>CAJQZJ010003694.1:10387320-10420891 GCA_907164525.1 Lophiomys imhausi | reverse complement strand
GTGTGTGTGTGTGTGTGTGTGTGTGTGTGTGTGTGTGTGTGTGTGTGTGTGTGTAAATGTCAGAACATGCACTACTAAACAAAAAGCAAGAGCCAGCCTGGAATAGCACAATCTTCTTTGATGGCATGTTTCAATTATCCCCAGATCCCTGAGGCCCAGAGTAGAATCTTGAAAGTTCTACTATTTCCTAATATCGCCACTGTGTGAATCCAACTTTTAATCACAAAAGATCCTTGAGGGACTCAACAACCCACATACAATCTGCCCCACACACCAGAGGAGCTGCTGCATCTCCTGCAGCCAGGAGCTTTCACACCAGACACATACCACTCCAGCTGAGCTCAGAGCTATGCTGTTTTGTCTATGTGAGAAAACAGATGTTCTTCTTGCTCTGCCTCTTTCCCCTGATAACTCTGTTGCATATCAGACTTTCACAGTATATTTTACTGAAAACCTTAACACATCTATAAAGTCACCACCAACAAAGGAAGTTGGGAGGTATAAGACTTTTGAGGACGTCTATATTAGTAAAGCAAGATTTATTCTATGATTGACAATTGAAGTTATTGTTAATCTCCTGAAACAGGAGACCTGGCCACACATAACACATGCTCACAATACTTGTGTTGGATTGTTGTGTTGAAATGCTATCATCATGGCATGGCCTCTTGTGAGATGTCCTCTGAATTGTAATCAGGAAACTGTGATTCTCAGAGTCTCTCTTGTTGTGCCATTCTTTTGCATGGTAGCTTCCAATGGAGGCATCTGTGTAGTGTTTTCCAGGTGGACATCATTTTCTAGAAGCATTTCCGGTAAAGAATGTTAAGGAGTTTCCACTCACTGCATTACACAGACAAGATATTTGATCCTACCTTTCTGAAGGCAGTGAAGACCTCCACCACTTTCCATGCTAATTCTTGGAGATCTGTTTTATAGTGGAAGGCTAAAATTTTTCATGCAGGCTACTTGGCTCTCTTCCTCTCAGTATTTACAATATTTATATAAAAATATAAGTTCCCTGATGTAACATCCTTCATTCTTGGACTTGAATAATGTGGTTACTGTTTTGTTAATCAAATACTAACCCACATATCCATGTTCCATCACCCCCTCACCATAATTTCAAAAATGTACAGCAAATAATCTTTCTCCCTATATTTTACAGAGGAAGAAAATTTTCCATCTTTATATTTCCATTTCTGTATGACTCCAGCTACATATTTTTCTCCATCTCAAAGGATAAAGATAATCTCCTCTTCCTGACTAAGGTCAAGTATTCCCTTAACCTGTAATTCTCTGGGTGCCCCTCAGTTTCTCCTGTCTATGTCTTTGCTGACTGGTCTTCTCTGGAATGTTCAATGTCTCCTTCTTATAAGCATATTTTAAGATTCATTTTGTATTTTTATATATTGAAAAAGAGTGTATCTGTATGGGTATGTGCTTATATAGAAAGTTTCTCATTGAGGCCAGAAGAGGGCATTGGGTTACCTACAGATACAGTTACAGATAGTTGTGAGTTTCATGTGTGTACTGGGAACCAAACTCACTTCTCTGAAAGAGCAACAAGTGCTCTTAGGCACTAAGCGATTCTTTTGCCTTCTAGATGCATTTTTATTTCATCATACAAAATAGAAAGGACATTTTCATATCAAACACAGTGTATCTACTTCATAAGCTTGATAAATTACGCTTTGAAAATTACTCAAAACCTTAATATTTTAAACAAGATTACCTTCTTAGTAACCCCCATGTCCACTGTCATCTGTCCCAGGGTTCTGTTCACTCTTGTGTGTTGGAGGCTTGGGATTACAGAAGTCCAACACCTCCAGACAAAATTCGGGGATTAACACTTTACCCAAATAGAGGATGGAGAACTGGGCCTCAATCCTTAGTGCCTGTAAATCACATGTGCCACACTTTGTTTTTCAACCCCAATACCAAAGAAGTTACCTAAGGATATCTTAATCTGGGAAAGAGAAGCAATCACAGCTGGGCCTCAAGTCATTATCATAGTGGATCGCTACTACAGGCCCACACTCCTCTCTCAACCCTGCTTGCATGGTCCCCCACACGTCATAGTTGACTTTCTGCCAGCCAGGGTTTTCATTCAACCACCCACATTTATCACATTTATCTCATTTCCCTTCCAGTAAAGGACCGTCTAGCTTTTCGACAATTCTGGTTTTATTCTCTGGAAAGAGGATTCCAGTGGGCAGTCATGGCCTTGGAGGGTCACTAGAAGTGTTGAATATCTAGCGTCGCTGTAATGTTTGGAATCTGGTTATGTTGCTGTTGCTGAGAAATCTGATGGCTTTCTCATTCCTGATGTGTTTCAATATGACTTTTTTCTCTCTCAAATTATTTTCCCCACTATTGTCTTTAAGGAGTATTCTATAGTTTTGTGATACGAAATTTTCTTTAATACATTTTTTTCATTTTTGTACTGACTTCCTATAAGAAATATGGGCCTTAATGTGTTGGGTAAATTTTCCAATTGAATTTTTTTAACTGACAATTTTCTCAGTTTTCTGGATTTTTTAGAAAATTCCTCAGATCAGTGCTTGAAAATCTTCAACTTTGTCTTTTTATTTAGTTTCCTAGAAATGTGTCTTTATTTTTTAACATATATGCTCAGAACTATTATTTCCTTAAGGTATTTTTTCTTATCTGATGAGTAAAATCACATTTGTGAAATTAATACTACTTCATATTGTTACGATATACAATTTGCAGATATCTCACATTAGTGCAGATATCCCAGGTGATCTCTTATTTTATGTCAGGAAGAGCATTGTCCTTTTCCACTTTCTGAGTATTGTGCCCATGCACATATGGTGAAGGGGTGTAGTACCTTGAAAGAATTTTGTTCATACACTGGACACATCAATATAGTAGTGGGAAAATACCTCACACTGGTTAGAAGGTTGCAGAAAAAAATTTCCATCCCAGTAATTAATGGCGATTTTCTTGTCATGAAGGTCAATTGTATCTTCTTATCCATTTAGGACATTGGGTTATTCTTCTGCCCAAGATCCAAATGACATCTCTTCTCCCACTCCACCATTTGTTATTGACCATGTGCTGACCTTAGCAGTGGATGTCAAAGTCGGAGCTAATAAAAGCTGGCGGATACCTGAACTCTTAATTGAATCTTTAGGTCTTTATTGACTTTTCCTCCCTCTCCCTTACTTCTTTGTATCCCTCTTATTTTAGAAAGGGGTTTTTCATTAGTGGCCAGAAAATATGTAGGTGTCTGACATCCCTAGAATGGTGGTGATTGCATTGTGCATTAGCTTGAGAGTTCGGCCCCAGCTTAATAGGCTTGAAGAAGGATGGGTACACTTGGACTTAACCAGGAATCTGATGGCCACCTAAATAGCCAATTCATCTTCATAGCAGATGGATGTCAAGGATATTCAAAGGCAGATATACCCAAGGTCATACCAATTAGTTCTTGAAGAAGCCCGATTACAAGGTAATTTGAGATATAAACAGTTTCCACCTTCCAAGCCTAATTCCACAGTGAATACCTTACATAGATGAAAGAATTTGGAAAAGCATCCAAACTCTTCCAGAGCATTTGAGGACCCACTGATGCTTTTTTCATGAAGCCATACAGGTAACCATTTGAAGTCATTATCAGCACACAGAGAACACACGGATTGGACAATTTCTCCTTAACTCTTTTGTTGCTGGATTTTCTTCTTGTCTTGGATTATTAGATTCATCATACTGCCATTAAACAGGTATTAACTTTTCATAATGTCCAAAAGGAATTTGTAGGTGATAAGAGGAGAAAAAAATAAAAATTCATTACATATGTAGCTCCAAGATAAGGGTAGGTCTAAGATTTAGAAGAATCGGTGTGGTCATTTGATTTTCTCAAAGCCAAAATCACAGTACAAGGTCTTACATTTCCTGGTCTCAAGCATACTAGTTTGGCTTCGTGGATATTTATGAGATTAAGTGTAAAATTTCTAGTATTACAAGTTTACTTGGCTGTGAAAGTAGGAAGTGGCCAGAATTATTTTTAAAAATACCCATTCTTGTTTGGTGTTTCTTGTTGTTTCTTTAGTTGGTTGGCTTTTGTTTGTTTGTTTTAGTTTTCTGACCAGGGTCTCTCTGTATAGCCCTCACTATCCTGGAACTTATTCTGTAGACCAGGCTGGCCTCATACTCACACAGATCCCCCTGCCTCTGCCTCCAAAGTGCTGGGATTAAAGGCGAAAGGACTTTTTTTTTTGTTACTTGTGTATTTGGTTTTTTTTTTTAAATAATTTATATTTTATTTCTTCAAGTTACATCTCAATCACAATCCTCTCCCTACTCCCCCCTCCAGTCACACCCTTTCACCCTCCTCCCCCTCAACCCCCCCATCCTCTACCCTTTTATTTTTTTTTTTTAGTTTAAGGTATTTCTTTTTCCCCCCCCCAACAGCTCTCCCTTTCAGTCCAACAAATGGTTCTTTCTCTTATAACTATAAATACAGTACAAAACAAAAGAAATAAATAGGCCACAATTATGAGAGTTATATGGCTTAGCATACATTCCCAATGTCCAGTCCATATGTATTTGGCACCTGACTTTAGGACTTTTTAAAAAGTCAGTGTCTCGGGCTGGAGAGATGGCTCAGCAGTTAAGAGCACTGGCTGCTCTTCCAGAGGTCATGAGTTCAATTCCCAGCAACCACATGGTGGCTCACAACCATCCATAATGAAATCTGGTGCCCTCTTCTGGCCTGCAGATATACCTGCAGACAGAACACTGTATACATAATAAATAAATCTTTAAAAAAAAAAAAAAGTCAGTGTCTCATGCTAGTAAGTTGGCTCAACAACTAAAAGCAGTTGCAACCAAGCATAAGGACTTGAGTTCAATACCCCGACCAGGAGAAGAGAATTGACTCCTGCATGCTCTCCTCTTAACTCCGTGTGCATGTAATAACATGCACAAATGCATACACACACAAACACACACACACATGCACGCATGCACACACACACAGCATACACAAATAAACGATATATTTTTTTAAAAAGTAGATGTCTTAACTGTGGTTGTTAGCACTAGTCACCTCTCTGAACATTTGCAAGACAATAGTTTTCTAAAACTACTAGACTTGTTAATTTTAGGCATCAGAGGTTCGGTTTTCTAGCTTTCCTTGTTTTTGATTGGGCATCCACATTCAGTGTTCCTTCATCTGGAGCACTGACTGACTTCCAGATGAGATGGTCCATGATGGACAAATACCTGTCTCACTGAGAAGAGTACTGACAACCATCCTCTATTTTGTGAGCTTTGTTAGTCATGTTTTATTCAGTAAACTTTGAATAGATATAAATTTGTACAGGGCATGTATGTTGAGTCTGGCAAAGTAGTATAGTTTTCTATGTTAGGTGAGAAATATTCTTTCTATGGTAAACTGTTTCTGTTCTTGGTATGAATAAAAATAAAAGGAATTTCTGTGTACTTTGTCTTCTACATTTTCAATTTTAAGCTGTATACCAACTTCAGAATTCACATACAACATCCTATAAGCATACATTTTCTTCTGTCAGGAGAAGGGACTGCATGGAACCTTAACTTATGGGATGCAGCTCACATATCCGTTAATGGAACACACATTCGCTTCTATTTACCTTTTTCTATTGCCTCCCTAGTACAAGCAACTAATCACATTGGTGGTGCTGCGAAGTGGTTATGCTTTTTTTTTTTTTAATCAAGATTGGGTTCATTTCCAGTTTCTTAGCAACCAAAAGGATACCAGATAGATGAGGTGTTTTTGTTTGTTTGTTTGTTTTTGTTTTGCTTTTTTCCCATATTTAGTGCCTCCAGGCTTCTTTATTTCCCAGGTATTATCTCAAACTGAGTAGAAAAAAACTGGTGGAAGAAAAAGAATCACAGAGAAAAACAAACTAGAACAACTTTTAAGGAGTCTGAAAAGTTTGGCAGAAGGCAATCTCAGTGAGAACCTTATTATTTTGCCTTTTCTGGGCAGCCCCCTGGAGAGCCCACAGCCACCTTGTGCTCAGGAGTTTCTAATAAAATAGAAATTTATTATTTCTACTTTGAGGGTATTCTCAAAGACTAATTTGATATTTTAAAGCCATCACCTGTATGCTTATTTAATAAGTAACTAACCAGTCCTGCATTCTGCCATACCCTGCTGTTGCTAGTAAAGCTAAAACAAGACATTTTGATTATTTTTGTTGTTTTTGAGCAATATATTCTGATAACCTCTAATATATTTACTTTAGAACATTTGAATGCACATTCATAATGTGATGTGCTTGTGACAGGTGTTCAATTACAGGGACTGAGCATTTCCAACATGAAAATGTTATTGGTGTATAACACGCATGTAAGGACTTTGCCAACAGAATGTAGATATCTAGATCAAAAAACACTGGAAACATTTTCCTGAATAAATGTCTCAACAATAAAATATGCTACAGAATTTCAGGAGATTTTCCTGAAGGGAAATAACTTCAAAATGATGGAGATGCTAATTAGCCTAGTTTGATCATTCTGTTATGCAGACAGAGATCAAAACACTGCATTGTATTACATATGTATAGAATTATTGTTGGTTAAAAATAGAGTAAATCTTCTAAAATGCATTACTATTTCTCTTATCAAAATTCGTCTTCTCTACAAATCCTGTCCCTGAACATCAGCTTAATATGGAGTCATTCAGTCTTGAATGTTAAACTCCATGCATCACAATTCTGTTACACCACTATTTTCAGAACATTTTATCCATTAGGTAATCAATCAATGTTAGAACTGTAATCACATGGCAAGTACTTGACTTTTACTCTTGACATTTTGGCCAGGATTCCACTGAATGACTGTCCCCTCACTGCTACCTTGAAGCACCTCAACAAGTGCTGTTCTTCTCCCTGTAAGAGAACTAGACAGAACCTCCTTAAGGAAGGGAGGCTCGCTGAGCTCCTGGCTTCCTGCTTCCAGACCATCTTGCACAAAAGGCATGGGAGCTGGAGTTTCCTTGTTTAGGCTTCCTGTCATTCATATACAAGAAGCCAAAGACAAAAGGATGCAGGAGACATAGCCCATCCACCTACTTCCTCCAGCTAAGCCCCACATCCTAAAGGCTATGTACAGCTTAGTTATCATCGCCAGCAGGGGGCCAAGGGTTCAAGCACTGTAATCTATGGGGCATATTTCACATTCAAATTAAAATAAATATATTTCAGGTTACATAAATATAATAGGTCAAATAGCCCAAACACTTGCATTATAATAAATGAGAGAATATAATAATATTAAGCATTCTAAGTAGCACTGAACATATGCATAACCTGTCCTACAATGCCTTGTAGTCATGCACTTCTCATTGGTTTACTCAAAGTATTTTTGGATGATTCTCTTGAATAACATTAGTTTACCCTTTACTGAGATAACATCTGTGGTGATATTCTCAATTTAAAAAACTAGGACAAATACTTACTTGGTACACCACTGCTTGAAGAAAGACACCGTCTTTTAAAAATGATTTCACACCCTCTGTTCCAACGAACAAGCTGCACTGAAAGTTCAAGAGACAGGTCTCAGGAGATGGGAGATCTGGGGCCATGTGGGACTTCAGAAGAACACTGTCAAACCACAGTGTAGCACCAGTCTTCAAGGAGTGTTTCATTGTGTTGTTATCAATGAATCATGAGCCCCTATTGAAGAAGAATATTCTTCTAAGCTGCTAAGCACAGACACAGCCAAGGACTAATCTGGTAACTCAGTCTAGAAAACACTGGGTGAAATAAAGATTCATATTGCAAAAGTCCCTATAGCTTGAACAGTTCAAATTTTGTTTAAGACCAATTCTATCATCTATCTATCTATCTATCTATCTATCTATCTATCTCTATCTCTTTCTCTTTCTTCTCCTTCCTCCTTCCCCATTTCTCACAACCCAAGGTGTCTTGCTTTGATGACTAATTTTCTTTTGAATTTTACCCTTGGATCTATTGTTTTAGACCATCTGAGTATTATTCAGAATGAAGTATACGATAGAACTTATTAAACACCTGTTGGTTTGGTTACTTAGGATAATCTGCATTCCTGATAAAAATCATAATCAAATAGCTTAAAATGAATGACAGTATAAAGCACATTCTTCTTAATGAACTAAGGGACCAGTCCCTGAAAAGCAATAAGGCCATCACAGGAGAGTAAGCCCTTCTGTTACTCACAGAAGTAATATCAAGCCTGTTGTCTTGGTAGTTATTGTGATGTCCATGTGTAAAGGGTTATGTACAGAGATACATCAGTTCTTCAACACAAAGAAAATAGCATTTCTTTTAGAGATGTAAGCTAGCCAACTTACATGGTACTTAAAGTCAGGAGACTGAGACAAATGCTGGAACAACCAGCAATTGTGCAGCTTGTGCCTGGACACTGATAAGGCAAATTTCACAGGACTGTGGAAAGAATCATATGACAGGATTGCATGTATATTTACTAAGCCCCAAGCCTAATGCATCATAACAAGATGTCCCTAATGCAAAGCTTATAGACATATAAGGGGTCCATTCCAAGTTTCAAGTCAATGAAAATTTTGCATTTGCTTTTTAGAGAATTTTCTGACTCCAACGTTACAACGAATTGCTTTCTTTCAGTGTCCAACATGCAATAATCTTGTTTTCTTGCATCTATGTCTATCAAACTGATAACCCATGGCTGCTTCCTCGAAATCTGGAAGAATTATATGTGCATTAAATAACCCTTTCAAACAGCATGTTTTTGGGAGCCACTGTTCTCTAATTAATAAAGTTATTAAATTATCCATAAGATCTTTTAAAAGTAGCCACTGGGATGCTTGCTAACGAAGATGTGAACTGGCTTTTTACATCTCTCAAATGAGTGTAAAAAGACACAGTTTGGAAACTTGACTCAGCACAGCCAAATTTGGCATCAGCAGGATTATTCAACATGTAGTTCAATCAGAGTATGCACTAATCAGAGGGTAGACAAGTGCCAGGTCTATAATGCAGTAAGCCAGGGTATGATTCAATTTTAAAACAGTACTGAAGAAGTTAAGTATACAAGTGATGCCTTCATATTATCTCCAAGGCAAGTTAACATATGTTCCCACAACTGCAAAATCAAATTCACTACACCATTGCAATGCTGTTGTGTGTTGACTGACTGGACTTTCTTTGCCACCTCAGCCTTGGGAACACCTGCAGTTTGCCCATGCCAAAACTGGACCATGGTCTCATGAGATGGTCAGGCAGAATGCCAATTGGAACAACTACCCAGGTTTTCGGAATCCTTGGAGCTGAGACACCTGTGAAGCAAAGCTCCCTCTATGTGGATGCCTGTGTTTTCCCAGATCTGCTGCTGTAAGTCTCATTGAACAGGTAATATTCCTTACAACACACAGAAACAGACTCAGAGAAAGACAGCGCATTCCCAGAGAGTCCATGTCGACACCTTACACAGGTGTGAACTCATGTGAAATCACCCGGTGACTCAGAGAATATTCTCAAAGCTCCAAAAATTTTGGCAGTAAAGGGCAGATTCTTATACTATTAGCATTTCAAAGTGAAAATACTAGACACCACTTTGGTTCTTCGGCTTTGGGAATACCTGCTACTTGCTCAGTCTTGCTGTCTCTCCATTTCCCCATAGGACAGAATCTCCCTAAACATGAAATGAACAAATTATAAAGAAATGAAAGTCCTAAATAATGTTTCCCATTAATGAGAATCTGATTCTTTGAAAGCAAAATGTGTGGAGTTCTAAGGCTTGTGCTTAGTACAGGTAAAACACTTAAATAATACAAATATTATGCAGATTTAGATCATTCTGGTTTTGTATAATTTGAGTGTCAAAAGTATTCTGCTGCAATTTTAATGGGGCTAATGGGCTTATATTTCATGAGACATCTCACATATTAAAAGACCTCACAAAGGAAGAATGGAGAGGCTATTGTAATTAATTTTAGATTTCAATTCATTTTGAAAAGCATCACCTTGAATAAATGTATTCTCACAATCATAAAAGTAATAATTAAGGGTAAGTGTTTATTAAGTATTAACTACATAAGGTCCTGGGCCAGCTGCTTTGAATTTATGTATATAATGAACTCTATTTACAACTCAGGGGATTGAAACCGTGATGAGAAAAATGCATGTCAGACTGAGGTTCATACTCTAGAAACTCCCACCTCTGGCCACAACAAAACAGGTTGCATTTTAATGTTAGTCCACTGCAACCTTTTACTGTAATATTTCAAAACATCTTCCATTTTATTCTGGCCTTTTAAGAAGTGGTAGGTCAGTAAAGAAAAAGGTTTTCACTCAAGAAAAGAGGAAGACAGGTGTATTTGAGTTTTAATATTACCAACAATAACCCTAAGATGTAGGAGACATCATTTGAATTTCTGGACTCCATTTTCTTTACTTGAAAAATGAAATTACTGGATTAAATCTGGCATTGCAGGTCCAAGGTGGTGCTAATCCCCTGGAATATATTCTTGATATTGAACTGTAACATGGTTTCCCCATTGTCCCATCACTACTTTACAAACAATAGCTTTTGATTGATTGGAGGCTGCATGTGAATTATGACTTGGTTTTCACTTCTCACATTATAATATATACTCTCTGTCTTCTAGAACTAGTATTAGTTTGATGTTTATATTTAATAATATAATTATACAAGTGGGGAAAGATCTGAGTATGCACTTCAAAGTGGGATGACAAAGGGATCTGCAAAGGGGTTGGGAGGAAGGAAATATGAAGACACTGTGTGAGTCTTGAAAAATATTTTCCAGGCTGATTCATGACTGCGCCTTGAACAGTAGGAAGCTTTCTCAAATGAGAGAATTGACTTCCCCATCTAGGCCCTGCTTGATTTCTCAGCACGAAAAGAGAACACTGAATTTATTACCAGTACAGTGTGTTATTTCTTTTAATCACAGGCTAGGGAGTTACAGTTGCATCTTCTCTAATTGTTCCATTTTCTGTTTATGTGAATGTGCCCTTATCTACCATCTCTCAGTGATAATAGAAAGAATAAAGAAAATGTGAATATGGAAGGGGAGATAGATTTTGAGAGGGGTGTGATTCAAAATACTACTAAGTTTTATCTGATGAAGTGCCCTCACCTGTGATAAAATCTTTAATGGATTTAAAGTACTAAAGTGAGTTGTATGTACTGTCATTATTTTGCCTTCTTAGAGCCTACAATTCTCTGGATAGTCTTTAGAAAAATTAAAATGTGTTCAAATTCAAAGGAAGAGATACTAATTTATGTATTTGTAGATGATGACTGTCTATAAAGAATATCCCAAAGAAATTAACAAAAAAATCCAAAACTAATGATCAATTATAGCAATCTTACAGAATGAAGGATTGATATATGAAAGTCATTTGCTTCCCAATGCACCAGTAATGAATAACTGAGATATGAAGTTAGAATGTTATTTAAATCAGCATGTAAAAGTAAACACTGAGTTATACATCTAGCAAACATTTTTTTGAAGAATATAATAAAATTCTGAGTGGCAAATTCAAAGGACAATGGAGAGAAATTCCTTGGATATGGATAGGAAGCTTCACATTGCCAAGATATTGATTAGTTATCCCCAACTTGATCTGTGGGCTCAATGAGATCCCCCTCCACACACAAAAATAAAATCCTCAGAAAGTTATTTGGTGGATATTGAAAAACTGAATCTAACATGTATTTACAGAGATATGAAAGTTATAATAGTCAGTATCATATTCAGGGGAAAAATAAACTCAAAATACCCATCTCTAAGACTTACTGTAAAGATGCAGTAATGAAAACAGCACACATTTGATGAAATAATAAATATATCAATGGGCAAGGTCTGAGAGGTAGAGCCACACAGCCAGCCATATTTTGACAAATATTGACAAAGGAACAAAAGGGAACTAAAACAGTCTCTTCTATTAAGTGATGTTAGAAGAAGCTCAGATTCAGGTTTTTTCCTGAGACAAAGAGTGAGTTCAAGGCCAGCCTGGTCAACTTAGTGACCTCCTGTCTTAAAATTAAAATGTGGTAAATGCAGACACTCACAGCTGCAAAACTGCTGGGAATACCTGACTTCTGAGGACTGAACCATTTATGGCATTTATACCATCCCTGCTAAATGTAAGAGCTGGAAGACAGGGAGAAGAATGGCCAAATGCCATCTTTTGGTCATAACATTGCCATTGTAATGAAGAATTCATAGCAGGTGTGGATGACTGTATCAGGTATAAACAAAAATGGGCCTGTCAGTAGTTAGGCAGTGAAAGAGAAGGGACTCATGGATGCTACCCCATCACTACTGAACTATTTGCTGCTTATAGACTCAGGTAGAGAGGGAGTTGTTGCTGTCAATTTCAGGCCTACCGGTAACCCCCACCAGATTTCAAAGGAGAGTTCCAGTCTGATAGTCACAAAGATGGCTCTGCTCTAATTAAATGGATCACAAAATAAAATAACATGCTAGAAGTCAAGAAAAGGGAAAGGGATTTTAGGGCTTGAGGGCATGTAAGAGAGCATGGGGATGGGAATAATCAGAATGTATTACACACATGTATGAAACTGTTTAAAAATAAGTCTAACAACTAAATAAACAAATATAAAAAGAGGGCTGGGAATAGAGTTTGGTGATTGAACATATG
This sequence comes from Lophiomys imhausi, assembly GCA_907164525.1. NCBI lineage: Eukaryota > Metazoa > Chordata > Mammalia > Rodentia > Muridae > Lophiomys > Lophiomys imhausi. The sequence goes on along the minus strand of CAJQZJ010003694.1, from coordinate 10,408,229 downwards.
TCTCTCACATGTGAGGCCCTAGACTAAATTCTAAATATTAAAAAAAAAAATAAAGAAACGATACTAGAACAGAGGGACATTACATGTAAAAACTTGAATCTAGATAGACTTTAAGTTGTTAGTTACAGAAATGATCCCCAAATGGCTCATAGACTTAAGTCTAAAATGAGCTAAAATTAGAGCTAAAACCCTTATAAAGTAATAGGAGCTTCTAGATGCCCGTGGGCATCTGTATATATCAGGACAACCTCAAACTCATGATCCTTTCACCTCAACCTCTTGAGGACTCTGGTTATAAGACTTTCCCACAATCCTTGCCTTCACAATAAATTTTATATATAACACCAACACAGAAGGTCTAATCCATGAAAGAAATAAGATGGAACTTAATTAAATTCAGTATCAATTCACTGCTAAGGACATTATCAAATAAGCAGATGGGAAAATATATTTTCCAATGGCACACCTAACAAAAAGCTTCCCCAAAACAAACAGTGAACCTTTAAATGTCAACAGTTTGAAAAGAAAATTAGAAAATAAACAAATATATCCAAAAGATTGAAGATTAAAAATAAAGGTGTGAAAAATGCTTTATTTAAACCAGTAATGAATTTCAAATTAAAACAATAATGAACTATTGCCACATTCTTATTGAAATGTCCAAAATCCAAACAACTGGTATGAAGTGCTAGCAAAAATTAGTTAATTTCTGATAGGACTGTAAAGTTGCCTGTCACTTTGAAAGACAGGTCTGAAAGTTCTTTAAAAAATAACCCTAATCTTTTCATTTGACCCAATTGTAGCATTCTTGGTAGTGAATAATTATACTTGTTATTTACCTACAAGACTAAAAATTTAGGTACATGCACAAAAAATTCTGAATTTTCAGCCATTTCATTCTTAATTGTCAAAACTTAGCAGTCAAGCTTCCACTACCTAGGTAAAATGGATGTATCACAAAATACAGTATTTTCCAGCTTCAGATAGACATAAAATATTGAGTTATGAAGAAACGTGAGGAGTCTTAAATGCACATTAATTAATGGAAGTAGCTAATATGAAAAGGATTTATACTACATGGTTTCAACTGCACAGCATTCTGCGAAAGGCAAAACTATGCAGTCAATTAAAATGTCAGTGGCTACTAGGGGTTAGGTGCACGTAATCAAGGAATAAACAGAGCATAGGAGATTTTCAGATCAATTGTATCTTTATGACACTATAAAGGTAGACATTTGCCATTGTGTATTTGTCCTGGTCTGTCACAGCAGGAGTAACCTATTTTTATAAATTTTATGTCAAATTGATCTATCAATGTAATGTAAATGGTTTTAACAGATGTACAATCCTGGATGCTGATAATGGGAAGGTCTATAATTATAAGAGACCAGGAGGCCAGGTGTGTAGCTCAATTGTAGGAGGCTTACTTTGTGTTTTTGAGTACTGGATTAAATCTCAACCTCTTCCTCCCCAAAACAATGAGTAGACAGGACAAGTGTATATAACAACTGTAAGTATTCCTAGCATTTTCTTTTTAATTTTGCAGTGAACCTGAAATTGTTCTAAAAATTCTATTTGAGAAAACTAACAGTACCTTAAAAAAATCTAGACATGTCCCCTACCTTTTGTTCTTAAATGATAGAAAGCTGAGGAGCTGATAAACAATTAGAAAAATGCAAAGGACAGAGTATTCCAAAGCAACTGAGAAAGAGAATAGTGTTTAAGGACTGACTCTACCTGACTCTAAAGCACTGACTCTCCTAGTGATCATATTAACACATCAGCAGCACAAAACAAAACCGTTCAAAATAATGCCTTTAATAATGCCTTTTGATACATTTAATTTTGATGAGATGAAAACTTAATAAAGTTGGAAAGTTATAACCTTTCAAATGAAGGTTTTGGAATAATGGCATACTATATGCAAAAATATGGTTTGATTTGTGTCTTTATAATGGTCTATAAAAATTAAATAAAAGGAGAGGAACTGGGAGGAGTAGAGGGAGGAGAAAATGTAAACAGGCTATATTTTATGACTAAAAATAACCACTTTAACATGGTAGCTAATTTGAATCTTCACAATCTTGTACCTTAATAATTCAATACAAATTATTGAATTTATATTGTGTGTTATGAATAAGTAAAACACATTTTGCTAATTTGTTGAATCTGCATATTACTTTTTATTTTAGAAAATAAAGACACCTATTTCATTTTAAAAAAGAAATCAAATGGGCATCTAGGGAATAACAATAAATTAAATTAAGATAAAATGTAAACAAACAAGTCATAATGGGACAAAACAAACAGAAGAAATGAGACAAAGAGAAGGCACATGAAACACATATGGACATAAAGACATATGTTTGCAAACACAGGAATCCCATAAAAGCATGAAACTGAAAGCCATAATATATACACAAAGGACAATTAATATATTTCAATCTATAGTGACTAATGTAAAAGGAAGCATTTATATTTGTCATGGTTGAAGAATATAAAACCTTGCAATATTTAGTATGATTGTTTTATATATAATTACTAGTCTTGATAAAATATAAATATTTAATAATAGACAAAAAAATCATAAAAGTATGTTAGAGAAAAATAATGGAATTGTGTTGCTTAAACACAAAATAATAACCCTAAAATTAAAAATATTCTATATTAAACCACTTATATTTATCAATGTATAGTAAAAAGGCATAATGAAAATCAAATCAAATAATGTACTATAAACAAATTAAGGTGTATTAAGAATTAATTCAAAATTAATCACAGAACCTAAATGTAAAATGTTAACCCTTTGAATGTACAGAAAAAAGAAAATAGGAAGGAGAGATGGCTCAGTCAGTAAAATGCCTATCATGCCTGCACCCAGGAGTACCTGAGCTCAGATGCCCAGAATCCATGTCAAATCTGGGCCTCATAAGACATTCTTGCAACCTCAGCACTGGTGCGGATGGATGCATATGGATCACTAAAGCTCCTTGATTGCTCAGTCTGTTTGAATTGATAGACTTTAGGTCCACTGAGTGTCCCTGTCTCAAAAACTAAAGATAGAAATAATGAAGGAAAGAAACTTCTGTTAACCTCTGCTTGACACATACATGTGCCAAAGCATGCATTTAATCTGCACACACACACACACACACACACACACACACACACACGCACACATGCACACACACACGCACACACACACATGCACATAGCCACCACCCCCACACATGCATAGTCCCACCACGAGACTCACCAAAAATGGGGATGAAGATCTTTATAATATATCCAAAGAGTTTGCATATAGAGATTAAAGTACAATTCATAATGATTTATAAATTAGCTTTTGCTATAAAATAACAATACTTTGGAACACATTGCAGTGAGAATAAAAAGGAAAACAACAGATTGAGAAAATGTATTTGCATATCACATAAACAATAAAGGTCTTGTAATCAGATTAGGAGAAGTTTTTTATTTCAAAAATTGATAATAAAAAAGCAAACAACCCCATAAAAGTAGCCAAATTTATGAACGTTTTATTGAAAAAAGAGAGAAGGATCATAAATAAGCAAATATAAGAGTGCACAACCTAGATAGTCAAAAACATATGCAAATTAAGACTACAGCAAAATACTCCCACGCTCTTATTAGACTATCCAAGGCTGTACAACACAGCAGCCATATCGAGAGATGGACACTGGAGATATCGTCTTGTTACAAGTTCCCATGGAAGCTATCAGACATGGGGAAGAGCACAGCCACTCTGGAGAGCAGTTTCTTGGTTTTCTAAAACGTTAAGCTCTAAGTTTTTGTCTAACAAAGCATCCGGCTATTCTATTAGTAACTATCTAAGACAACTGAAATCAGATGGACCTATGGACACCTGTTATGAACATTGATGTCTGGTTTATGTATAACAAATGAAACATGAACATGTTTTGCAGCCCAAGAAAATGTGAATTGATAACAAGAATGTGGTTTAAGAATGCCACATTATTATTCTGAAATAAATCAATAGACTTCAAGAGGACATGATGTATCAGACCATTAATATAAAATAATAGAAATGTCATCTAATAATAGTGGACTGGTTGGCTGGAGAGGAGCTGTTGAGGAGAAGTCAAGGGAAAACAGAGGCTCAAAGAAGGTTTTAGGTTGGTGGCTGTTGACCTACTGAGATTTTTCCCCTCACTGGGCTTCAAGAAGTATTTACACATGGTTATAATTCAATTTGTGTTTTCCAAACAGAAAAGAGATCAAGAATAGTCAGAGAAAGAGGGACAGAAAATAAAAGACATAAAGAAAAGAAATCAACGAGTGTGCAAACATATAAATTGGAGAGTGTAATAGGCTTAGATTATTTTGTTCCTAGTAAATTCTGGGAGCTAAATAAATATCATGGAGTAAGTTTGAATTAAAGTAGTGGATATGTGATTTTGATACAGAAGTTACAGAAACCATAGTACACTAGGAGTCATTTTAACAGTTCTTTTAAGAATATTTAATAATGTCTTTTAAAAGCTCTCTTTAGTTGTCTTAGTTACGGTTACTGTTGCTGTGATGAAATACCATGACCAAAAGAAAATTGGGGAGAAAAGAGTTTATTTCACTCACAGTTCCATAAAACATTTCATCATCAAAAAGCAGTGAGGGCAGGAACTCAGGCAGGACAGGAGTTGATACAGATGTCATGGAGGAGTGTTACTTATTAGCTTGTTCTTCATTCTTGCTCAGTCTACATTTTTATAGAACCCAGGACCATGTGCCCAGGGATGACTCCACCCACAATGGACCAAGCCCTCCCTCATCGTTCACTAATTAGAAATATTTCCTATAGGCCTGCTTATAGTCCAGTCTTATAGAGGGGTTCCCGCCCCCTCAATTGATGACTTTTCAATTTTCTCCTTGATGATGTGGCAACTTGAAATAAACCAAGCCAGCACAGTACTGTTTGGGGTAGCACACAGGGTGGTTGGAAAAAGGGAGCATTCTCATCTCTGCTATTATCAAGTCACTGTAACGATTCACAGATCTGAATTGCCATTTTAATATTCAACAAATGTGAGAAAGTACCCAAGAGACGCAATGTTCTTTCAACTTCAATATCATCCATACATTAGATTAATTTAGCACTGTAAATAAAGAAAATATAGCTAGGCGGTTTGGGACACATGAATAAGTGTAGGAAACTATTAGAACAAACCAAAATCAAGATGAAGTTTTGTTGTTTGCTTGTGCAAATGTTCAAATTAAATTATCTTCAGAATCTTTAACTGATTGGATTAATAAAACAAGGCATTATTAAACCACTGCATTAGAAGCCTTGTGAAGTCCCAGTGTGCAAGTATCAGGTGATTGTAGCTACCTAATATATATGAGCTAGGAGTCAAATTTTATTAGGAGAAGTCCCTACCATTCCATAGTGCTAGCTGATCAAACCTGTTTGATTGTTGTTGTTTCATTTTTTGTTTATTTTTTATGTTTTTTTCTTTGTACTGTGTTAGGTACCATATATTGAAAGATCTGAACTCTTTTGAGGATCCCCATGTCTATATTTTTCTCTACCTGTCACAACATTACTAAAAATCATTGTATAATTGAACTTGGGGAAAACTCTTTACCACTACTTACATAGTTCAGTCATTTTAAAAGTAATGAATGCCCACAGCATTCTCAGGACTTGGGGGGGGGGAACTCAGCATCTTTCTTTTCTAATTAAAAAATATATTTATTTATTGCTTCAGGTAACATCTCCATAATAGTGTCCTCTTTCCACCCTCCCCAGTCCCATCCTCCCACCCTCTACCCCCATCCCTTCCATCCCACTCCTCTGGAGTGGAGTGTCCCTACGTAACAGTTCCCCACCCCAGTTCAGCAGTCATATGAGGGCCAAGAGCCTCCTCATACACTGGAGGCCTACAAGGCAACACCACCAGGGAAAAGTGTCTCAATGACAGGGAGAGAAAAATAAACAAACAAACAAAAAGTCTATGGCCATGTTCCCTTTGGTGCATTGGTTTAGTATAGATATCCTGTACTATATAGCTAAAATCTGACTATAAGTGAATAGATGTCATGTGCATCCTTCTGAGTCTGGGTTAGATCACTCAGGAAGAGCTTTTCTAGTTCCATCCATTTGGCTGCAAATTGCATAATTTCATTTTTTCTGATAGCTGAATCATATTCCATTGTGTAGATGTACCATAGTTTTTTAATCCATTCTTCAGCTGAGGGACATCTGGGTTGTTTCCAGTTTCTAGCTATTACAAATAAGGCTGCTATGAACATAGATGAGGAAACTTCCTTGTGATTCAGTGAGGAGTCATTTGGATGTATACCCAGAAGTGGTATGGTTGGGTCCTGAGGCAAAGCTATTCCAAGATTTCTAAGGTATCACCATACTGACCTCCATAGTGGTTGCACAAGCCTGGACTCCCACCAGCAATGGAGGAGGGTTCCCCTTTCTCCACACCCTCACCAGCGTGTGCAGTCATTTGAGCTTTTGATCTTAGCCACTCTGACAGGTGTGAGATGGAATCTCAGAGTTGTCTTGAGTTGCATTTCTCTGATGATTAAGGATGCTGAGCATTTCTTCAAGTGTCTCTCAGCCATTAGGGATTCCTCCTTTGTGAATTCTCTGTTTAGCTCTTTCCCCCATTTTTTATTTGGATTATTTGGTTTCTTGGCATTTAATTTATTGATTTTTTTGTAAATTTTGGATATTAGCCCTTTGTCAGATGGGGGGTTGGTGAAGATTTTTTTCCCAATCTGTAGGCTGCCATTTTATTGAAATGACAGTGTCTTTTGCCTTACAGAAGCTTTTCAGTTTCATGAGGTCCCATTTATTGATTGTTGGACTTAGGTCCTGAGCTGTTGGTGTTCTGTTCAGGAAGTTGTCACCTGTGCCAATGATTTCAAGGGTTTTTCCCACCTTCTCTTCTAGTATATTTAGCATGACCTGGCTTATGTTAAAGTCTGTGATCCACTTGGGCTTAGAAAGAAATCAGAGAAACAACTCCCTTCACAATAGCCACAAACGATATAAAATACCTGGAGGTAACTCTAAACAAGCAAGTAAAGGACCTGTACAACAAGAACTTCAAGCCCTTGAAGAAATAAATTGAAGAGGCCATCAGAAGATGGAAAGATCTCCCATGCTCATGGATAGATAGGATTAACATAATAAAAATGGCCATCCTACCAAAAGCAATATACAGATTCAATACAATTCCTATCAAAATACCAACACAATTCTTTATACACCTGGAAAAAGCTATTTTCAATTTCATATGGAACAACAAAAATCAAGAATAGCTAAGTCAATCCTGTACAATAAAAAAACATCTGGAGGTATCACCATCCCAGATTTCAAGCTGTACTACAGAGCAATAGTAATAAAAACAGCATGGTACTGGTATAGAAACAGACCAGTGGAATTGAAATGAAGACCCAGAAATGAACCCACACACCTATGGTCACCTAATTTTTGACAAAAGCCAAAACCGCACAATGGAAGAAGGACAGCATCTTCAACAAATAGTGCTGGTCCAACTGGATGTCCACTTGTAAAAGAATGAAATTAGACCCATACTTATCACCTTGTACATCTTTCTCTTCTTAATGCATGCCTCATATCAATAAAGAAACAGAAATATAAGCCACAGAGTACAGAGGCCTCCCTGCAACCAGGTAAAGAGGATCCAGAAAAGAGCCACAGCATTGGAGCTGTTCCTGGCTGCTTTTCAGGCCCTGACCTTTCCAATTTCTCTCATCCTCAGCTGTGGCTCTCATCCAGCCAGCTCTTACCAAGGAAACCAACAATCTACTTATTTGGAGTTTTTCAAGCACCTTAAGGGAACTGAAAACTCATGCAAATAGTTAAACTCCTGCTGAGGCTAAAATACCATTTCCATAGTTTATTAGGCAGATGCGATCACACAGGTTTTATTTTTAATTCACTTGAAGAACTTTTTTTCTTTGTCTTTCTCTCATGCACATGCAAATACAAATTTTTCTCTTTATAATATATGGATATTCCTATTAGTTCATTGTTAGGGGAATAAAAATTACAAATATGGCTCAAAATCAGGTAGAAAAAAATGTTGCAGATATAATGAAATAATTATAATTATTCATTTTCAAAGGGATTTCTCCATGTTCTTTTCAATTCTTCACAGAATAGAATATTTATGTAGATGTATTCAGGTAAGCCGAGCATATAAAGCTAAATAGAAGCATAGGTGGGGAAGATAGCCCAGTGGGTATCAGGGTAACAGTATTTTCTACAGAGGTATGAGGACCAGAGCATGAATTGCCAGTGCCATGTGAAAATCTAGTCAAGTCTTCAAGCATCTAAGAAACCCAGTACTGTGGGGAATAGAAACAGCAGGGCACTGGGGTTTGCTGGATACCATGTCAGTCTTAAATTCTGTGAGCCTGTTTCTCAATGGAATACAGGTAAGAATGATAGAGCCAGACCATGTTCTCTGGCAACCTTCATACTTGCGTAGGTATGTGCACGTGAACACAAACACATGTGCATTCACCACACACACGCATGCATACTTACACCAAATGTGTATATCACACTCATAATCTTATACATATGGCACATATGCACATACACACATTCACAACACACACACACACACACACACACACACACAATTAGTAAAACAGTAAGCTTGACAAAATCTAACATTCCACTGTCATATTTCTGCATTGACTCACAGTAATGAACTGCCATCCAACCAAAACTGAGCAGATAGACTCTGCCTCGGGAGCACATAGAACCATTTATAACCATCAGGTCCCCCTCTCTCTCCTTTGCAGATGGTCCATGTCTTCTAATACAATTTGTAAGACAGTTTCTCACATACCTGATTCAATTTAGCTTCTTGAAATATGAGCCATGCCATTTGCTTTTATCCTATCAGGGTTTTTCCTCTCTTGTTAGTCCAGAAGACAATGTCCACCATATTATGTACAAAGATTGAGAATCTCTCAGTCAAAATGTCTGAAACCATCTGGATTTGGTAGTACACTCATGTAATTCCAGCATTTGGAAGCCTGAGGCAGGAAAGCCATGAGTTGAGGTCAGCCTGGGCTATGTAGTGATCACCTATCTTAAGCTAAATAAATAAACCAATACTTGTGAGAAAAAAGGCTCTAAACTTTAGCATTTTTGTGTTTAATAATATTTATCTAATAAAGTTTCTTAGGGGTAGAGCCCAAGTCTAGATGAGTAATTGATTTGTTTATGACCAAAAGCTAGTTTTCTGCAATGTTTTTAGTGAGTGTCTTTGACAGTGGCATTGTGTGGTTGCCTGAAATCTTTCAGATGGTAGAGTGTTTGGGATTTCAGATTTTTAGAGAACAGATGGTTGACTCATACAATAATGTTCTAGATGTGACACTGTGCTTGAGGTGACTTTTCCTTTTCTCCACATGGATAAGCAAAGCGCTGCTTCCCAGTGCTTAGCACTCCCACTTCAGTACCTAGTACCATCCTCTTCCAGGGTGTAAAGGGCCCAGGGAAGTCCAAAACTACGGGAGGTCTCTACATGGTATTGCCTGTGGGACCCATGTTCAGACTTAGAAAAGGCTGTTCTTCCTTACTTTATTTTGTTAAACTCAAATGCCCTTGGAAATGAAGATCGTTTGTTACCATCTGCCTTAGAAACCCAGAGACTCTAGAAGGTTGGAAATTCAGATTTCTGTGCAAGCAATGAATGGAAGAGGAAGACAAGGAGCTAAATACTGCATCATAGGCTTTTCTCACATCTGGTTGATAATTTAGTACACCATCAGGGAGGATCTTGCTCTTATTGGTCCATAGAGACACACTTCCCTGTCCCCGGGCCATTGGTTCCCAGTGCTTCATATAGCTCAGCTGTGCAACTACAGCACTTGACATGGGGAACCAGGTGTTTGCAATCTAGGGAACTTGAAGTTGAAGGCAGAGCTCCCTAGGCGGGGGTGTAAGAATATTGCAACGCAGAGAAACCATTCTTCAAAGGAAAACCTGGAACATTGTGCCAGCCAAAGCAAACAAAACAAGACTTCATTCTATAAGCTGTAATAGGAACAGAAACGGTGATCTGGGCCTCCATGGTTTTCCTTGAATTAAAGTAGTGCTCAAGTACCAGCAGCGTATTAATGCCTCTCTGTAGAGGTATAGACAGTTACATTCAAACGGCTATGGATTTCTACATGTGATCTCAAATTTTAGGTCTGTAAGTCATTTTTTTTTCACCGATTCCTCCCTCCCCCAGCTTTAGCACAGCAGTAGCGTGGAGATCGGGTATAAGGAGAAACTGAACTAATGTGAAACAAAGTCCAGTATAAGCAATGAGCTATCTACTGGATGCTCAATGAAGGTCAATTATTCCTTTCTGAATAAGTCATATTTCTTTCCACTCTCTGTTCAAAATTCAGGCTTCTCAACTAAGAGTAATTTGAAGGCACTCTGGAAGTGAATTTTGGTGCAGTATACCCACTTTGGCATCCGGCCCGTTCCCAGAATGCCGTACTCTCCCAACGGTAAGACTTTAACAGAAGTCTGAAGCCAGGACACTCTCCCAAGGAGAGATTAAACACTGCATTCATTGTGGCACTTGGAAGGCTGCAATATTGTTCTTCTAGAGGGAGAGATTTATGGCTGCACTTAATGAATGCTAATAGTTTTCTTATCAGTGGGTAGCAATACAAACATTTTTGTGTATGTTGAGGTTAAAGTAAACTTTCAGAGTAGCCTTTCAGAACTTGAAAGCTAATGATTAGTTCTTGACAAGCTTGGCTAATAACAGGAGCTCCTGGAAGGCTGCACAGGTCTGGTTCAGCCAGAATACATTATTCTTCAGTGTTTTACGATTTCACATCTGTCCTCTCAGAACTGGGCTGTCACAAAAATGCTTGCAGCTTTTGTGCTTTTCTTAAAGCTCTAGGCAGTTGTACTCTGAAAGCAATGTAATCTGGTTGTTGAGTAAAAGCAATCCTTCTAGCCATTGTAAAAAATGGTCATCGAACTGAAATTTCCTTTGCAAATAGAATCCAATTCAACAAACACTTATTGGGTAATTACTATCATAGAAAAATGTTATTGGACAGTTTTTTGTGTGTGTGTAACACTGTCACTTAAAGCATCTATTCTCTCTTTAAGTCAGAGCTTCCGTGGAAACTAAAAGGGAGTAGTAAGTATGCAACAGTAGGTCAAGGGAGCATATGGAAGCCTACATCTGACTTCAGAGTCTGATGTACCCAATCCTGAATGTTCTGCTGAACCACCAATGAGAAAGTGGTAGACTCATGAGACTGGGGCATTTAGACTGAAATGTTTCCACAATATAATAGTATCTAAAATGAAAGAATACATTCCTAAAAGATAAATATGACTATTCTTATATTGATAAACAAAAAGCCATGTCAATCAGTTTATGCTAAATATATATTGACAAAAATTTAAGGAATGGATCTCTACTGCTTATAGTTCTATCAGCTCAGCCAAGTAATTAGATTTAATAGTCAGCCTCCCCCAAGCTTACACTCTGACACCTCCTACAGCATTTATGACTCAAACCATAAAAATCAGACATTCCACGTCAAAAAATTTATTACTCTCCAAATCACCTAGAGCCTAATTTGTGTCACATTTCATGGTTTCTTCTTTCAAGAAAAAGAAAATTAACAAGGAATAAGGATGGATATGTATTTATTAGTGTAAAGGTCCTCAGTGCTGTTTTCAAGATCGGTTTTCATCCTGGAAATGATCTAACTTGGACAAGGTTCCTGAGTATCTTTGATTGTGATTCTTCATTTTTGATATTAGCATGATGGTATCTGCTGTGCTGGATGATCAGTAGTCAAACTTTAGTTTATGAACTGGAAAATCTCTGCCAGTACCACACAATTAATAGATGCTTACTCCTTCTTTTCAGGGGACAAATTAAATTAACAAATCGTGACTGATTTCTAGTATGCTAAAGTGAGTCACATCAATATCTCTGTGGCGATTTCCCAGAAGATAAATCTCACACCTTACAATGAAAGGAACATGACTTTCCTGTCTAGTGCCTAATGCTGTTGCTTAGTAATTGGGAGGTTTGGCTGCTGACCTCCCTGCACTGGTGGTGAAAGTGTTGGGAAAAAAAAAATCTCAAGGCTGGCAATGGTTTCTGTACCCAGACAAATAATAGGTGTGCTGGGTTTTCATTTTTTTCTTTTCTTTTTTTTTTTTGTCATAGCTGTGATCCACATAACAAGTTAAAGGTAGAGGGGCTGATTTCCAGTCAAATTTTCCAATTTTTTCAGTCCATAGTTTTTGACTCCAGGTGACTCTGGGTCTGTAGTGAAGAAAATGGTGGTACAAGAAGCATCTGGTAGAGAACGTTCTTTTCCCCCATAGAGATCAGGAAGCAGAAAGAAAGGATGGATCTGTGATAAGGTACTATCCTCCAACTCCAAGGAAACATTTCCACTGACTCAGTTCCTCCAATGAGGCCTTACCTCCTAAAATTTACACATTCTCAAAACAGTGCCAGACAGAACAGGTGACCAGGGTTTAGTATACAGGACTGGGGAGACAGCTCATATTCCAGCCATTCCAGTAAGGATCAAAAGAGTCACCTGTTGGGAATACAACTCTGTCTGTCCTCCACTCCCAAACAACTATGGCTAATACAGGATTGCTTGAATGAGGGTAATCACTAAATATTTCTAGCAGAAGAAATATAATCAATGTATGTAAAATGTATTATTTAATTCTAGTTTATGAAAACAAGTCAAGAGATTCAGAGTAAAACCCTATGCTTTGTCTTGGGTAGGAGTTACCTTATTGCTTGTATGTGATGTCAGAAATGAATACTATTCTCTCTTTTTCTCTCTTTCTCTCTCTCTCTCTCTCTCTCTCTCTCTCTCTCTCTCTCTCTCTCCTTCCCTCCCACCCTTTCTCCCTCCTGTCCTCCCTATCTCTAACAGAGTGAATGAAGAAACATGGATAAAGTGGGAATCACTCAGAACTGAGAAGGTTATGAAGTCTTCTTCCAGCAATTGAGAATAAATGACTAAATTTACTACAGTGAGACATTTGCCTTATTTGAGTATGGGCTCATAGGAGGTCTTTAATTATATCACCAACTGCCTATGTGGTTAAGGATTGTTTCTGAAAAGTCATAAAAGTCACAAGAAATGTCTTCAAGTTTCACTTTGCTTATGGAAAGACTCCAGGTACAGGGACATCCTCAGGCAAATGACCTCCTTCTTACTTGCTTTAACATTTAAAAATAGCAAAAATACAAGAGTAATCTTGATTTGTGACACAATATGCAAACAGAAGACATGTGCAGAGTTCCCGATTCAGGTAAACCCATAATCAGGCTTGGGTAGGAGAGCACCTCTCTGCCTTCTTGCTGGTCGCTGTGAGTGAGCCTGCCTCAGCATATGTAGGAGCATGCAAGATGCATCCCCCAATGCTAATGATGGGGCCCAAGTGTTTAACAGTGAAAAATACGGGTTGCTTTAACCTCATTCAGAAGATGTGCTATACAGCTTTGGTGTTATTGGGATGAGTCACATAAGAGCTGGACAGCACGGGGTCAAGGCTTACTATGACTAGTTACCTTTCTACCTCTGAGACCACCCCCATGAGCTTGTAAACCTCCAGGGGGAAAACAGCAGAAAGCACCTCAGCTGCCTCAGAGAGCAACACAGGCCCCAGGGGACCTGGCAGGGTCACTTGGTTTACCGAATTCATTCTCTTCTCTTAGATCTTTCGGACACACGCAGGATTGGTTCCCACAGTACTTAAGATCACCCATGATTAATTCTGCACCAGCTCATGCAGCCATACACACAACTTGCCTTAAGGGAGATGGAGCAGCTGCCGGCAGCTGTCTGCAGCTGCCACCATTTTTGATGTAGGAAAAAAGCCCCCTTCCCATGTTTTTGCTCTTATCAGTGCTTATGGTTAAATCCATAAGCCAGGGAGGCTTCCAAGAATACGGGGTGCACAGGTAAGTGAAGAGATTTTGAAAAGTTATGAAGCATCCGTTGTAGATGACAGTCAGAATGTCAGTTCAACCCTCCAGGGAACGTTTGTGTTTTGAAGACCACCTACCTACTCTATTTGAGAGATGGGAAATTGTCATATCTTGAACTCAACTCCTCTCAGTCATTTCTATTCTAATGAGCCAAACACTGAGTTATTCTTGGAGGTGGAGTCATTTTGAAAGTGGGGGGAATAATCTTCATATGTGTCAAGTTTGTCAAATATCTCAAAGTCACTGGGAACGAGGATGGCAGAGACACAAATTCAAGACAAATGTAGAAATTTGACGATAAAGCCAATTGAGTTGCTGAATCACTTGCCTTCATAATTTGCCAGAGATTCAAGATTGGAAGCTCCGAATGCAGCAGGTGTGTGATGAACATACACCTGGCTGGTTTCAGGAGACACTTCAGCTTCAGCACCCTTCATTTGTGTCCTTCCTCTCCTTTATGCTGCTCACCTTCAATCTGAATAAAGCAAACCAAGGGCAGTGGATGGTTCAGAGGCTCAGTGGCCCAATTTGCCTGTAAGGTAGAAGAAACTATATCGAGATTGGAATCCTCACCCACCATTCTCCACCTCTCTGTCAAGGTGTTTCCTGTCCATCCATTCAGAGTTCCTGTGAGGAGGGTAGCACCTCCAGGGTGCTAAAAGCAAAAAAAAAAAAAAAAAACGCCTGTTGTTTTACAAGGGCTGGGTGAGAAATCTGGTGTAAGCCTCTTTGTACTACACAAAGGAGGCCAGTAAATAACAAATTGCCTTGTCAACCACAAGAGATACTTAGTTATTAATGGAAATAATAACAGATTCTATCAGCTTTGCACACTATAATCAAGGGGAGATCAAAAGAAACTAATCTTACAGTTAACAGTGAGTGAAAACACACTAATGAGATAAAAGCTACTTTCATCCCTCCCTTCCCAAATGCACCAGTATAATAATTATTGATAATAAATACAATTCTTTAAATGTTGACAGTATTTTAATACCAAAAATCTAGCCACACAGTGAAGCTTTTCCTTATGAGATAAAATTATTTTTTGGTGTAGGAAAATAATAGCGTTCTGCTGGTATTCCAGGAATGCATGAGTACAAGTCGTTTAACTGATTGGTTGTCTCAAGCTAAACTCGCATGGCCTTTAGTTGCTACAAATGTTTCAGCAAAGAGTCATCTCCATTGTTAATATCTGAGGCAGAATACAGAAATGAGTGGGGGAGCCCCTCCCTTGCTATCATTTAGAGGGTATTGCTATCACAACAGAGCCAATCCTTCCTTACCATTAACTGTGTCCTCTGCCTCTTTGAAGCTCTATAAAATTATTAGCATGTGCTATGGCCCTTCCTGAGAGGCAAATGGGTATTTATTTCTTTCACTTTTTCTCCTGTAGAGGAAATGATGATGCTGCTGATGCTGATGCTGATGGTGCTTGAGCATGACCCTTTTATTCTTACAAAATCTTGACTTGAAGTTTCACATTCTGTGACATTTGTGTCACTATATAAGCATAAACATTTGTGGTTTCGCTAATTTTACCAAGGTATTTTTATAACTCCAGCAGAATGAAGGCAGTACATCTAACATAAAGGAAAATATCTGTCCAATACTTTTGCTAGCATATAATCTTGAAATGGAAACTACGAACTGACTTTCTATTTAAATAAATGGACAAGCACCTAAGAAATTTAGGAGCTCCTAGATGGATCATTTGATTACCTTATGAACTCACAAGTATTGATAAATACATTTAGCTTCATTTTTTTTCAATTAGAGAAAAATATTTTTTGTTTTCTGTAGAAATAATTAATTAAATTATTAACCAATATTTAGGTTGTATTAAAGTTAATGCACCAGAAGTGTTAATCCTTAACCCACCATTATAAATGAGCACACAGAGACCTGATGGATTTTAACGAGCCTTGGCCCGGATTGTGCAATCTTGGCCCATCTAAGCTAGCTCTTAATTCTATTCCCCAAATATGACCCAATATATACATATATACATACCCTGGGTTGTTATTCTTCATACTATGCCAATGTTCCAGGCCACGTGGAATTATCTTCTTTAATCTACCCCATTGTGTGTCTCTTTCTTCCTGCTCTTTGCTGCCTGTTGGCTTATCCTACCTTGAGTCTCTCATCTTCAGAAGCCTGCACCTTAGTCCCACCTACCTCTGTCTTTGCCCAATCTCAGGCTTCAGCATTTATTCAACCAATCAGAGACAATGATTAGAAAACAAATAGACAGAAAACAGGACCAATCAATTAGCATTTAGAATGTACAACATCACCCCTTTTCTAATAACAACAAATACAACAAACACAATACATTAACAATAAATACAAGACAATAAAAACAATATAATAAAAACAATTATGAAAACTAAGAGGTATGACATACATTCTCAATATCCAGTCCATATGTATTTGACTAGTCAACTAGGAAATATATTCTATTATATATCTCTTGATGAGTTTAAGTTTCTATACCTAATTCAACTTCCATCTTAACTTACATTATTAACTAAAATCAAAAACATCCTTTTAATTCCTAGATGGCTTAAAACTTATTGTGAGGCTATAACTATGTAGTCTTCAATCACATCAGAAACCCGAGAAAGATAAACATATCTGAATAAATAGGAACTGCAAAGCAAGCAACTTCCAAAACTATGAAATGACAGACAACTGGCTGCCTAGACAGTCCCCAGTTTCTATAACATTAGAGCATCATCTTCAGCCATCTGGCCAAGCATATCTCATAGGATTAGTTGTGGAGCAGGAAATAAGGTTGCCTATTCTGTCTTTGCAGAATCAGGCCATCAATTTACCTGCATTGAAGCTTTGGTCCATCTTTGGACTATATATAGTCTGTTGAAAGGGCAGGGTTGTTTCTGCCCAGTAGGAATTATCTCCTGATGGAGACTTTTTGATGTTCATCATCAACTTCCAAGTCCAATGGGAACTGTCAGAGTTGACAGACTCAGGTCAAAGATTTTTTTTTAAATAATAGAAATATCTTAAATCTAATATTTTACAGATCTCTTGAGGTTTTTGAAGACCATCTATCCATCTCCACTGAGCAAGCAAATGTTGTTTGTCTCTAACAACTTAATATCTGATTAGCTTAGAAAACATCTGATATTAACTAACTTAATTATCCTAATAAAATTACAAGTTTTAATGACTATGAACTTGGACTAGAACCTCACATTGCATTTTTAAGAATTATATAGGTACAATACCTAACCAAAATACAGCCTTAGTTTTGTATCAGTGTACAAAGATCTATAGGAGTAGATTCAATACTATCCTTTTACCTATCATTCTCATATGTCTATAACCTTAATTTTTTATTAATAACAAGTATCTATAGGAGTAGATTCAATAATCTATCCTTTTATCTCATCATTTCTATATTATATACCCATATTCCCCCTCTTTTCTTTTCAAGTCTTCTCCCCCATATAAGAGAGAAAGGGCAAAGAAAGAGAGAAGTCTCCAAGTCTAACCTTCTATACCTTGATTAACAAGTCCATATAACAATTTGTAACCATTCCCCCTAAAAAACATCTATAACCCATCAAATGACCAAAGAATCACCCACCCCACTTTTTGGGAATGGGGCATTGCTCCCTTAAAATTGCTTCCTGCTGAATTAGGAAGTAGAAAACCTGTTCGAGGGCCCAAATAAAATGGGAAAAAAAATGGTCAAGCAATTTAATAATAACATCTGTTCACCAGTGTATATATGCTCAGCAATTTAAATGTCCTGAGCAGTTTGTAATCCGAAGCTGAACTTTGGATGGGAAAGTTCAAGATTTTACTGAAGCCCTTGATGGAACAGCCTGTGAGACTTGATAATTTGGGCTACTTGTCTTCTTGGTGTCTGGTCTCTTTTTCTTCAAAGTTTTCAGTTGTCAGTGGTCTCTGGACTCCTTAGTTGGAAGCTTTTATTCTCTTGGAAAGATAAGAACAGAAACCTGCCCTATCCCTGGCTCTAGAGTATTCTTTTTGGCAAGGAATATCTTTCCTAGGGCAAATTGTTTTTTGGCAATAGAAAAGAAAAATTTTTATCTTTCAAAAGAAATCTTGAAATTTTGAAAATAAATGTTTCTTTAAGTGTATGTAAAACAAAATAATCTTAACTTTCTATCAATATCTATTATAACAAAGCAATCTTAAATTTCTATCAATATCCATTAAATAACAAAACAATCTTAAGTTTTTAGTTAAAAACAGAGATGAAGAATAGAATGAGGGAAAGAAGAAAATCCCTGAATCTAACCCTTATTTTTTCACAACGCATATCATATATCCATTCATCACAAATAATCACGACATATAAGATACCACACAACAAAAACTTCCCTTCCATCTCTTGGGAATGGAGGTGTAAATATTTTTTGGTACCCTTTAAAAATTGAGAGATTGGCCAATTCCTGAGAAAGTTAGCTATAGCTTTGTTGTGAGTCTCTGTATGATCAATCATTTTTGGCCTAGCCCTTTTAAAAATGATTTGCATGCAAAGTTTTCAAGAAAACAGTGATTGAAGCAGTATACCATGCTGAATCTTCTGGCCTATTTGTCTTGTCGTTATTTTCATTCAGCCTTTGGCTCTGAAAATAAATTTTTGCCCAAATTTGAGCAAATGAAAGGCATATAACAACTTTGTAAGTCCATTTAAAGTGTAAATTTCATCCAGGTCAGATGAAAGATTGGAATGTCATGAACACCAGGCAGTTAATAAAAAACTCTTACCATGTGAAGATATTCATGTCTCAGCTAATAGAAGGTTCTCCCTGGTCAGATGTAACCTTTAAAAGTTTGGTTGATAACATTTTTTCATTCCCTGTAGACACATAGGAATAACCATGCCCCCATCTTAAAACTATTGCAGGTTTCCACTCTAAAGTTAAAATATCTTTATAATATATTGGTTGTTTTAATTCCTCAGTTTTCTGTATAGCCCAATGTCTATCAGCTGCAGTAGTACATTTTTTTTTTCACCAACATTTAGGACCTTCAATGTTAGCAAAGTATTGTGTAATCTATCCCTGAGATTCTTTAATTCCCCCTTTTGTTTAAAAAGCATCTCTTTTAAGGTATGATTAGCTCTTTCTACAATTGCTTGTTCTGTAGGATTGTATTATAATATGCAAAGAATTGATTCATTTTATTAGATACATATGCAGGAGCATTATCAGTCTTAATTTGTGCAGGTACACCAATAGATGCCATTATTTCTAATAAATGTGCCTTAACACAATCAGCTTTTTCAGAACTTAAAGCAGTTGCCCATTGAAACCCTGATTATGTATCAATGGTATGATGTACATACCTTTGTTTTCCAAATTCTGCAAAATGAAAAACATTAATTTGCCAAATTTCATTCTTTTTAGTTTCTCTAGGGTTACTACCAGCAGGGAATGGAGTTTGGTTATATAGAGAACATGTAAGACTTTTTTTTTAATTATTTCCCTGGCTTGTTGCCAGGTAATAGAGAATTTTTTCTTTAAAACTGACCTGTTAACATGATGTTTCTCATGAAATTCTGAGGCTTCCAACATATTTCCTATTAATAGTTAGTCAATATCCTCATTTCCTTGTGGCAGTGTACCTGGCAAACCTGTATGATTCTTCCGTGTATTGTAAAGGGAACACCAATTCTTGATGAACCTTCTATACTGATGCTAACAAGATGGGAATGGCAGGTTATAAGACAGACAAAATCAGCAATATAATCAAAAGTCCATATACCTCAGTTCCAAAAGCAGAATTGTATGTAATCTTTATGGTGTATTAGATTTTCCTGAGTCTCATATTATGTTCCTGAGTAACATAATTACTGATTCTCTATATGCAGAAAGAGTTGTGTTGCATATAGAAACTTATGAACTTATTCTTTTTTATAATTTATTTTTTATTTCTTCAAGTTACATCTCAATCACAATCCCCCCACTCCCACCTCCAGTCCCACCCTCCCACCCTCTTCCCTCTCAATACCCCATCCTCTTCCCTTTTTTTTAAGTTTAAGGTACATCTTTTCCCTCCCAACAGCTCCCCTTTTCAGTCCAACAAATGGTTCTTTCTCTTATAATAATAAATACAATACAGTACAACAGAGGTAATTAGGCCACAGTTATGAGGGTTATATGGTTTAACATACATTCCCAATGACCAGTCCATATGTATTTGGTACCTGACTTTAACATTCCACTATCTAACCATCTCCATGAGTTTAAAGTTCTATATCTGACTCAACATTCATACTAATTGCAACACAATTTTAAAAGTATCTTCTTAGATGTATAACACTCTCTTGACTCCTAAACAACTCAAAATTTAATTATGAGACTCTATCTATCTGTTCTTCAATCACCTCAGAGACATGAAAGGGATAAATATATCTGATTTTATAGGAAGTACAGGGTCTGCAGCTTCCCAAACTAAGAAATGACATACCAGTGGCTGTCTGGACAGTTCCCATTTTCTCTCCATACATTACAGCATCGCTTTTCAGTCGTTTGGCCCCGCTTCTCTGACAGACATTGATTGTAGAGCAGGAATTATGAAGGACTTGGCCTACCCTGTCTTGGCAGAGCTAGGCTGTCGATTTACCTGCTTCCAAGTTTTGTCCTTTTTGGACAGCATTCTGTCTACAGCTGACACAAGGAGTTTTTTCATGCCAAGAGATAGGCTTGCCACTAATTCAACCATCTCCCACTGGAGATTCTTCGATGCTTATCTTCTACTTGGAGTAGAATAGGGGGTGCTGTCAGGAGCTGACATGTCTCAATATCAAAAAACTCTTAATTTAAGAAAACATCTTTGAATGCCATATTCTGCAGATCTCTTGAGGTT
>CAJQZJ010003694.1:10367758-10386920 GCA_907164525.1 Lophiomys imhausi | reverse complement strand
CCCCCCACTCCCACCTCCAGTCCCACCCTCCCACCCTCTTCCCTCTCAATACCCCATCCTCTTCCCTTTTTTTTAAGTTTAAGGTACATCTTTTCCCTCCCAACAGCTCCCCTTTTCAGTCCAACAAATGGTTCTTTCTCTTATAATAATAAATACAATACAGTACAACAGAGGTAATTAGGCCACAGTTATGAGGGTTATATGGTTTAACATACATTCCCAATGACCAGTCCATATGTATTTGGTACCTGACTTTAACATTCCACTATCTAACCATCTCCATGAGTTTAAAGTTCTATATCTGACTCAACATTCATACTAATTGCAACACAATTTTAAAAGTATCTTCTTAGATCTATAACACTCTCTTGACTCCTAAACAACTCAAAATTTAATTATGAGACTCTATCTATCTGTTCTTCAATCACCTCAGAGACATGAAAGGGATAAATATATCTGATTTTATAGGAAGTACAGGGTCTGCAGCTTCCCAAACTAAGAAATGACATACCAGTGGCTGTCTGGACAGTTCCCATTTTCTCTCCATACATTACAGCATCGCTTTTCAGTCGTTTGGCCCCGCTTCTCTGACAGACATTGATTGTAGAGCAGGAATTATGAAGGACTTGGCCTACCCTGTCTTGGCAGAGCTAGGCTGTCGATTTACCTGCTTCCAAGTTTTGTCCTTTTTGGACAGCATTCTGTCTACAGCTGACACAAGGAGTTTTTTCATGCCAAGAGATAGGCTTGCCACTAATTCAACCATCTCCCACTGGAGATTCTTCGATGCTTATCTTCTACTTGGAGTAGAATAGGGGGTGCTGTCAGGAGCTGACATGTCTCAATATCAAAAAACTCTTAATTTAAGAAAACATCTTTGAATGCCATATTCTGCAGATCTCTTGAGGTTTTTGAAGATGCCCTATCTATCTCTTGACAACACAGAAACACTTTCTTTATTTATACAATTGAACAAATCATCAGAAGTAGAAATAACCCATTATATATAAAACCCATATTCAATCTCATACAGGCTCAGAAAAATCTAGTAATTGTATGCAATTCTGACTTGCTCTTGAATACTCATATCAATACCTTTCCCAAAAGCATCCATAATCTCAATGCCTAGGGTACCCTGTGTTTGGAGATTAGACATAACTTGTCATTGTTGTTAGTATCCATATCAAAACCTTCCCAAGAAGCATCCATAATTTCATCATTTTTTATTTATGGCATTGCAGGAATATTAATTTGAGTAACCCATTGTTGTAAGAGATCCCTTCCCCATAAATTTATGGGTACATCAGCCACATAAAGTCCCAACTTCCCTGTTTGCCCTTCTGCTCCAACACAGTTAAGCCACCGTACACTTTGCCCAACATGTGATAATTTACCAATTCCTATAAAATGTGTAGGAACCTTTTGAAGTGGCCATTTTGGATCCCAAGAGTCCTGTGAGAGGACAGTGACATCCACTCCTGTGTCGAGCAATCCTTCTATTTCAATACCTTTCATTTATATTTTTTATTTTAGTCCCTTACCATTCACTATTATTTGCCAATTTACATGTTTTCCAGTACTCCCAAATGATCCTGTTCTTTCTATTGGAACAGCCTTGACCTTGATGTAAAGTAACAACAACAGCTGAGCAATTCTATCCCCTGCATTAATTTTCATCTCTTTCCTTACCAATACCATAATTTTAATTTCTTCCTTGCAATCTCCATCTATAATACTTGGATGCACAGTAAATCCTTGAGAAGTTAATCCACTTCTTCCAAAGATTAATCATACTATCCCTGATGGCAAAGGACCATAAATGCCAGTGGTTAACTTACAATATTCATCTGTTTTGGATAATGTAATAAACTCATCTGTGGCCAGACCTAAAGCTGCACTGCTTTCAGTAGCATGCAAAAAAATCATCAATAGTTGATTTTGTTCTTCCTCCTGACTGCTCGTTTCCCACTGACTGACTGATGGACAATGGTTCATAGTTTTTGCTGCAGGGCCTTGAACCTGTAGGCCCCTCCCCTCATTTCCTGCAAAGGGTTGCCTCTGACATCTATTTTGGATCTACAATCCCAGGACCAGTGTTTACCTTCACCACGAGTACAAAATCCTGGAGTCCTTGACCTTTCATTGTTATTAGAAACTGTTTGCTCCCTTTTATGTCCATGTTCTGCAGAGTCCAAGCAACTGCCATTTTGAGTTCTGGAGGTTTCAACCTTACAATATCTTTGGAAATATTGGTGGACCAAGTTCACCATTTTTAAAGCACACATTAAGACCTCTAACAACGGCTTGTGCTATGATATTTGTCTGATGCCTCTGAATACCAACATCAGTTGTTTCTCTTATCTATTCATCTATTGGGGCTCTTCAAGTTTTGAATAGTTTAATTGTCCTTTGACATTCAGCATTTGCATTTTCATACACCAAGGCATTTATCAAGTCCTGTCTGGAATCAGGGTTTTCTACATCTCTCTTCATAGCTGAAGTCAATCTCCCTAAAAATTCTGAGGTTTCCTGAGGACCTTGTATTATCTTAGTAAATGAAATAAATCTTTTTCCAGCCTAAGTAACCATATTCCAAGCTCTCAGAGCTGTAACAGAGCATGGTTCTATGACAACAGCTTCAAATTGAGTGTGTACCTGTATATCAGCATAATGTCCCTCACCAAGCATTTGGTTGGTTGTGACATTTATTCCCCTTGCCATATTTTGTTGTTCTAATTTTGTGACTTCATGTCTCCACCATGACAACCATTGTAATTGCTGGTTACCTTCTAGCACAGCTGAATATTCTTGGGGAATAACTCTATTATATATAGCCCAAATATTTAACATTTGCTTAACGAATGATGAATGCATTCCATAAGAGACAATGGACTCCTTAATCGCTTTAAATCCAATATGTCTATTGGATGCCATGTTAACTCCTGATTGAGTTCACCATCTTCACATCATTGCCATGTCTAAATTGAAATATAACTGGAAAAGCTGATGGTGATTGTGTGGTACCGAGCAGCTCCTCTGGGGATGCATTTGGTTCCACATTAGCACCATTCCCTACCTGGTCTTCTACTGGTGTATGCATTGGCTGTGGAGACCTAGCTAGGAAAGAAAGTGGCATTTTCCCCGTTCCAGTCACCTGCCCTGGTTGATTTTTCTTAAGGTCCTCAACACTAATAGTGTAGCAAGCTTCTTCCTTATGATAAACCAATTAAAGAGAAAAAAGTAAACAGCATAAAACATGTGGTCTGATTGAAAAACAGTATAGAAGTCAGCAGTAAACATTGCCATTTTGTCAACAACCAGTGTCATAGTTTCAAAATCTGTAGTTTATAGCTTTGAAAACCAAATTACCCATAATGCATTACCAACATTGAGTGCCACCTGAAATTGTAATTTAATTAGCAATTGTATCTATCAATAAGTATAAACTATAAGATTAGACCAGCGGAGCAGTTAGTGGGCTGGCAGGAAGCCGGCAAGCCTGGCCTGCCTTAACTGGCATCCTGACCCACTCTGAGGAAAAGCCCCTGGATCAAGGGTGGCCTTCACCACCTGCAACCTAACTTTAAGTTGCTATATTAGGCCGATGGAACAGCAGGCAGCCTGGAGGGAGATCAGCAGGCTTGACTTGTCTTAGAAGTCTGTAAGACTGGAGGGACAGCCTGGCATTGTGGTTAGTGGTGAAGCTGCTGGGGTAGCTGCCAGGTACTTATTTATAACTACATACTATTGTATTAGACCAACAGAATTGCTGGTGGCCTGGAGGGACAGTCGCCGGGGTTCAGCAGGAGGCCAATCGCCAGGGTTGCTTGGACTTGGACTGCTACCGCAATCCTTTCCCCAATAATTAAATACACCAAGACCTTTTAATGTTTCAACACTTAGCTCTTAGCTGGATAGACTCTCAACTAGCTAATCTAAATTAGTCTGGACCACTTAATCCCAAACATTCATGTGGCCTGTTACCTTCCAGAGCTCTCAAACATGTCTATCTGCTTCCACATCTCCTGGCAGAAAGAGAGATTCCTCTGTGTAAAATGCAGGGTTCCTGTTTCCATCTCAGGAAGTCTCACCTTCTTATACTCTTTCTGCCCAGTTATTTGGCCATCAGCAACTTTTATTAACCAATCAAGAGAATGCCTCAGATGGGGGAGTAACCAGATCTCAGCATTGAAATCAGTCTATCAGAAACAATGTATTAGACCTTCCCCAACAATTTATAAGGTAAAAAGTTTTGCTCCTTGAAATTATAAAAGACTGTGTGGAAAGATGAAACTATAATTTTATTTGACAATCATAATACAGACTGTATTTCAATAGTTTCAGTCTTTCAGTAAAGAGTGAGAGACATAAGGAAAAAATAAGAAATATGTTTAGAAAATAAACAAAGATTTTTCAATGAGGATAGAAGTAAGGAATCTTAGGAGAAAACACACAGTTAGTGAAGGTAGTATTTTCAGGCCAAGTCTGGGAACACTGTTAGCTCTCCAGTGATAGGCTTGAGCAACATGGGCAGGATCTGGTAAGGAAAAGATAAATTATAAAGCTCATACCATATGGAATATTTGGGCCTTATTTCCTACTGCCTCTCTTCCTTCCCTGCCAATATTTATCTGTACAAGCTTCAAAAGTATTTACCCCACATAGACATGCTAAAATGTAGACATGCTAAAAGGACATGGAGTTGTTTAAAAATGACAACTGCAGATTGAATAATGAGAGCAACAGATAATAGGGCATTAAAAGGAACAGGAATCCGTGAGTCACACTATGTAAGTAAATAATTTTTTAAAGACTAAGGGAGAAAAAATGTCTACCACCTTATACATTATCCACTCCATAATATTAGTTAATATATAAAAATTCTTGCTGAGGCTGGAGAGATGGCTCAGAGGTTAAGAGCACTGTCTGCTCTTGGAAAGGTCCAGAGTTCAATTCCCAGCAACCATATGGTGGCTCATAATCATCTATAAATGAATCTGATGCCCTCTTCTGGCATGCAGGGGTACATGCAGATAGAGCTGTCATATATGTAAAATAAATAAATAAATAAATAAATCTTTTCAAAAAATTCTTGCTGATCTGCCTTGGAGTGGAAAACCTGACATATGCCATCGTTCACATGTGGTAGAGCTTAGTAATGTCGCTAAGGAGACAAATTGCCACTGGGGTATCTTCTGTGGTACAGAAGAGGATGAAGCTCACAGTCATGGAACTCCAGCTCAAGTTGTAAAGCCCAGATCCACTCTAGAGGACTGTCAGACAATCCTATGTTGGGGACTTTCTATGAATAACTGTCCTCTTCTGATCAAAAACACCAACTCAGAAAGACAAGCAGAAGACCGAAGGCATTTTGCAGATTGAAGACTATTAAAGAAATTTGACAACTAAACACTATATATAGGATTTTAGATAGACTTATCAATGTTCTGAGGATATTTGAAGGTGAACAGAAAATTTAATTGTTCTTTGAATTTGACTGAAATATTAGTCTCATGTTGATTTCTGATTTTGATTGTTTTACTGTCATTTTCTGGGAACATTTCCTTGTTTTAACATATCTATATCTATATCTATATTTACATGCTAATTAATGGGTAATGAAGTCACAAGTCTGCAACTTACTTTCCAATGGTGAAGAAAAATACCATATGTAAGAAGAGGGAACAATAAAATCAATGTGGCAGAATATTATCACTGGGGAACCTGAATGTTTTAAACTGAAATATGTCTCTCAAAACTGTACAGTCAATTTCTAACTCCTAGTACTTTTGACAACAGAATGTGACAATAGTTGTCCTCCATTTTCTAGAGAGGAGATGTTCTAGATCCCCAATACTTCTTAAAACTATTCTGGGGTCCTCTTAAATCTGACATAAATCCAACATAACTCAAACACCAGATCAACGCAGATGTCAGATATTTATTATAATCATACTACTACTGATTGAACAGGGACACAGAACAGACTTGGAAGCTGAACTATAACTCTGACGGGACATTGTACAGCATATTTAAAGAACAAAAAAAATCATAGAGCAAGGAGCAGGGTGGGCTGTAGCATTGTCCAATCCTATTTTGAAATAAGAGGGGGAACAAGAGAGTTTCCACCATTTAGGATAGGAGTAGGTTTCTGGGCCTGGGGACATGAACTTATTTGACCCTGCTAGCAAGATGGAGAAGTTGTCCTTTAGATGTCAGTACTCAGACAACTGTCTCCTTACAGCAGAAGCTGTTCAACTATTGGGAAGTCCCCAGTTCCCCTAGGGCCCGGAACCTTGAACGTAGTTTCTCTCTATCATTAAATAGAGTCTGAAAAGGAAGTGGGAGTATTTAGAATGAGTTTTTTTGTTTGTTTCCCAACAAAAACTGCAGTTCTTATAATATCTACATATACTTTTTCATTATGCATATATACTTGTGATAAGGCTCAATTTATGAATAAAGCACAATAAGAGGCTAACAACAGTAACTAATAAAATAAAATAATTATAACAAATATAACAATTATACTAAGATGTGCATGAGTGTATTGTCTGTATTTCTTTCAAAATGCCTTACATTTTCACTTAAAGAAAGTGCATTTTAACCTTTCTTTGGAATATCTGAGCTGCCATTATAAGAACTCTGGTGTTTCGAGGCCCTTTCTGGATGAAATAAAGGTCATTTGAACACACATCACACTATTGCAATAGTGGATCTGAAAACTGAGACAGAACTAAGGCCCAGGTTCTGTCCATAGTATATTAACATTGGATAAAAAGACAGTGTTTGTTCTAGGGAAGACAGAGAAGAACAGCACAAGACATCATTACACTAGTTAACAACTTAAAACTCACTCATTGTTAATTTCTGGAAATGTCCACTTAATACACTTACACTATGGGTAACTATGAAATGTGGAAGAGTAAATACGGGGGAATTCTGTATATTTATTGATCGAGCTTTTAAGAGACATGGTGGATGAACCCTAAACAAGTCTGACTGGTGTCCCAAAGAAGTCATTTGGATGATTAAAGCCTCACCAGAGAACTGGACACATAAGAGAAGGACAGTGAGAGGACACATTCAGATGGCAGTCACTACAAGTCAAAGAGGGGAAACCCAGGAAAGGAAACTTGGGCCATCCATCTCCAGAACTGCCAGTGTGATGGTTTGTATGAGGCTCATATATTTAAAGGTTTGGTTCACAGCTGGTGTACTGCTTAGGAGGGATAAGGAGATACAGCCTTGTTAGAGGAGGCGTGCCACTGGCTTTGAGATTTCAAAAGCCCTTTCCAGGTCCAGTCCAGTTCTCTGCTTGAAACTAGCAGATCACATGTGAGCTCTCAGTTATGGCTCTAGTGCCTGCCTGCCTTCCTGCCATTATGCTTCCCGCCATGATGATCACGGGCTATCCCTCTGAAACTGTAATCAAGTCTCCAGTTAAATGCTTTTGTTAATAAGTGGCCTTGGTCATGGTGTCTCTTTATAGCTAGAGAACAGTAGCCAAGAAAGGCAGTAACCAAAGTGTGATTTCAGTCACCCAGTCTGTGGTATTCTGTCATGAACCCTAGCATTTTAGTACAGACCAATGTGTAGGACATACACACATTTATTTTAAACATATTACCTTATATTTATATAAACTACTGTTACAAGGCACAGAGTCTAGTGTTCAATGAATTTTGACATATATTGATTTTTTTAACACAAGGCCATATTTCATAAGGTCTCCTGAAACTGCCTTTTTAATTTAGCAATGCATCTTGGATATTTTTCCCTGTCTATTGAACATTTTTATTATTCTTGTTGATATTACTTTTGATTGACAACTCATAACTATACATTCATGGGTGTAATGTATTTTGATATGTGTATAAAACAAGAAATGGAAGTACACATATCTATCACACCGCGTGACTATAATTTTTCTGGTGAAAAGTTTTAAATTTATTCGGAGTTATATTTGAAATATCCATTATTATTGACAATAGTTACATGGCTTTTTAATAGGTGTCAAATTCTGCTTTTCCTTTCTACCTGATATCTTCAATCTAATCACTACCTGCCATAGCTTCCACTCATCTATTGATAGGCACTTTGGTTGAGTTTACCTTGGCAATTTTTCTTAATAATTTTGCAGTGAACATAGGCATCAGGGATATCTTCAACATACCAATTCCAGTTCCTTTGACTGTGCAGCCAGAAGTGAGATTACTAAATCCTATGAACTTAAATTCCCTGGGGTGGGAGTAGGGGTTGGAAATCCATACCTCCATTAAAGACTCAGCAAGGGTGATTGACTCATTAGAATGTCAAGCCTTGGAATGGTGCAGTTACAATACTAGCTGTGGGGATTTATGCTGACTGGGTTGAAATCTAGCATTGTTGAAAGGCCCCTGGACACTCCACTCTGAAGGAGTGGGATGAAAAGGATGGGGTTAGAGGGTGGGAAGGCAGGACTGGGAGGGATTGAAAGAGGGTACAGTGATGGAGATGTAACCTGAAGTAATAAATAAACATTTAAAAAAAAGAAAGAAAAAAGAAAAAGTTTAAAAGAAAGAAAGAAAGGAAGAAAGAAAGAAAGAAAGAAAGAAAGAAAGAAAGAAAGGAAGAAAGAAAGAAAGAAAGAAAGAGAAAGAAAGAAAGAAAGAAAGAAAGAAAGAAAGAAAGAAAGAAAGAAAGAAAAGAAAAAAAGAAAGGCTCCTGAGCCTGGCACTAGAATGAAGGACTCCCTTATTTGGTGGAACTCCCTCTTTCCTCTGATTTTGTGAATCCTAGATCTCCAAGATGTGCACCATAATTCTCTCCAGACTTTCCCATGCTAATGAGGTCTGTTGATGCCTTGGCTTTCAGCCAATGACATTCAGTCTGTGCCTCTAGCATCCCTGGAGTTTTCCCTACACTCACTACTCATGAATTAATTAGGCATTTCATTTTTCTTTCTTCTGATTCGACAATACCTAGCAAATCAAACACATCCACTTCCCAAAACCCCTCCCCACTATGCAAAGGTATGTAATACTGATTCACAGAATAAACTTCCTTTTTTCCCCTTGCCTCCAAGATGACTGTCTGAGTCTGTTTATTTTGGGAGGAAGTGCTCATCTTTCCATGAAGGATCTGCTGCTGCCGTTTGCGTGGTTGGCCAGGATCCCAAAGGGCCCCAGGTTCCCCCCTGGCCACCACCTAGCTAGGTTTGCTACTGCTGGCAGCTGGGGCTCTTCTCTGCCCCATTGCTGCCATCAGCAGCCCAGTCAGGCTCACTTCTTGATTAGATCACATGTGATCTCTCCCAGGCCTCTGTTTGGCCTCTGCCATTTCTTCTGAGCACCAGCTCCTGCCCAGCTGCCCCTGTCTGGTGAGCTAGGCCTGTTTGGGGTACATGCTTCCACAGAGAAGCTCTGCGTTTCTACAGCATATCTTGCAATACCCACCTGGCATCCCAGCCTGACTCTGGGGAATACATCTGCTGGCCTACAACCCACATTGGCTACCCTTTTCTGGATGGGTATGGATCCCTAGTCTGTGTTCCACTCTCTTTCTGCCCAGGCCTTTTTGGTCCTTACCTTCTGGCAGGGAGAAAAATGCATTCCCAGCCTGATACTGGACCAGGCTGGGAATTTCCCTGCCAGGGAACTACAACTACCCACTCATTGGCCATCTGACATAATATCTTCTGACTAATAGGTAAAACATTACAGGGATATATTAACAACCACTATCTTCTGATAACTCAAAAGCCAAGAATGTCATCAGAAAACATTTGAAACATATCAGTTATTTCTTTACCTTGTTGTAAGTGGTTTACCTGATTTTTCCACCAATTTATTTCAAAAGGGCCTTGATTTAATGACTTTCTTATATTCGGAAACTGTAAGAACCTCATACATATGTTATTATATCTGAACATAGTATTTATGGTAGACTGATTCTGTGTTCCCATACCATGGTCACTCATATTTATCTCTACAAAATATCTTTATTCTCCTTTGGTATTAAAACTGTAATTTAGTGTTGGCAATTGTACGGTCAAGAAAACAAATTAATGAAGAGTATGAATATAATATACAACTTTCAAATATTCCCTTCTGTGGAATGGAGAAATACCGAGATATTATCTCTCTGATAAAGTACTAATAGACAAAATGCATAAGGACTTCAAACAACTCAATAGTAAGAAAACAAATAATCTGATTAAAAAATGGCACT
Organism: Lophiomys imhausi; assembly: GCA_907164525.1. Classification (NCBI taxonomy): domain Eukaryota; kingdom Metazoa; phylum Chordata; class Mammalia; order Rodentia; family Muridae; genus Lophiomys; species Lophiomys imhausi. The sequence goes on along the minus strand of CAJQZJ010003694.1, from coordinate 10,376,708 downwards.
GAGCCTGACAGGTATTTCTCTAAGGAAGACATACCAGTGGCCACAAGCTAAATGAAAACACGCTCAACATCACTAATCATTAGAGTAATGCAAATCAAAACCACAATAAAATATCACTTCACACCTGCTAGAATGGCCTTAATCAAAATGATGAAGGGAAAAAAAAAGCGCTCACAAGGACAGAACTCTTGCATGTTGTTGGTGGGAATATAAATTAGCACAGTCACATTGGAAAGCATGTTGGGGACTTCCTACAGAAACTAAACACTGAATTACCATGCAGGCATTCTTTGTACCATTCTTGTAACATTTTATCAAAGCTTAAAATTAGCTTTAAAATACTAAAATAAAAAGAGTGAAGTTAATTAAAAAACCAAGAAGGTAAGTGTAGAAAAATAATTTATGACTGAGAAGACCCATTACATACTGCTAAACAATTTTACTTCTTTTGAATTGTGCTGATAAATAAGATAATAGCAGGACATCTGCTTTTACCGTATACACTCTAGTCATTCTCAGGCTTTTTTTTTAATAATTTATTTTTTATTTCTTCAAGTTACATCTCAATCACAATCACCTCCCTACTCCCCCCTCCAGTCCCACCCTTCCACCCTCCTCCCCTCAATCCCCCATCCTCTTCCCTTTTTTTTTTTTTTAGTTTAAGGTATTTTCCCCCCAACAGCTCTCCCTTTCAGTCCAACAAATGGTTTTTTCTTATAACTATAAATACAATACAAAACAACAGAAATAAATAGGCCACGATTATGAGAGTTATATGGCTTAGTATACATTCCCAATGTCCAGTCCATATATATTTGGCACCTGACTTTAACATTCTACTATCTAACCATCTCCATGAGTTTAAAGTTCTATATCTAACTCAGCTTTCATACTAACTTGCCTCACAATTTTAAAAATGTCTTCTTAGATCCAGAACACCCTCTTGATTCCTAAACAACTCAAAATTTAACTATGAGACTCTAGCTATCTATTCTTCAACCACCTCAGAGACCTGAGAGGGATAAATATATCTGATTATATAGGAAGTGCAGGGACTGCAGCTTCCAAAACTAAGAAATGACATACCAGTGGCTGCCTGGACAGTTCCCATTTTCTCTCCATACATTACAGCATCAATCTTCAGCCATTTGGACCCATTTCTCTGACAGACATTGATTGTAGAGCAGGAATTATGAAGGACTTGGCCTACCCTGTCTTGGCAGAGCTAGGCTGTCGACTTACCTGCTTCCAAGTTTTGTCCTTTTTGGACAGCAGTCTGTCTACAGTTGAAGCAAGGGGTTTTTCTTGCCAAGAGAAAGGCTTACCACCAATTCAATCATCTCCCACTGGAGATTCTTTGATGCTCATCTTCTACTTGGAGTAGAATAGGGGGTGCTGTCAGGAGCTGACATGTCTCGATATAAAAAAATCTTAAGAAAACATCTTTGAATGCCATATTCTGCAGATCTCTTGGGGTTTTTGAAAATGCCCTATCTATCTCTTATATTTAGATAAGCAAATATTGCTTGTCTCTTAGCAACTTGATTTCTGAGTAGCTTAGAAAATAACTGTGATAGACTGTCATAGTAACTAACAAAATGACACGTTTGCATGACTATTAGTTTCCATTTCTCAGACTTTTTTAAAGCAAGGAAAATGTATGTTGAATACTTATATGCATCTGGCAAAGATATTTGTGTAGTAATTAGCAATCCAAGTAAAATTCACCTTAGTTTGCAATTTGGGGAGAAGGTGGGCATGCCTACCTCATCCATGTTGTAACACAGTATATTTTTGTCCACATGTTCTAACAGAGCATCTAATATCAGCATCTGTGTTCTCCAATGTTATGTATGGCAATGGGCTGGCTAAATGTGTATTGTAGCATATTTTCAATGAATACTGTATCTGTAAGACAGGATGAAGCTACTATAAATTTTAATAATGAGAAAAAATGAAGACATGTTAAAAACTATTAATGACATAATTTGAAACAAAAATAACTAAAGAAAAGGTTGTATAAGACTTGGAAAAGAAACTGAAAACAACAGCCTGGATTTAGAGCTAAAGGGAAGACAGATGCCTGTGGTATCTTATGCCATTCATTCCCATCTCTCTGGAGACTGAGGCAGAGAAGGGATACAAATTTAAGGTTGGTCTGGACTATAGGCTGAGACTTTGACTGAGAAAAAACAATACAAAGAAATTATTTAAGAGATATGGAGGGACTAAGTCTTCCAAGGTTAATACAAGGTTAATAAAAGGAAAGAAAGAGAACACGGCATGAAGGGAGTAACAAAGAGTAAGTGAACCTGGGTTCGGTGGTATGTACCAGTAATATTAGCACATAGAAGACTAAGAATATAAGTCAATACCCAGCCTGGGCTACATAGCAGGATCTTGTCTCATTTCACGAAATCAATGAATAAACTTAAACAGGAAACAGAAGGAAGGAGTTAATCAACATAATAGTATAAAATAGCTTCTGAGACTAGAAGTAAGCCTTCATTTTCTACCATTTTAACCACTTAAAAGCTTAAGCATTTTGGAATTATATCATAAACATGTGTACAGGTGGTGTACACACATGTGTGCATCTACAGTCAATTCCCATTTTCCAGTAGTCACATCTAATGAATTCGCCATGAACAATGAATTAGCAAGCACTGGATTTTAAGCCATTGCTTGCAGGGAAAATGCAAGGTCAGAGTCTCTAGTCTGTGATCATCTTTTCTGCATTTGAAATACTCTTTGAATTAGGTAGTGGACTTTGCCAATGTTCTTGTAAAACAAGCCAGTCTGGTTAGTGTTCTTTCTTTTATACTTGCTTTCCTTTATAGCCCTTAGCAGACTTTCTTTCTTTCTATCATTCTTAATCATATATCCTCCTGATCTGCAGAACCCATGCCACCTATATGTTTCTCATTTCTATACCATGTTGCATAACTTTCGGTGATACATTTGCTACCTGCATATGATTCAATACCCTCCTGACCTTTACTTACCAGGAGTCATTTTCTTCCACAATTCTAGCCACTTGTTGCCATCCTTTCCGTTGCTTCACTAATATCATAGAGGCTAATTTACACTTTCCAGAGTAGCCCCAAATACAACTGACATAGCATCAGTAAAGTCCCCTTATGGGAAAACTATTTCTTTCTGGTAAACAGAACGAACTCTCTGGCATGGATAGAAATTTAGCATTCCAGTGGAGCTGGTCAATCAACTGGTCAAAAGATTACCCTTCAGAGAAGTGGGACCACCCTTAGAGGACTGGTTTACTTTCAACCATTCTAATGAGACAGGAGGAATAACTATCCCTTTCGTAAGATGATGTGTTTTTCCTTCTGGAGTTTTCACACCCTAGTACAATAACTTACAAGGTTTCAATTTGTGGTTTTGTAAGTCACTCTGCTTTTTTGAATTATTAAGAAAAGTATAACTTTTTCTCTTTCTTACTTCTTTCTTTTTGTCCAAGCATGATTTTCCTAATGCTTTGGTCTTCATTCTTTATCTAAAGTTCCCTTCCCTCCCTGTCAAGAGGCTGCCTGCCTCCATGTGGCTGACTTCCATGCTCCTGTAACTCAAATGGTATGGCTTCTTTCTCTCCTTTCTTCTCCATGTCCTTCCTCTAGCTAGCTGGTAGGATTTATACTTTGCCTGGTCTGGTTTGTTTGTTTGTTTAATACTAATACACCTGTTCTCAAACTTCCATTTGAGTCTGTCTTTAGATTCTTTTATTAATTATACTAAGAATCCCAGGAGAGAACTTTGATTTCCCAGTATCTCTTGATCATCATGAAGGAACTCAAATTTCCTTTTTTTTTTCTTTCAGGACTCATGATATTGTTGATTGATTAACACTGAACTCACAAATAACAGCACTGACATGTAAGCCTGAGTGAAGCTTACCTAAATGAAGCATATCAGACACAGCATTTTCTTCTACTCAGAAAGAGTGGACAGTACTTTAATTAACACTGCTCTTGAGGGCACAATGTGAAAAATAAGCCTTTAAACAAACAAAAACCAAAACCAATGGATTAATGAGAATTAAACTATAAGGCTGAGCATTAGCTTGTTGGCTTGGAACATGTATCAGGAAAATATAGTCTTTTGAACCTCTTTGAATGTCTGTAAATGATTAAGAAAGTATGACAAGTATTGAATACTGACAGATGTATATCATAGAATAAATTTTAAGTAGTATGTTTCAAATAGGTAATCTTGTAAGCAAAGAATGATGATATGACTGTTCATGTGGATGCACACATATATTATATATTAATTTCTTCTCTGGTCATAACAAGATACCATTCCTGAGATCTACAATAGCCATGACAACTAGAATAGAAAAATATAGTGATTACAGATACAAGCTATGGTAGCTAACATAACTACCAATCTTCTTGGAGGATTTGAAGTCCCTGCCTGGAATTCTAGCTACTACCCCTTCCCCCAACTTAAAGTGATCTTGGGAGATGATGACTTATAAGAGACATGAAGACATGAAATATTTATTAAAAACAGCAATCTATTGCACCTTCCTGTGGTTTTCATTCATGATGGGTGGAATTTTGTGGTGATATAGCTCTTGGAGGGTCACCTACACTCCTATAAGTATCCCCTTAGTTATCTGTAAGACAGGCTAAGAAACTATTGACCTCAACAAGTTCAACCTCTGTCATTGGCCTGTTCTGGGGTAATTGAATGTTTTCTTGCATATCTTCAGGAAAAATTAACAAAATATATGTGTATACTTTTTTTTTCAAAAAAGCTTGGATCCAGCTTTAATAATGCACAGCACTAAAATACATAACAAAATGTAATATTTAAATGATAATAGACAATATTTTATATTTTTATACTTCAAAGCTTAATACTTTTGCACTGATGTGAGAATAATCAATTAAAGAAAAGTTTATGTTCTTAACAGTTCTTATTTAAGCTGAGTCAAAGATAATTCCTATGAGCTAAATTATATCTTTCATTACATCAGTTTTGGTAATCTGACCAATAATCCATTTAAAATTACTAGACCTGATGAATAAGACATCTTTATGAGCCTAAATAAGTTGGCAAAGAAATATGAAATCCTTGAACCAAAAATACAGTAAAGTTAGGCATCTAATAGTGGTAATCAGATTACTAGGGCTAACTTGTGCCATAAGATAATTTACTAAGTTGTGGTGTTCTATTATTATAGCAAAATGATTACAGATGACAATTGTATGTTGAATGTTTTGATAAAGTAAAGAGTAGATTTCAAAAATGTTCACCATAAAGAAATAATAGATGTTTGAGGAGATTGTTAAATATATATGACATAAAACACAGCAGTGTTCTACCAATGAAGCTAATATGAATTTCCTTCAGGAATATGATTTATTGGAGCCAGAGGGCCTCAAGGCCAACATTGGACATAGAGATGGGAAGCTGAACATTAGACAAAAACAGTTCAATATATGGAGCTTGAAACATGATGGATGTTTAAAGGCAAGGTGAGGCTTCCCTTCCAATTCTGAAGAGGAGTTTCATAAATTGCAGGGAGAGAGAGAGAGAGAGAGAGAGAGAGAGAGAGAGAGAGAGGAAGAGTGAAATGTGGCTGCCCTAAGAGAAAAGGTCAGATAAGCCTTTTCAGAGAACAATCTTAATTTCTGCTCCAAATCTCAGAGCAGAGGCCCTTAGTAGTCAGGGACCAATCCCTAGATCACTGGGAAAGTCTAAGTTTAATAACCTTCTAGGGTGGTAGCAAATTCCCCGTTACATGCATTAGTTCAGCAGAGTGTATGTGACAGAGAGCAAAGACGAGCCAGTTACTACCATAGATTAAGAGCTGTCAAGTCACAGCACAGATGGCTTTACTACTGTTGTTATTATTCTCCCATATATTATGTCTTGACCATAATTGTCCCTCCCTTCACACTCTTCCCAGTCACCCCATACTTCCTGTCTCCCCCAGATCCACTCTTCCTCTATTTCCCTTTTAAAAAGGGGGAAAAAAAAGCAGGTCTCCCAGGGATTAAAACTGAATATGGCATAACAAGTTACAATAAGACAAGGCAACTCATATCATAGCTGGACAAAGCAACCCAGTAGGAGGAGAAGGGTCCCAAGAGAAGGTAAAAGAGTCAAAGGCATCCTCTGATTCCACTGTTAGGAGTCCCACAAGAACTCCAAGCTACACAACCATGACATATAACACAGAGGATCCTGTGCAGACCCATGCAGGGTCCCTGATTGGCAATTCAGTCTCTGTGAACCTCTATGAGTCTTGTTTATTTGATTCTGTATAGAGTGTTCTTGTTGTGTCCTCAGCCCCCGCCCCCGGGTCCTACAATCCTTTCTTCCCCTCTTCTATGTGATTGCCGGAGCTTTGCCTAGTGTTTGTTTGTGGGGTCCTTGTATCTGCTCCCATCAGTTGCTGGATGATACCTCTTTGATAACAATTGGATCCATATCTATCGTCCTGCAGAAAGTTCAAGTCCAAGTGTATTAAAGACCTCAATATAAAATTAGAATAGCCTTGAATGCAGTGGCACAAGAGGCAGCTTCCTGAAGAGAACACTGATAGCATGGGGACTAAGAGCAGCAATCAATAAATGGGACTTCATGAAACTGAAAAACTTCTGTAAGGCAAAGAACATCATCCATAGGACAAACCCATAGCCTACAGAACAGAGAAAGATTTTCATCAACTCCAATATGGCTCTTTAAACTCACATCCCAGAAAGAGATAAAGGAAGGCATATCTTGATTCAGATTACGGGATCAGGACTAAAGGTGCAGGACTAGGTTTAATAAAGTTATGTATTTTTAACCTGATTTAAACATTATACACAGTATGCATCTAATAAATATACAAATTAAAATTAAGGAAAATGCAGGTGAATTTGCCTATAAGCTGTAAGATGGCAAAGCATAGAAAAACAGGGATAAGGAAAATGGGAATATTAAAAAGCATCTGTAAAAGACTTAGGGCAGGTGAATCTAAGCTTTGTGGAAGTTTGATGATTTTGTAAGTTTAGAAGATCATTAAATAGAAGTCAATATAAAATGGGAGAACTTGAAATTGGTCCTCTGTGGGTCAGAAGCTCTGAAGGTTCAGTCATGCTAGCTTCCAAGCTTCTTGAACCAAAACTATTGTCTCCCAAGAACCAATAGAGAGCTTTAAAGGGAAGAGAGTGCCCTCTGACCTCCCTCTCTGTGTTGGAAAATCAGGTTGGCCTCCTTAAGAGGGTGGAAGCTCAAATATACTGAAGTTGAAATGTGAGGTGTCTTAAGTCCATGACATTTTCATTCAAGTTACAAAATACCTTAAACCATTGTTCTCTACAACTCAGAAACAGTATTTGGAGTGTAAATGTATTTTTGAAAAAACAAGAATAAAAAATAAATAAATAAATGAAAGAAAAGCAGAGACGGAGAGGTGAAAGGAAGTTGTGGGGAGAGCATGAGTTAGTTCGAGGGAGGGAGGGATGGGAAAATCAAACCATAGGAAAGGAAGTATCAAGAGGGAAACTATATACAGTATGGCCATAGTCATTCAAATTCAGTAAAATTATAATTAAAACCTTATGTTACACCATAGATAGACAGGACTTAATTCTACTTGTGTGAGATTCCTAGAGGAATCAAATGCATACAGACAGAAAGTAGGAGGTGATTGCCAGGAGCTGCCAAGAGGGACAGTAGCAAATCATTATTTAACCTGCACAGTATTCCAGTTTACCAGGATGAGTTCTAGAGGTGGGTGGGAGTGAGAACTGCAAAATAAATCAGTGAACTTCATGCCACTCAACTGTGTGCTTAAAGACAGTTAAGACAGCATTTGAGTGAGGCATATGCTACTACAACTAAATTTTCCCCCCAAATAAATTGGAATACTTTCTAGCAAAAGGTTGCATAATATAATTCAGACAGAATTACATGTTTGAAAGAACTCCTCCACTTCAGGAGGGAGAGTGGATTAATTTCACTTTGGAGAAACATTATCTCTACCTGGTAAAGAAGATGTGGCCACCTTAGGAACTAAGGATCACACTTGAGACTACACTGAAAGTTGACCTTTGATATCTGACCATAAAGTTCATTTCAAAATCTTAAGGCACAGAAGAGTAACAACATGGAGAAGAAGTGTAGAAATATTGCCATGAGACACCTTTGTATTCTTGTGCACATGCGTGGATAGAAGTAGCCACAGTGTCTAACTTACTGTGTGAATCATTCTAAAATGACTTAAAGTTATTACCATAGAGCAAAGGTTGGCCAGTGATGGCCTGAGTCAAAAACCATCTGAGGAAGTCTTTATATTATTCATAGCTAGGGATATTTGTCACATTTACAGATGGTGACAAAAATCAAATAAACAGAAACAAAGGATATGTGGCATAGAAAGTGTGTAGCTTGGAAAGCCTAAGGTATTTAAGTCTGGCTCTTTAGAGAAACATCCCCTGCCTCTGCTCTAGAGAAATTCTCATGCATTAGAAAATATATTCAATAATCTATAGTACAGCACTATTTGCCTTAGTGGATACACTGGAGTTAACGCAAACGTATATGGACAGCGGGATAGGCATATAAATTGTTCTTTATATAAAAATTCTATTCAGAAAGAAAAATGACAGAATTATAGCAACAGGTAACCAACTGTTTATATCTCACATATGAAAACTGAGCAGGAAGAGTGAGCTACAGAAAACTGAATGCACTGCAAGCTTATGTATGTCAAGTATAAAATCATGGATTAGAGGAGATACATTTTTAAAGTTATAAATATTTCTTAGAAGAATAAACCAAGAAAAATAGTAATAAACATATGTGAAATGTATAATAGTGGTCTGTGAGTTGTTTAGATGGGGATTGGGCGTGGTGATGAGTACAGAGAAGTCAAAGTCCTATCTGAGCATGGTTGTGCATGCCTGTACATGTTCTTCAGAGCATGGTTGTG
>CAJQZJ010003694.1:10332418-10367748 GCA_907164525.1 Lophiomys imhausi | reverse complement strand
ATGTTCTTCAGAGCATGGTTGTGCATGCCTGTACATGTTCTTCAGAGGCTCAGACCAGAAGAATGCAAATTCGATGCCAACCTGAGCTACACAGTAAGAACCTGCTCAGAGAAAGAAACACGCAAAACAAACAAACAAACAAACAAAAAAACATTCTGGGTATGTAACTCAGTTGTGAAATACATACATACATACATACATACATACATACATACTGTGTACATACATACATACATACATACATACATACATACATACATGTATGTATGTATGTATGTATGTATGTATGTACACAGTTCTGGGTACAATCCTTAACAAGGCAAAACAAGAAGCAAAATGTTATAATGGGTTAGGAAGATGACTCAGTCTTTTGACAAAGAATTTGCCCTGCAAGAAGGATGACTTAAACTAGGAGCCTCATAAAGCCAGAAACCAGTAGTGCTCATCTGAAATCCCAGAGCTCCTGGAGTGAGGTGGGATGTCCAGGCAGGAGAATCCCAGATGCTTATGGCCCACCAGTGAGCTTGGTGTAGTAGCTGTGAACAGTAAGAGGGCTGACACCAACAGCTGATGTTATCTTCTCTCCTGTACATGTATGTGGTGGCAGAGGGTTGGGTGCACAATCACACCAGTGGACACACACTCATATATCACACCCCTACACAAGATTAATAAAAGCTCTACTATATCTTGCATGCATTTTCTTTTGTTTTGTTTTTCATGATTCGATAAAAAAGAGATTTGAATACAAACACCAACAGGTTATCTGAGAAAAAAAAAGAGATCACTAATATTGGAAGCAGAGGCAGGGCATGAATTTGCAGGAGACAATGGAAGCTGATATCCTACTTTATTCTAGTGAATACAGAGGCAGAGAAAGGTACATTCTGAATACAGCTTCTTAGATGGCTAAGTCACCTTGATACAATCTAGATTCTGCTTCCCAGATGTGAACAAGTTGTAAATACTAAACCCAAAAGACCTAATGGATCTCGTCCTTGAGTTATGGGATTGGCCAGGAAAATTTTCAGAAATGGCATACCATTCATACATATTATATGCACAAAATATCAGAAGTAACCGCATGTAATGATATGCTAATATATATTCCATATTAACATTACCGATAGTTTTAGTTAAATTGACTATCTCAGCAAATACTTAATTTAAAACAAACTTACTTGAGACACTGAGTACTTAGTTAAGGGTGAACTTGAATTCCTGACTCCCTGCCTCCCACCTCTGAATTCTGGGATTATGGTGCATCATCACATTTGTTTTGATCCAGTGCTGGGGTTCAAATCCAGGATTTCCTTCATTTTCAGAAGACTTTACACCAACTGAGCTAAATCCCCAGCCCACCCTGAGTACTGTGTACTTTTGCTAATTACTTGTAACAGCTGGGGATTGTCATCAAAATATTAAGGTGAAAATTTAACTATGCTCTGAACTTACAAAATTGCTTCAATGTATCCTTCCCCACAGGAATTCACATCTTCCTGCCCTAAGGTCCCATGTCCTCTTCCCAGAAACTGGTCTTTATAGGACCAAGATGTGATAGTCATTTAAGACATAAGTTAAAACTTACTTCATCTATATAGACCCTTCTTCTATTGTGCCCCATAAATTGAACTCCCTTCTTCAAATTTCTGAGACTATTGCTCCCTTCTTTTGACAATGTTTCATTTTCAACCAACAATGTAAATTCCTGTTTGTGTTCATGCTTCATTTTAGTTATTAACTGTTATACTACTTGAAGTCTATGCTCAAGTAATCTTTGAGTAACCCCAAATTTCTTGTACTAGGTATATCTATCAGGGAAAATTAAGGTTTTGTGAAGCTCAATTAGCTATCCAGGCAAGGTACAGATTAATCTACTGGGGAAGATTCACTAAACATTACTTTGAAGACCACACTGCCATGTGTGAAATACATCACACATATTATGCACTTCTTCACATATACCCATTGTATGTAAACATATGGGCATACTCGTGTTTATTCTCTCTCTCTCTCCCTCATATATATATATATATATATATATATATATATATATGTATACATATATATATGCATCAGTGTGTGTGTTTAAAATAGAAATAATTTTGTTTCAGTTTGAACTTTTTCATGGATGATGATCATTTGACAACTCTTTCTCTTACAGGAAAATTTAGGAAGTGTGAACAAAGATTAATGAGACTTGCTCAAGACTGTGATCCTCCCTAGGACTACTAATCAGGTCCCTTGTGAGTTTTCCTTTGACAGCAATATCCAGTTTACATTGTTAAAAAATATTTGTATCACAGTTGAAAAGAAAACACATTTAGTAGTTTCGTTTCTTTAGAATACTTTAATATTTTTTTGTTCTACAGGTGCAAGACTAAGAATTCCTACCTGTGGAAATGGAGAAAGAATACAATGTCATCAGTAAAAGAACATACAGTGAAGATCAAGATTTCAACTTTAATTCATATTTAATGCATATTGAATTTCTTATAGTGAATTTTTTAACCAATTCCTTATCTATTGCAGGAAAATTCTTAAAGCACAGAGTTTTCAAAATAAAATAGTCACCATGCTATCCAGTAAATTTATTAGCAACTTAATGTTTTTAATAACCAACATCATTAAAATTTCTAACACATATATAGTATATCTCATCCAACTCTGGAAAGACAATAAATATTTGACTAAAAAAAAGGAAAAGTGTAAATTGTTTCTGATATTCAAAAATAAACTACAAAGGGAATTGCCAAATTCCTGATTTTACAAGGATCGAAACAGCTGGTGACATATTTTGACAATTCTTAATAAGCACTTTTTCCAGGTTAAAGAATACACTCCAAAGCACAGTCTCTGTGTACTCTTTCCAACACCTCGCCTCTCCTTTCCTTTTCAGTGAGTTCCAGCCAAACTTTTCTTCCAGGCAAGGCTAACCCTACAAAGCTCTTCCCTGCTGACAGGGTCCATGGCACAGGTGACCATAAAATTCAGTGCCCCTGAGTCCTAGCCTACCTGAAGTTACCATCCTTTGACAAAGTCAATGACCCTCTGAAAATGTGTTTTCACTTGGCTGCCAGGATCATCGTGTTCCTGGAACTGTTCTTCTGAGCCGTGACTTTCGTCTCGTCTTTTCACCACATGTCTTATCTTCTTTGGTCACTACAATCCCCTGGGTGAATATCTTTTCTTCACCTACTCGGAAAGGCTGCATTTAGGACAGACAACTGGAGAAAGGGGTAAGGTGGGACAATTTATCTTCCTGCCTCCTCTTGGCGTGTTTCCTCAGGATATTGATCCCCAAGGTTAGAATCGAGAAGCACAGTGAGGCAGTTCTCTGCTCACAATTGCTACATTCAGTGTGAAAAATTATTTTCATCCCCAGTCCCCTCTATTGTAAAGGAAACTTATCCTATGATATCATTAGCCTTGGGGTAACTTATGCTCTACTTTTTATTTTCTTTCCTATCCTGAACTCATATTACCCAACTTGAGCATGGCATTTATTTCATGCAAGGGTTCTGAAGGATGCACTGTTGATGATGCAAGTAATTCCTTTGTGGTGCTCTGTAATATTTCTATCAAGAATGTACCTGAGTTACCCATGGCAATACTAAAGTACAATTTACTTGTCTTTTTTGGAAAAATCCTATTTAAAATGTCATCATAATGATTCCTACTTATTGTTTCTAGGCACACACAAAGTGCTTCCCGAATCCGCTGGTAGTGCAATTGTAAGTTTATAAAGCACATGCAGCCTATACATTAAGACTGCTTCACACCACTTTTCAAATAGTTGATTCTATTTACATTCTGCCAACAGTGGAAGAGATTTCAAATTTCTCTGAAAAGCCGGATACACTGGCAGAGAGACTAACTTGGGGTGACTATTTGGTTTTAAATTGCTAAATTGCTAGTATTAACTTTCTTTTCCTTATCTTGTTGAAGCCATGGATCACTTTCCATATAGATGAACAAGTGAATTGTTTGTTTTAACAGCCTTCCCTACATTTCTAGGTTACTTTCCTCTTACGATACTTTCCTATTAACCAGTTTACCATGAGAAATGATCCTAGTGATCTGTATATGACTCATTTCTCACTGGCCTGTATGGGGTTCTCCTGGGCTTGGCAATGACTTTTCAATCTTTCTGGTATCTTCCAACGAACAAAAGTCTCTCTCTTTAATGGTGCAAAATTCATCAATGTTCTTTTATGGTGGTGTGTTGGGACTTGCTCATAATGCCCTCCCGTTATGAGATATTAACAGAGCTCCCTAGAGTTCTCTCTTAAACTTTAGAGCTCTGTATTTCACAATTGAGTCTTCATGGCATTTGGATTTCCAAAAAATAACGAAGTGTTCCATCTCTGGGGGCCATCTCCCTTGCATTAAGCACTGCAGTGTCATTTCTGTAGTTTAGATCTCCACACGAGCACGAGTCTGTTCCTTCTGCTCTACTGTCAACTTCTCTGAGATAATTAGTTCCTGATAGAAAAGAAAATGAGGTATGGGTATTCCATTTTAAAAATGCAACCTAGAATCTTATCTTCAGATGTCATTTAAAAAAGAAAACCTTATAGGTTATGAATATAGAATAGTCAGTTATTGGAGCATGAAGAGTCATTAGGGTATCCAGCAGCATGTATATGCCAGGTGGTTTGGCAGCCCACCTTTATTCTCAGCCTTCTGAAAGGCATGGACAAGGCATCACCAGAGAAAAATGGCTAGCTAGATTAGACAGGTCAGCAAGTCTTGGGTTCAGTGAGAGATTCCATCAAAGGAAATGTGTGTTGTGAACCTCCAGCTTGTACACATCAACACATGTGCACATACAACGGCATATATATATGTACATATATATATATATACCCTCAAAAACTTGAACACAAATATATATATGTACATCACACATACACATGCAAAAATAAATAGGAATGATATTGAGACTAAGGTTTGGTGTGGTTTGATATTTTTATCATATTGATTCTATTTGTAAGCATTCCTCCACTTATTTCACACTTCTTTAATGTTTCTTGTTTGTTTGTTTTTACTAAGGGGAACAGATACTATCAATTTGTAGACTGATGTGCACAAAACCATAACAAGCTTAACAACGAATGGGAGTGGAAAAAATAGATATTATATGTAGCAAATAAAGAAAACATTTGTGTCAACACAATTATTTCTAAAGCCACACCCCCCCCCATGAGCAGAAGAGGCACAGAGATTTTACTTTAGAAGGGTGGTGTGGTGTTTGACTTTTTCCATTAGCATTGTAGGATTGATTTTGAATTGCCACAGAAACAGAAACATACCTCTGGGTGTGTCTACTGAGTGAGACGGTTGTTTGTTTTGTGGGATTTTAAAAATATGTATAAGGTAGGGAAGACTCAGACTGAATTACTGGATGTAGGTGGAACCATCCCATAGGCAGGAATCCCAGTGAATAAAAAGGAGGAAGGGAGCCTTCATCTCCCTGTGCTCCTTCACTGAAGAGGCAGTGTGAACAGTTCTCTGCTATTCCCACTGCGAAGACTTCCCTTTGAGTGCTATGCCTTTGTGGGGCAGCATTTTCCTCCAAACCGAAACACTTCATCTGGTGGGAAACTCACTTAAGACTCAGAAAGCGCTACAGTGAGACTTGTTAAAACTCAAAAGATAAACAAAATAAACAATTCACAATCCCAGGAAGTCCTTGAAACTTACTAGATGCACGAGGCTCATTCCCTCCCACAAGCTATGTAAGCACTAAGAGCGGCTGAAGAGAGAACACTCTCGAAACGGTTTAGTTGCCTGAAGCTTATGCAGAGAGCATCAGGGTTCTGTGCTCTCTAGGATGCAGTTACGTTGGAGACACCCAAACTCCTGTAAATAACCTCACACATCATAACTTACCAATATTGGTAAGTAATCCCAATCAACTCAGTCGTTCAACAAGTTGGACTTTGGTGGTGTCTTTACTTCATTCTGGCATTGGTTCTCTATCTGCACTTAGTAAATGCTTATTTAGGCCTTCCAATGAATGTTATCCAACAACAGCCCTCAAGGTATGAACCAAAATAAACCTTTCCTAAGTAGCTTTTGTCAGGCAATTTGTCACAATAATAAAAAAGTGACTAATACAGGATATATATGTACACACACACACACACGTATGTACTTATATGCCCTGTGTGTATATATATATATATATCTTGTATATATGTGTATTTATATATATATACACACACAAATATATGTATATGTATATTAGCCAATGTTCTTACTTCCTCCTTTGAAATCCTTGTGTGGTTTTCTTTTTCTTAGGCATTAGAGACTTAGATTGTCTTGGTCAAGCCTGAACTTACTGGAATTGCAGTCCTCAGCTTCAAGTTTTCTTTGACTGCTGGGCTGAGTTTGTTCCTGCTTTGCTGAATGCTTCAAATATATGTTACACAATGATGGTGGTTTGTAAGAGATTTCTATTTTTTCTTTTTTACATCATATTTTTCCAGTTTTGAAATTTATGTGAGAAAATAAATATTTTTCTTTTTCCTGTTCTTGAAAGAAATTGAAAATGATAAGAATTATCTGAATGTTCTCTCTTTAGGAAGTTTAAAAAACTATTTGTTTTCTATTTGTATTTTTTAAACACAATTTGTGTTTTATTTTCTCCTTTTTGCTCATAGGTCTGTAAATTATTTCTCTTTAAATTCTGCTGTATTTAATTCTTATGGCATTTGTGTCTTTTGTCTTTGTTTTAAATCTTGATTATTCTTAATTGGATTTTTCTTACTTTACCACACTTTTACAACCAAATTTTGGAGTGGAAGTCCTGTCCATTTTGCCCTAATTTTCAATGTTGTTAATTTTTATTCTAATCTTAACACTATCTTTCTTCATATTAATTTATGCTATTGTTTTCTTAACTCTATTTCTTGAATTGATCCCTTTCTCCAACATATTAGACTTTCTTCTTTTTTATTAATGTTTAAAATTTGAGGTCTGTAATCACTATTTTAACAAAAATTTTATCAGTATACTTTTATAATCATTTTGTTCAGAGCTTATAATTTCCCAAATTTCCTTTAATCATAAATTATTTTATGATGTGTTTTCAGATATGCAGTCCTTTGTTTTTTAGAATTATAATTAGCTGAGCATGTTACTACATACTGCAATCCCAACATTGAAAATATAGAGGCAGGAGGATCAGGAAATGATGGCCTTCCACAGTATATAGTTTCCATAATTTCTACTTTCTTTTCTTTCTTTCTTTTTTTTTCTTTCTTCAAGTTAAATCTCAATCACAATCACCTCCCTACTTCCCTCCCCAGTCTCACCCTCCCACCTTCTTCCTCCTCATCCCCCCCTCCTTCCCCCCACCGCTTCCTTTTTTTTTTTTTTTTTTTAGTTTAAGGTATATCTCCCCCCACACACACACAACAGCTCCCCCTTTCAGTCCACCAAATGGCTCTTTCTCTTATAACAACAAATACAATACAAAACTCAGAAATAATTAGGCCGCAATTATGAGAATTATAAGACTTAGCATACATTCCCAATGTCCAGTCCATACGTATTTGGCAACTGACTTTAACATTCTACTATGCTACCATCTCCATAAGTTTAAAGATCTATATCCAACTCAGCTTCCATCCTAACTTGCATCACAATTTTAAAAACATCTTCTTAGATCCAGAACACCCTCTTAATTCCTAAACAACTCAAAATTTAACTATGAGACTATAGCTATGTAGTCTTCAACCACACTAGAGACCTGAGAAGGATAAATATATCTGATTATACAGGAATTGCAGGGCCAGCTTCCAAAACTAATAAATGGCATAAAACTGGCTGCCTGGACAGTTCCCAATTTCTCTCCATGTATTACAGCATCAATCTTCAGCCTTTTGGCCCCGTTTCTCTGACAGACAGTGATTGTAAAGCAGGAATTATGAAGGACTTGCCTACCCTGTCTTGGCAGAGCTAGGCTGTCGACTTACGTGCTTCCAAGTTTTGTCCTTTTCATCTGTCTACAGTTGAAGCAAGGGATTTTTTTTTTTTAACCAAGTGACAGTCTTGTCACTAAATCAACCATCTACAATTGGAGATTCTTCGATGCTCATCATCTACTTGGAGTAGAATAGTGGGTACTGTCTGTCAGGAGCTGTCGTGTCTTTTTTTTTTTTCCTTTGCCAAATGAGCATTTATTATTTGAACAGATACATAAAAATGATTCCAATTTTTTAAAATGCTAAAAACATACATCAAGCACAAAAGCATTTATTCTGACTGGAGGAAAATGAGAGAGGTTATTTTCAAAATAGCAATAAACACAAGGAACCAATGTATACAAATCATGACAAACATACATCTTATTCTTGACAAAAATTAGTTGTTTTAACATTAATATTTTGTTCCAGCTCCTCCTGTACATTCGCTATGAAATCTACTTGCGCATGCCACTCAAGGCACTCAGTTCAGAGGTTATAAAGTCCGGAGCTTAAGTAGGAAACAAGATTCCCAACTAAAATTTGAGCACAAATTCCAACTATCAGAGAACATGAAAATGTCTGAATATGTATCTATACATAAATAATTCCTAACATAAGAGTACACAGAATATCAGACAAGACCATGTACATAAGGCAAAGGAATATCCTCAGAATCGAACTGATATTTCCCTTATTCAAGTTTATTTCAAGTCCTAAAACTGATTGTTGCTGTCATTTAAAAGCGTAGGAAAGTAAAGTTTAAAAAATATGAAACTACTTAGATTTAAAAAAAAGAGAAAGAAATAAAAACAAAACAAAATCATTTCCTAAGCTTAGTCTACCAAACCATGAAAAAGGATTTGATGGTTAAAAAGAAGCAGAGATTGGAAAGGTATTAAACTGAACAGAAGACTTAAAGGAGTGACTGTTGAATGGCCAATCATAAATGCTCTTTCAATTGGTGCCTTTAAGCTGCTCTTTAATTTTTTCATTCACTGTCATGTCTTGATATCAAGAAAATCTTAAGTCTACTTTCTATACTTTCTACATGTTTGCTTCGTCTTTCTAAAGAAAATGACTTTGCATTCCTTGAATAGATCAATTCTGGAAGTTGGATACCAGCCTAAGTTACATTAGATCCTGACTCAAGAACAAAGATATAAAAATATTTGTAAACTATTCTCCTTTGACAATATCCAGGTAATCTTAGAGAGTTAAGCAATATGGTTTGCATGATGATGATTCTGATTCTTCAATGTTAAAATGTCCCATGCTTATGTAATAAGAAAGTTCACTTTCTCGTTATTGGGTATGGTCTTCTATACACACATATTTCTTTCCCCACTGCAAAACCATCTGTTTGGTTTATTGATTCCTCTGCTGCAATGGTTAGTTTTTTATTTTCTACTGACACTACTTTAAAGTATTACTTTTTAATGATAAAACTATGCCATTGTCTCATATAACCCAAGGATCCTCTCCATGAATTTCAGATTTAAACAATCTAAGATGACTCTATATAAAGAATTGTTTTTTAGGACATTCTTTTGTTTGATACCAACATAGCCGAAAGTGTTTTTATTAGAATTTTTTTATAATATCTCCATCCCATTTTATTAGTGTCCAGTAAATTTGCATACGTGGCCAAACCATGTTCATCTATTTGTAGATGAGTAGCACTTACTTGACACAGTGTGTTATCTTTTTTAAAAAGCATAAGTTTGGACGGAAGATGTGTTGGGAGGAGGTTAGAGAGAAGGAGCACAGTTGGGTGTGAACAAAATATATTGTATGTATACATAACATTTTAAAGAAATATTATTAAAATATAATTCTTAAAAGGCTGCTTTTCAGCTAGAAAGGCATTACTTGCTAAAAAAAATTTAACATAGTTTGTTCCCTAATTTTATTTCTTCTATTCTCTGCCACCTCATGTTTTGTAATCAACAGGATGCAAAAATCTGTGTTTCGTTTTACTTTCCCATTCTAGTTTAGGAATTTTATATCTGATTCCTTTTAGTAGCTACTCTAGAAATTTTAAGAAACATTCTGCCCTTAGCCACAGTTTCTCCCTCATACATCAGCTTCATTTTACTTCTTTAACTACATTATTGTCATTTTGGACATCAGTAAATGTGTTTTTTGTTTCTTTATGGTTCTTTTTGCATCTATACTTTCTCCACCCTTGTTTCATGTTTCTAAAGAAAATGACTTGCATTCCTTGAATAGATCTATTCTGGTTAAGCATTTTCTGCTTTTATCTGAAAATATTTTTCTTTTCCCTTTGTGTGTAAAGGATAGATTTCTGCGTTGTCACTACCTCTTCTCAACACTTTGAAGATATCTCACTCTTATCCGGCTCCTATTGTTTCTGTTGAAAGTCATCCGTCAATAAAATGCTTAGCTCTTTGGAAGGAATCTATCTTTCCTTGGAAATATTTTTAGATTTTCAAGATATATTTTCCTGTTCAAAACATTCCTATTAAGGGCTCTGGTGGTGGATTGTTGTATATTGTGTGGTGCATGATCCATTAGTCTTCCTAAATCTGAGACTCTATCTCTTTCATTCATCATGGAACACTTTTGGTCATTTACTCCTTGGGAACTGCTTCTCTCCAGTTATTTAGACTGTTTTCCTAAAACAGGGACACTCTTCTCTGCATATGTTATTTTTATTCATGCAGTTCAATGGTTTTAAAGATATTTTATGGTGTATTTTAAATTATTTCCTTCACTCTATGAGTACTAATTCCCACATCTGCAGTTTTGCCAGGCCAGTAAATTTTTATTTCAATGATTATCCTATTCCTCTCTAGTTGTTCAGCTTGGTTCCTAACCAACTATGCTGGCTCTTTGAAATTGTCCATGGTTCTTCAATGTATTTTAATAGTCTTTTTATTACCTTTAACATATGCACTATATTTTATAGCTATTCTTAAACAACTTACAATGGTTTTAAATCTGATTTCATGATCTGCTCTTTCAGATGATTCTCTCTTGGGTCTGCTCCCGTGTATGTTGTATTGGCTTCTTTCTTGGCACACCATCCATTTGGAACTTTTGTTTATTTGGTTGATTGGTTTTTTTTTTTTTTTTTTTTTTTTTTAGAGACAGGGTTTCTCTGTATATCCCTGGCTGTCCTAAGCTAACTCTGTATCTGAGGTTAGCCTCAAACTTGAGGCCTCAAACACAAACTGCTTCTTCCTTTTGGGTGCTGGAATTAAAGGCATGCACCACCATGAGTATATTTAAAGCAAAATATCTGTATACAAGAACTGAATTTACTTACACTGTGAACAAGGCATTCTTAATCTAGAACTATTGCAGACTAAACTTGGTCATTAAGGTTTTCTTGAGTCTAGTTTTCTCTACCTATCTGGTCTATCACTTCAGAAAATGCTGCCATTTGATACATGAGTTTATAATTCAGGAAAGTGAAGTTTAAGTATCACATAAAGATCAAAAACTCAAATGACAGCACATGCTGGTGAGGCTGTGGGGAAAGGGGAATACACCTTCATTGCTGGTGGGAGTGTGAACTTTTACAACCACTATGGAAATCAGTCTGGCAATATCTTAGAAAACTTGGAATAGCTCTACCTCAAGACTCAGTCATATCATTTCTGGGTATCCATCCAAATGATTCCTCATCAATCCACAAAGACACCTCCTCATCCATGTGCATAGCAGCTTTATTTGTAATAGCTAGAAACTGGAAACAACCCAGATGTCCCTCAAATGAAGAATGGATGGAAAAAAAAACTGTGGTACATTTACACAATGGAATACTACTCAGCCATCAGAAACAACAAAATCATGCAATTTGCAGTCAAATGGATGGAAATAGAAAAGCTTTTCCTGAGCGAGATAACGCAGACTCAGAAAGATGCACATGACATCTATTCACTTATAATTGGATTTTAGCCATGTAGTACAGGATAACTTATAATCAACACACCAAAAGGAACAGGAACATAATGGGCCACTTTGCTCTAATAGAGTTGCCATATAGGCCCCCAGTATAAGAGGAAGCTCTTAACAGTCATATGACTGTTGAACTGAGTGGGGGGTGATATGTAGGGGAAACCCACTCTGGGTGAGTAGGATAGGTGGGAGAAGGATGAGAGGGTGGGAGGGTGGAACCAGGAAGGGTGGAGAGAGGGGATTGTGATAGAGATTGTAACTTGAGGTAATAAACAAACAAACAAAAAAGATCAGGCTTATACATGATATTTTTGAATTAAAATAATTTTACTTTAAAAACAACATTCTTTTGTTTTTTCTGATGCATGGTAAAATGAAAGCAATTGTGGGTCTAGTGGTCAGCCTTATTTTAGATTATAAAATGAAATAATTCTTTTTCAAGCCCCTTTTCTCATTAGGGTTAGTGGATAGCCCTGAGACCTTGTCTCTGTAGACAGGCTGAGAGAAGAGAGCTTCTTTGGAGCCACAGGGAATCAGAAGTTGAAGGGATGCACACAGCCAAGAGTAAGAGAGTGAACAAAGCATGGGGAAACTTGATTCAAGAGATCAAGTCCAGATGAGAAAGGTCAGGAGATTAAAAACAGATACCAGAAACTTAAGAGAACAGAAAATGCTTCAGCTTGAAACGACTTGGCCCAGGGTCAAATTCCTTGTAAGAGACAGGTCTACAAGTGTCAGACTTTACAGAGTGTGTGGAAGGACCAATAAGATTCAGAGAATCAGAAGTGAGGCCAGACCCACCTGAGTTTTGAATTATCCATGACTTTACTTGTATTTTTAAGATTTTTATGAGCTAAAGACAAAAAAAGTATTTTTAAGAGAACGCCTAATTGAACTACTGCACAAAGCAAGCTAAAGGAACAAAAAGGATTGGGAATTCTCCATTGTACTTTTGACCTCTCTGTATTCTAGAATATCTCAAGGTGAATAAATTATTGTATTCATGAAAAGGAGAAAATATCAGGATTTTCACTAGCGTTTTATTACATTTGCATGCACAGGATCAAGTTGGTCAATGTTCTGGCATGGAGGAATGAGAAGCTAATACCCTTCCATCATCAACTGAGGATCCATTGGTATTTGCTGGCTTCTGGAGAGGATGGTCAGTCTTCTTTAAGGGTGTGTGCCTGGTAGGTTAATCAGACTTTAGTAGATGGTCCTACATCTAGGAATATATAGGCATCACAAATTGAATTCAGTGAAAAATTAAAAGGTTATAAAGTTGGGAGGGGATGGGGCAGTAGGGTAGGTAAATTCAGGAAGAATCAAGGAGAGGAGGAAGGTGACTGAGATCAAATACATTGCAGGAAATTCTGAACAAATTAATGGAAATGCTATATCTTAAAAAGACTTAAAGGTCTATGTGTCTATTTCATGTAAATTTCATAATATACATAATTTGTTACTCACTAGTAAATATGTTAATTGATTTACTGATTCATCAGCTTCACAATGTCAAGAATCTCCTGTATCTCAAACATTCACAGCCACAGAGATATATGTGAACAAAACGACAAAATTCTCTGCTCTCTAAAAGGCTGTATGGTAGGAAACAGAAAACAAGTGCAGACAACAGCATGTGCTAAGATAGGATTAAACATATAAGGTGAAAGAAATACATGTAAAAGAATAAGACAAAAACTAACTTAAACAGACTGGATGGGACAGGCTACTTCCCAAAAGGAGGTGACATTAGCAGCCTATTTGATAAGGTGGCATTTACATCAGAATCTGAGTGAGTAAGGGCACAGACTAGACAAAGATCTAGTCACAGGCTGTGAGGTATGATCTGCCTTGACATATCAGAGAACAGCAAGGGAGAGAGCTGCATAGTATCTTTCAGAGCTAGAGATGGGACATCTATATCATTTCCCTGCTCCAAGACTCAGAGAACATTCTAAAGAATGTAGGGCAGAATGAATATCAAAGCTAAAGTGTGGGGTGGAATTCTGTGAAATGCTGTCCTCCGAACAAAACCCTATCATTGCATATATGAACTCATAACATCGAGTGCTACCTACATAAGACCAGCCATTTAAAACTTTCAGTATTCTAAGTGGGGAGAGGCTCCCAAAGACCCACCCTAGCAAAGATGTTGTTGACAGTTTAAGGCCACTGGTAGAGGGAGAATTTTTTTTTTTTTTTTGAGTATGGGTAGCACTAATTGGACTCTGGACTCTGTGAGTTAAAATTAATTAACATTTTGAAGAGAAGGGCGTAAAGTTGGGAGGAAGATATGATAAATGGATATGGAGGGAGCTGAAGGGTGGAAATGGGGGAGTCTGTATGATCAAGATTCACTGTAGCATGTATGATATTTTCAAAACACAACTTAAATTAAAAAACAAACCTGCAAGCCCTGGACCTTAGATTCCCCACTTGTCAGGCAGGTATGTTGTGAATGTCAGCTTCACTAATTATCCCATTATGTTTGATGTTTAATTACTTAAAAAGAAGGGTCATGGAGCTGGAGATTATGCTTCTGCAGAGGACCCAAGTTTGGTTCCCACCAGCCATACCAGGCAGGTCACAACCATCTGTAACTCTAGTTCCAGGAGATATGACAGAGATATGACGTCTCTGCCTCCTTGGACACCTATACTCCCACAGATATATCCACTTGAGAGAAACATATGTAGACAAAATAATAAGTAAGTAAGTAAATTTTTAAAACTTCGGCACCCCCACCCACAAAGATCAGAAGCCTCAAACCTGGGCCAATAACCCTCACTTCCTGTTTCTTAATGGCTGAGAGCCAAGAATTTCACAACTGGCCAAATTAAAGCGGCTGTGAAGACTGTCTCCATCATCATCATGATGCATGGAGGGAAGTGTCCTTTTTCTAAAAAAAATGTTTCAAGTAAGAATGTTAAAGTAGCAAATAACCACGTTGAAGGCTGAGGTGTAGGTGACCCTTGACTTTGTTAAAACTCCCACTCCTAGACCTGAACAGAACTCCTCCTCAACTACACTGCAGCTTAATTTTGTGAAGGAATTTCTTTACAGTAGGACAAATAAATTAACCAGTCCCAATTTTTAACTCAAGTGTTATGCTTTGCTTAACCTTGAACCTGGCTGCAAATTATATTCTTTAAATAATATTGCATTAGAACCCCCAAAATCACATAACAAGGTCCTTAGGCAAATGGCTCGTTCCCTTGATGTTCTACTTGAACCAAGTGTGTGTGTTATCTCTAACTTAATAGATACCAACTTGCTTCATACTGACATATTCTGAAATTTTTTGCTGAAGCAAAATCAAGATTCAACCATCCTCAAGTGGACTCCCAGGGTAGGAGTTTCTCAAAGCACACGGCCACCAATGTCTGGGTGCATCTTCCAAAGTTGGTGACACACCCATAATTACTTTCATCATTCTCTAAACATTGGTATGCTATGAATTTAAGTAAAACACTATTTATTAGTGTGTGTGTGCGCGTGCGCAGGACAGAGTATAACTTTTAGGAGTCTCTCCTTCCATAATGGGTTCCAGAGGAGGAATTCAGGTACCCAGTCTTTTGCAGCAAGTGCTTTTAAGCATTGAACCATCTTAACAGCTCATAAACTGAACTATTTCCCCTTAAATTCATATGGACGTCCTAACTTGTTATGTGACTGTTTTTGGAAATATGGCTTATAAGAAGATAAAAGTGAAATGGAGTCATAAGGATGGGCCCCTTATCAAATAGAATTGACCGTAAAAGGGCAAGGTCTCTGGTAACCTGATGTTCTTTTTAAGAAGAGAAAGAAAATGAAAGAGAGAGAGAGAGCAGAAAGAAAGAAAGAAAGAAAGAAAGAAAGAAAGAAAGAAAGAAAGAAATCCAGGAATACACACAGAAAGAGAACAAAATGAGAATGTAGTAGTCTGGAAGACACAAAGACAGGTCTCCCCAGAGCACAGTACTCTGACAGCTTTCATATTGGACCTCTGGGCTCAATAGCTATCAGAAAATGCATTTGTCTTGCTTAAGCCATCCAGTGTGTGCTATTTTGTTATGGCATCCTTAAGCAACTAAGACAGATTTGGGTAACAATGGTGCTTCAGAGGAAGAAATCTTAAAGATGAATTTTCTGAATTGGTTCTAGAGTTTTTGATATTTCAAATCTGATTCTATTTAAAAGCAATGTTAACACTGATGGCCTGTGGCAAGATCTGGCAACAGGATTGTACAAAGCATCCCAGAGAGACTGCTAATAGAACATTTATAAGAAGCAAGCGTCTGCATAAACAAGTATGAGATGATTTTGAACATTTTCATCAAATTAAGGAATATATTGAGGTCTTAGCTTGCTATACTGATATTTATGAGCAAAATAAGGGAAAAAAGAGCTTGGATTTTCAAACTGTCTGCTCAAACATCACATGCAGGATCTGGAAGTCTTTATAACCCCTTAGATGGCTTCTTATTTCCTATGGCCAAAGGACTGAAATTACTGGAAAAATAAAACCCAAATCTTAGACTAGTTGATTTATATTATCTTCCACTGTAACTGTCTATAAAGTAAGGGCAGTAATTAGAAAGATGTGGAATCTTTAAAGCTGTGATGCAGCTTTGTGGGCAGTCTGAAGAAACTTGGGACACTGAGCTCTTAAATTTCTACTCAGTCCCAAGAAGCATCCTTTCTTTTGCTAGTAGATATGGCCTGTTAACTCCCATTGAGGGAGATTAATGAAAGCTCCTTCCCCCTCAAGAAGTCACCTGGTAAGACATTGCTGTGGTGCTGATTCTTTTCCCAACCTACCTGAAGCAGACAAGTATAGGAGGAGATAGTGTAATACAGCACCGTATTTGGTTTTGGTTAAGCACAACTCCCACCTCCACCCCAGTACACACACCTTCTATAATGTAGGATTGGTAGGACACTAGAGTTTCAGAAGCTACATGCTTTTAGTTCCAAAGGTGAGACAAATATGGCTACTGTGGTGGATAGCAGGGTCCAAGCAGCTATCAGTGTAACCAGACTCATTCAGGGTCTCAGATGCTAGGTGCTAGTTGCTGAAACCTGCTAGATTAAACTTCCAACTCATTTAATCTCAAGAACCTAAGGAACAGAAGTAAAAGTCTACATTTACCACAAGAGACTAGAGAACAAAGGTGTTAACCAAGACACTGGAACCTCATAATATGTCTTGGTATAAGTCAGAATCTCCCAAACCCGAATATTCTGGCTGCAGAACTCAAATTCTTGGAAACTATACATCATCGCAAGTCCAATTACAGGGACAAAGAGGACATAAGTTTTGAGCTCTATGGTCTGAGATGGCAGCTAGTCTTGTTTTGTTTTTCCTGAACTGTATCTAAAATTGAATTAAAGGCTACTCACTGCTTGGCTGCCTCTGTATATACACAGAACACCATGCCTGCTATCCATCCCTACCCCCTCTCTTGTCAGCATTACATAAGAGCTTTGGTGCATTGCCACAAATGCAAAAAGTCATTGGATTCCTTAACCAAGAGAGGTAGGCCTTCCTATTTTAAAATTTTCATTAGGAAATACACCCAGAGGCTAGGATGTGATGAAATCAGGTAATGCATAAATCCTGGGAGGCAAGAGAATATTAGAAAGGGGATGGACATTGCTTGCTCCTGAAATGTGAGGAACAGGGTTTAGTGAGAATGTATGTCTGTGAGAGCAGCATAAAGAGACTCTCAGAGAAGGCTAAAAGCTCCCATTGCTTCAGGAGGCTGTAATTCACAAGGTCAATAACAAAGACCACAAGTCTGAAGCTAAAAATAAGAGAAGGAAAAGTAAAATTCTCTAAGAGAAATTAACTCTAGTTCAAGGATGCTGGTTGGGCTGGAGGCAGGGTGGGCAAAGGGAGAGAATATAGAATATATCTTGTGTTTCTTGGTAACCTATAAACCTTTAGTATAACAGGAGAGGAGACAGCAAGAGGCAACTGTATTTGCACTTCATACTGCCCTTCCTGATTGGTACTGAATAGGGGTATACAGGGTAAATGAAAACTAATTTTGTCATCACTAATCTAAAGCTACTCCCAATCACTGGCCCACTGCAGATCTTCCCACAGGGGAAAGCAAAGGCAGGGGAGGCTGGCACAGCAAAGTAGGTCATATGCATCTGCTCCTGAGTCTGTTCCTCTATTCATCAAGCTGATAGGCACAAATAATAAATAACCTAAGAAAGAAATGTCTCTGTGAATGGTTCCTGATTGCTGCAGAAGGCATTGTTGAGAAAGGAAATGAGGTCTGAATAGTGAAGAGATTAGAGAGCATCCACCAGATGCACTACATGGATTTGCATGTCCCATATTCACTTCCTTGCTTTAGCAAATAGAACAGTTCTCTTTGGGCTCCCCCTGCCCTGTCCTCTTCCATCCTCTGGTATAAGAGTTTTCAAGTATTACACCTAAGAGCCACCCAATGTCGTTGTCTATGAGCTTAGAGATCTGACCTATTTAAGGTGAAGCCTGAGATTCATTGTGGACCACACATTTGGACACACCACTAGGGATAATATGTGGGTGGATATATACTGTACAAACACACCTTTATTAGTATTTTTATCTGTAGTTATGGACTATTCAGTATTCAGCATGAGGAAGTTTATCCCAGGTGTCCTCCCCATATCATACCCCATCTTCTTGTTCCCAAGTACAGAGCCAGGGGGTGTATGCCAATCACAAGAGAAAAATCTGTGATAGCAAAGGTAACTTGCTTCTTGGTTTAAGTATTTGGATTTTTAAAATAATTGTAAGTGAATCTAAGCTCTCCCCACTAGATTAGCCATTAGTCCATTTGTAATAATAAGTGGCAATATGATTGTTGTCACCCAAATCTAGCATAAGGCTTTTACCTAGGGACTCTTTTTATAGTTTATTAGCATAAAAATGAGAATCCTTCTATGCATTATTCACCTTTCTACTTGTTTTTAAGCAATTAATCATTCATTGGAAAAAATGTTTAATTAAAATATTTTTTAATTTAAAGCAGAACTATGTGAAATAAAAATAAAGCAATTTTATAGTAAAAACTTAAAGAAAACAAAGTTTTTGTGACTCAAGCATCATTTATGAGTCTGTTACACTGTATCTCTCTGAATGAAACTAAAACCAGAGCAGTGGTGACTATAGACCACCTAAAGGAAATAGGACTTCCCTGTAAACCACCATAAGGAACAAACAGGACATAAAAAAAATCTAAAGTTCCGAAAACATCTTTGAATGCCATATTCTGCAGATCTCTTGAGGTTTTTGAAGAGGCCCTATCTATCTCTTATATTAGGGTAAGCAGATGTTGCTTGTCTCTTAGCAGGTTTATTTCTGATTAGCTTAGAAAGTAACTATAATAGGCTGTCATAGTACCTAACAGAATGACCGGCTTGCATGACCATTAGTTTGCATTTCTTAATTATCCTAAACAGTTCATGACAGTTAGTATTAAAAGGCCGAAACATCACATTTCATTTTTTTTCTTTACCTCCTAACCCTTCCATCCCATTTCTCTGGGGTGGGGTGTCCTTATGTAACAGTCCCTCATCTCAGTTGAGAGGTTGTATGAGGGCCAAGAGCCTCTTCATTCATTGGGGATCTACGAAGCAGTACCATCAGTGAAAACTGTCTCGTTGCCCGGGAGAGAGAACTACTAAACAAACAAATCAATAAGCATACAATAGATAGAAAAGACTAAAAAATAGAAAAAAATATAACTAATATAAAGACATATCAACTCCTGACAGCACCCCCTATTCTCCTCCAAGTAGAAGATGAGCATCCAAGAATCTCCAGTGGGAGATGATTGAATTAGTCGCAAGCCTATCTCTTGGTAGGAAAAGCCCCTTGCTCCAACTGTAGACAGAATGCTGTCCAAAAAGGACAAAACCTGGAAGCAGGTAAGTCGACAGCCTAGCTCTGCCAAGACAGGGTAGGCCAAGTCCTTCATAATTCTTGCTCTACAATCAATGTCTGTCAGAGAAGCGGGGCCAAACGACTGAAGAGCGATGCTGTAATGTATGGAGAGAAAATGGGAACTGTCCAGGCAGCCACTGGTATGTCATTTATTAGTATGGGAAGCTGCAGGCCCTGTACTTCCTATAAAATCAGATATATTTATCCCTCTCAGGTCTCTGAGGTGGTTGAAGAAAAGATAGCTAGAGTCTCATAATTAAATTTTGAGTTGTTTAGGAGTCAAGAGAGTGTTATAGATCTAAGAAGATACTTTTAAAATTGTGTTGCAAGTTAGTATGAATGTTGAGTCAGATATAGAACTTTAAACTCGTGGAGATGGTTAGATAATAGAATGCTAAAGTCAGGTACCAAATACATATGGACTGGTCATTGGGAATGTACGCTAAGCCGTATAACCCTCATAACTGTGGCCTAATTACCTCTGTTGTACTGTATTGTATTTGTTATTATAAGAGAAAGAGCCATTTGTTGGACTGAAAGGGGAAACTGTAGGGGGAAATAAGATATACCTTAAACTTAAAAGAAAAAAAAAGGGAAGAGGATGGGGGGTTGAGGGTGGGAGGGTGGGACTGGAGGGGGAATAGGGAGGGGACTGTGATTGAGATGTAACTTGAAGAAATAAAAAATAAAGGAAAAAAAAGGAACAAACAGGACTACTCATCAGACTACTATGAGGAAACAGGAGATGTCTGGGGTGAGAACATGTTTTATTTAAAAATTTAAGGGAAATATTTTTCATTATCTAATTAAAGTCCATGTGTATGTATTTTTGAAAATCTAAAAGAATGCCTATAACAGCAGTGACCATGACAGTTCTTACCTCTTCCTTTTTCATTCAATGTCTACTGTAAGGGGAGTTAGATTTCTTTAGTGAATATGTAGAGGCTTCTGATACAGTCTCTTTAAAGGGGCTTGAAGATCAACCTGGCACCTGTGGGCACTTGGCATGGAAGCATATGGACTGAAAAAGGGTTTCTTTCTGGCTTGGCATTGCTTTTCAGCTGTTAAATAGGGGCCAAAGTGTGTGGAGCCCAGATTAGACTGAAGCCAGGTGAAACCGAGAGAGACAACCCCCTATTTAAGGACATGGGGGAGGAGTCTGGGGGCCTTGGCTAGAGACAATGAGGTACAAGATGCGGAAGTAGCATATGCCATTTGCTGGGGCCAAGGCAGCTCTGACTGAAAAGCAGACCTCTATCAGAGCTGTGCAAATAAGGTCAGCTTAAAGCCTGAGGGCAAAGAACCTTGGCCCTGAGGTGGGACAGTACTTTCCCTGAGGGGTTCAGACAGTTAAAACCAAAACAGAGACTGAGTGGAACCGAGACTGACTGTCCCTGCCCTTACGGTTTCAGCAGAGCAACTGAGTGGCTAAGACAAACTGACCACGTTGGCCTGCATGCAGTTGAGGTCCACAGAGAAAAGAAGGCCTCAAGCCTAAATTGAAGTGAACCTGCCCTAGCAATGCGATAGCCAATAGCATTCAAGGACCTACGCCAGAGGCATTCCGCAGACAGATGGATAATAATTTGCCCTCAAGGACCTACACCTGAGTACCTGCCCTGAGTGTCTATCCTTCCAAAGCGTTAGTTGTTAGGCAATAGGTTTTTAGGATTAGTTGTTAGGTAATAGATATTTATAGTTATTAATAGGGTTAGTTGTTAGGTAACAAGTGTTTACAACTGTTAATAAATATAGTTGTTAAAAAGTTTCATCTTCAGCTATCACCCAACAAACATGCATGGTAAAGAAAAAAACTGGAAGCCGACTTTGAATCTGTGAAATAATTCAAAGGTGTCATTATTTACTTTGAATTTCATTTTGTGCTACCAATCAGTGGGTACTATGGACATGTCCTGTTGCTCGTGGTTAATGGAAACTAAATCTTTTGATATCTGTAGATTTGGGTTTGTCTGGCCTTTGACAGTTCTTAAATGCTTTATACTAAAAGAAGTCTCAGATCCAGCCCTATTTTCACTCTGGTGTCTGTGTTTATGGTGACAAAGGAGCTAGTCATGGGTATGCACACCTGCCGTCCCAGCACTCCGGAAGCTAAGCTAGGAGGCTTGTTGAAAGTGCAGCATCACTTTGATCTACATTGCCATTACGAGGTCAAGCTTCAGTGGTAGTGAGGGCTGTGGGGCAAGACCCTGACTCAAAACAAACAAAGAGAGAACAAAACACAAAAAACCAATCCTAATTAACCACAGTGGGATGCAAGCACATTAAACACAATGAAACAAATTATGTAAGTTGGAGGGAGACCTCTTGGGAAAAGAACATGTTCAGTGGGTGGAATAGTAAAAGGATAATGAGGAAATTATGGTCAATATTGTGTGTGTGTGTGAAATCACAAAAAGTATCTCTTTAAAAGGACTAACTAGGACTTAGTCTGGAGAAAACTAAGGACAGTCAGTAAGAAGCCAGAAGGGCAAGCTGTCTGGGTATTCAGGGCTGTAATAGCAATCTCATCACTAGCCTCAAAGTGCCCTGAAGTGACCTGCACCAATTAATAAAAAAAAGAAAGCAACTATCTCCAAGGGCCTTGATTGTAAATATTGGGAGATATTTACTCCTGTCACCCTATTCTGTACAGGTAGAAGCATCACAGTGTGACAGAACACAGAACATCCACAACTAAAAGACTACAAAAATACATACTAACAACAACAGATCAATATTTCTGCAGAATCTTGGACAGAATCAAGGACTGGAGCTATTGTGTACCTAGAAAAGTAGTCAAGGCAAAAAAAAAAAAATATTGAAAGTGAAAAGAGATCCTGTGAAACCTGAAAACTGCAGTAACACCTGGCCTGGCAAGATAGCCCCAGTGGTGAATAGTGGCACAGATGTCATGGAAGTAAACAAACACTTTCTGACTGAATGTAAAACCTGCTTCACAACATGTAAATCATAGCTGATACCATAACTAGGGCCAAGAAGCTGGAGCTAGGCAGTTCATAGACCTCAGGGAAGAACCTACTACTATTACTTTGCCAAATTAACATACTATTATTAAACTGGTTACTAATGACTCATTACAATAACCATAGATTATTCTGTCCCCCAACCTTCATCATAGAAGCTTGCTCTTTCAGTTGATGGTGATTAACACAGAGTCCTAAATCTGGTCAAGTTCCATAGAATAAGAGACTGTGGAGTGCTCAGCTTCAAAAGGGACATCTATATCAAAATCCTCATCCCAAGGCTTACGGACCATTGCAGAAGTGAGCATAGTGAGGGTTGTAAGAGTCAGTGGTGGTGGATGATTACAGTGAACGGTGGTTTTGGGACAGAGCAGAGCAGTTGTGACAGTATGCATAAGATTGTGCAAGCTCAAGCCAGACAAAATCCCAGCATAGAGGAATAGATGACGGAGTCATGAACTTCTACCCTTAGCTGAAAAGCTATTGACATTTGATAGCTACTGGAAAAGGGCCAGTCAAATTTCTTTAAAGGTGTGGCCGCTGGTAGGTTGACCATATGCTCTAACATGCAGCTTCACACCTGGAAGTATTTAGACAAGACAAATTGGACTTGACGGGCTTTGAAAAGTCTGGAAGCAGAAGCTGTGTCTTTTAGAGAGATCAAGGGGGATGGTACATGGAGTGGGTTGGGGAAGGAAA
Source organism: Lophiomys imhausi (assembly GCA_907164525.1). Classification (NCBI taxonomy): domain Eukaryota; kingdom Metazoa; phylum Chordata; class Mammalia; order Rodentia; family Muridae; genus Lophiomys; species Lophiomys imhausi. The sequence continues at coordinate 10,344,235 of CAJQZJ010003694.1, read as the reverse complement.
GGGAAATGATGTAATTATATTTAATTACAAAAATACTTTTAAAAAAAGTCAGGAAAATTGAATGGGTAGGAAGGTGGCTGTATCTGGGAGGAATTGGGAAGGCAAATATGATCAAGATACATTGCATGAAATTCTCAATGAATTCATTAAAATTATTTTAAAAACAGTACAGAATGTATTACTAAGTTCCACAGTCCCCATTTTCTCTAAGCAGAGAGAAAACTCTTTAATTTCCAACCATGCTGGCTTTTACTATAGAACAATCCAACCAGAGAGGCTGTGGGCCTAAAGACAGCAAATATAGAAGATAATAAACATAAGAGTATAGAAAGAAAAGACTCATTAAATTAAAATTATATTCTGCATGGGAGAATAGCAACTACCTTTGTCTACCAGCTCTGGAATATTAACCTTGAGGTAGGTGTATCCTCCTAGGAAACATGAGAGCCAAGGGAATTTTGCCAGGAAAAACTAAAATTTAAGAAATGACATACTGATACACATGTATCTCTAGAATTTTAAAAAGTCCTTGACCACATAGCTCAAAGTAATTCTTGCATATAGTAAATATACATACCTTTCACTGTCAACACTATAAATACATGAATGCATGAATTGGTGAATGAATGTACGTAGGTTATCTATATATAAGCAAATAAATAAATAATTGTTGGACACACACTGGCTGCTTTGCAAACATGCTTTCAAGTTCACTACAAATGTTCTTCTATGCTCTTTCCCTAATCTACATTTTAGCATCTCATTCTTAAATGACAATCTGTGTACTTAACTACACATTTGTCTATCTAACACTTATCCTTCTATCATCTAGTATGTATCTATGTAGTATCTTTATATCTCCTCATCCAAGTAATTGTTCATGCACCCACTTAAGCTACTAGAAAGTTAATAAAAAGTTTATAACAAAAATAAAAGAATAAAATAAGCAAATAAGAATCAAATTTAGAAAAACAAAAATAAGAAAAATACATAAAGCAGAAAAAATCATGTGAAATCTCTCACAATAAGACATTTGCTTACATTTTATTTTATTTTATTTTTAAATCAAAGGATAGATAAAGTAATAAATGAAGGTACTGGATGAGAAACAAATGCCCAACATGGTCTATAATTTGCCTATTGTGCACCTGAATGAAAGGAGAATGTCCATGGAAGGAGATATTGTTTTAAGAAGCTCTGATAAAAGATTTTAAAATTACATTTCAAAATGTAGTTTTAAAAATAGGAATGAACAGTTTCCAGAAGATCCATAAACCCTGGAGTTATAAGTACAAAGACTAACAGATGTGGTCACATCATAGAATGTTTGAAAACCAAAGAAATAGAGAAAATGTTAAACACAAATATGGGAAAAAGATATTATATCTTCAAAGGAGAAGCCATGAGAATGACATCTGTCAGAAGACAGTGTAATTTAATCTGCAAATGCTGTGGAGTGTTGATGATGCTCCCTCACATTAAAGTTCTAGGTGAAAAATGAACACCAGAAATAAAAGCCAAGTAGTGACTTCATAAACTTGAAAAACTTACAGATTTTATTACTAATACTTTATAGACAAATAAATTGTAAAACCAGGATTTTTATAGGAAAATGATTTATTTAGTTGTGTGATGTTTATGAAGAAGAGATGTTTAATATTTAGTTAAAACTAATCAGTCATTAATTTACATACCATAATTTTAAAAAAAGTTTGTACTGTTTAGGATATATATATTAATGTATATTATATATAGATATATAGATGCCCTTTAAGTGTCACAATTTAAAGAAAAGAATACAAGAGCACAGATAAAATGTTGGAAATTTGTTTCATGCAAACAATAATTTTAAAAAGAACAATGTAATATAAAAATTACACTTAAAGTACTCTAAGTATAGATGTGTTGTAACAATAAAGGTCCATTTTATAAAAACTATGACAATTATAGATTATGTGCACTTAAAAATGTACCTTAGAATGTCTAACAGAATGGTGGATTCATAAAAGCAATCAAACAAAGACAAGGAAAAGAACAACATCACAGCTGTAAGTTTCTCTCCCATCTTATGGTAGAGCAGGCAAGTTCAGGAAGCATTGAGTAAGACCAGTAGAAGAAGATCCCCCAACTATCCAGATGTGCATTCATTGAACACTACAGGTGATGACTTCGCTACTTAAGTTTCAAGTGTAAACAAAATGTGCTTCTAATATACCATATTTTAAGTTATAAAGCAAGTTTGAAAACCTTTGGAAGGATTATTTTCATACAGAACATACTGTCTCACCACAGTAAGATTAAATTAAAAGTCATTACCAAAATTTAATTACAAAATTCCCAAAGGACTGGGTATGGCAGTATATGCTGGTTTTGTCATCATTCAAGGGACTAAAGGAGGTGATCACAAGTTTGAGGCCAGCCACAGCCTCAGGTGGAGACCTTAGCTCAAAAGAACTTCAAATTTTGTTTTAAAAAATCAAACAATACATTTCAAATTATAATGCTAATTAGAATATGTTGCAAAGTAAATGAAGATGAAAAATAAATTATAGCAAAGCTCTTGGAAGTCAGTTAGGCTGTACTCACACGAAAGTTTACAACCTAAATATAAATATGCAGACATTTATAGATTATTAGAATATATATATTATTAGAATATATATTATATATTAGAATATATATATATAATAAATATATATATTAGAAAACACAAAGTCAAAAAACCAGTAACAGCAACATCACATAACATGTAAAGAAAGCATAAAATAAACACAAAAGTATCAGGAAAGAAGAAATAAAGAGATAAAAATAAACAAAAATATCATGCAATGTATAAATTAATTCTTTACAGACTAGTAAAATAACAAAACTCTTAATGAGAATGCCCAAGAAGAAATAATAATACAAACATAACCATCATTAGGATAATCATCATCCTACAGACATTACAAAGTAAATAAGAAAGTTTAAGCTTATTTGTATTCATTGATTTCAAATTTAAAAGAAATTAATACAAGCTCTGCCAAGACAGGGTAGGTAAGTCCTTCATAACCCCTGCTCTACAATCAATATCTGTCAGAGAAGCGGGGCCAAACGACTGAAGAGCGATGCTGTAATGTATGGAGAGAAAATGCGAACTGTCCAGGCAGCCACTGGTATGTCATTTCTTAATTTGGGAAGCTGCAGACACTGTACTTCCTATAAAATCAGATATATTTATATTTATCACTCTCAGGTCTCTGAGGTGATTGAAGAACAGATAGATAAAGTCTCATAAATAAATCTTGAGTTGTTTAGGAGTCAAGAGAGTGTTATACATCTAAGAAGATACTTTTAAAATTGTGTTGCAATTAGTATGAATGTTGAGTCAGATATAGACCTTTAAACTCATAGAGATGTTTAGACAGTAGAATGTTAAAGTCAGGTACCAAATACATATGGACTGGTCATTGGGAATGTACGTTAAGCCATATAACCCTCATAACTGTGGCCTAATTACCTCTGTTGTACTATATTGTATTTATTATTATAAGAGAAAGAGGGGGGAAGGAAGATGGCGGCGACCTACACTGACGCATTTTGAATGCAGGGAAAAAAGAGCCATAAAAAACACAGAGTTATTGGGCACTGTGCAAAAACCGGAGGGGCTAGACCCTCCCGGGAACACTCACAGCTCCCAAGGGACTGTTAAAAGTCCCAGGATAAGGCTCTCTCCCCATCTCTCGCAGACACGGAAGCCACTAAACCCAGTATTCGGGAACTCCCATTTGGAGAGGCGCCTGGTAAGATCGTCCCAAACTCACAGCAGGCAGAATCAGACCCAAATTGGCGATAGTTCACTAGCCTATTGGACACCCCACACCTCAGGTAGAACTTATACCCACTTAAAAATTTTGCCAGATAGTGGAAGTCTTAGCAAGGAACAAACAAGGGGCTCAGCGGGTGGTCCGCAGCCGCTTGTGAAACTGAGGGCGGGAGGTTCCGACAGAGCGCGGGAAACCGGGAACACAAAGGCGGGCGGGATGGGCCGAATACCGCGCACTTACGGCAGCGCAGCTGGGAGGGAGCCCGGCTGGCAGGGCCAAATCCCAGCGAACCCACAGCAGGACAACTGGGGAGAGAGTCAGGCGTGGGCTGGGCCAGGGATCCGTGCACCCACGGCTGAGCTGCTGGGGCGAGAGGTCCATTCAGGCGGCCAGGGGATCCGGGGCTCTGGGCACCCACGGCCGAGCAGCCAGGAAGGGAGAGCCGCGGCTAAGCAGACAAGGAGGGAATCAGGCTCAGAGGCCAGGCATGTGGCAAGAAGCCTAGTGAGAAACCAGAAATCGGGACCATAGCTGTACTCTGGAAAATCCAGACATATTAGGTGTGGAGCCAGACACTGTCAGCCTCCGTGAGGACAAACAAAGCCCACAGACTCTGTGCCTGGGCAAACAGGTCCATACCATCAGAACCATTACAGGCTGATAACTCAGAGTGCAACATAGAGAAGTCTGAATTGGGAGCAGTGAAACAATTCCGGTCCATTACTCACAACCTGGGAATAGGCTGCACCAGCTCACAGTGCCTCAGACGATTAAAACCACAGTGACCCTGAAATCCCGCTGTAAGCAACGACAGATAGCCAAGTAACTCATCCCCTGCACCAAAGCATCCACTGTGGATCCAAGCACAGAAAACGACAAGAACAGACAGCTAAACGCACCCAATGGCCAAAATTCAAAAAAAAAAAAATAGAAAACAAGGAAATATGACTCCAAAAAGCAGAATTATCCTAGCTCATCCAATTCGGATGACCTCACACCAACAGAAACACATGAAAACGTTGACAATTCTGCATTATGGAAAGTGATAGAGTCCCTGCAAGAAGAACTTAAATCTATGAAGGAATTCAAAGAAGCCACAATTCTACAACTCAAAACAAGGAACAACACCATTAAAGAACTCCAAGCCAAGGTGACAGAGCTGGAACAGGAAAAGGACAAAGCTATGAAAGATTTTCATACAAAAACAAGCAAGATGGAGAAGGAAATGTACAAAACAAACAAAACCAAACAAGACATGAAAATAGAAATAGAAACAATAAAGAAAACACAGTCAGAGTTAAAAGAGGAAGTGGAGAACCAAGGGAAGAGAACAGGAACTACGGATGTGAGTATCAACAATAGGATGCAAGAGATGGAAGACAGGATCTCAGGCATGGAAGATTCAGTGGAAGAAATCAGTACAACACCCAAAGAAAATGAGAAGGCTAAAAAATCTCTCACCCACAACATCCAAGAAATCAAGGACTCAATGAAAAGATGGAACCTAAGAATTATAGGTATAGAGGAAAGAGAGGACTCCTGACTCCAAGGTCCAGGAAATATCTTCAACAAAATCATAGAGGAAAACTTCCCAAACCTGAAAAAAGAGATGCCAATAAAAATCCAAGAGGCTTACAGAACACCAAACAGATTAGACCAGAAAAGAAACTCCTATCACCAAATAATAATTGAAACTCCAAATGTACAGAACAAAGAAAGAATATTAAAACCTGTAAGAGAAAAAGGTCAAGTCACATACAATGGCAGACCCATCAGAATTACACCTGATTTCTCCTCAGAAACATTAAAAGCTAGAAGGGCCTGGTCAGATATACTACAAGTCCTGAGAGATCAAAGGTGCCCAGCCAGACTACTTTACCCAGCAAAACTCTCTGTCAACATAGATGGAGAAAACAAGATATTCCATGACAAAATCAAATTTAAACAATATCTACCCACAAACCCAGCCCTACAGAAAATCCTAGAAGGAAAATCCCAACCCAGAGAAGAAAACTCCACCCAAGAAAACAAAGGGAATAGAAAACCCCTCAGCAACTAAACCAAAAGAGACACAGGACCACCACCTATACCAAACTAATGGGAAATAACAACCCCAGGTCACTAATATCCATCAACATCAATGGACTCAACTCCCCAATAAAAAGACATAGGATTACAGAGTGGATCCGCAAGCAAGACCATTCCTTATGCTGTATACAAGAGACACATCTAACTACGAAAGATAGACACTGCCTCAGAGTAAAGGGCTGGGAAAAGGTTTTCCAAGCAAATGGACCCAGGAAGCAAGCTGGAGTAGCCATCCTAATATCAAACAAAACAGATTTCCAACTGAAGTTAATGAAGAAAGACAAAGAAGGGCACTATATACTCATTAAAGGGAATATTCATCAAGAGGAAATTTCAAAACTGAACATCTATGCCCCAAATACAAAGGCACCTATTTTAGTAAAAGAAACACTTCTAAAACTTAAAGCGCACGTCAATCACAACACATTAGTAGGGGGAGACTTCAACACCCCACTGACAACAATGGACAGATCATCAAGACAGAAGACAAACAGAGAAATATTGAGTCTAACAGAGATCATGAAACAAATGGACCTAACAGTTATCTACAGAACGTTTCACCCAAACACAAAGGAATACATTTTTTCTCAACACCCCACGGAACCTTCTCCAAAATCGACCACATAGTTGGTCATAAGGATAGTCTCAATAGATACAAGAAAATTGAAATAACACCTTGTATCTTATCAGACCACCACGGAATAAAGCTGGTCTTCAACAGCAAAAGAATCAACAGAAAGCCTACACACACATGGAAATTGAACAGCTCCTTACTGGATGACCACTGGGTCAGGGAAGAAATAAAAAAGGAAATCAAAGGCTTCTTAAAATCCAAAGACAATGAAGACGCAACATACCCAAACCTATGGGATATATTGAAAGCTGTGCTACGAGGAAAGTTCATAGCACTAAGTGCTTTCAAAAAGAAAATTGTGACAGCTCATATTAGTGAACTAACAGCAAAGCTGGGTGAATTAGAAAAAAAAAGAAACAAACACTCCCAAGAAGAGCAGAAGGCAGGAAATCATCAAACTTAGGGCTGAAATCAAAAACTTAGAATCAAAAAGAACTATACAAAGAATCAATGAAACCAAGAGTTGGTTCTCTGAGAAAATCAACAAAATAGACAGACCCCTAGCCAAATTAACTAAAAGGCAAAGGGAAAGAACAAAAATCAACAAAATCAGAAATGAAAAGGGAGAAATAACAACAGACATTGAGGAGATCCAGAAAATATTCGGGCATTAATTTAAAAATCTATATTCCACTAAATTTGAAAACCTAAGCGAAATGGACAACTTCCTCGATAAATTCCACCTACCAAAACTAAATCAAAATCAGATTAACAGCTTAAACAGCCCAATAACACCCAAGGAAATAGAAACAGTCATTAATAATCTCCCAACCAAAAAAAGCCCAGGGCCAGATGGCTTTAGCATGGAATTCTACCGGACCTTCAAAGAGGAACTAACACCATTACTTTTCAAACTCTTCCACCACATAGAAACAGAAAGAACACTGCCAAACTCATTCTATAAAGCCACTGTCTTTCTGATTCCTAAACCACACAAAGACCCAACAAAGAAAGAGAACTTCAGACCAATCTCCCTCATGAACATAGATGCAAAAATACTTAATAAAATACTAGCAAACCGAATTCAAGAACACATCAAAAGTATCATACACCATGATCAAGTAGGCTTCATCCCTGGAATGCAGGGATGGTTCAATATACGAAAGTCTATCAATGTAATTCACCACATAAACAAGATGAAAGAAAAAAACCACATGATAATCTCGCTAGATGCAGAAAAAGCATATGACAAAATCCAACACCCCTTCATGCTAAAAGTTCTGGAGAGAACGGGCATAAAAGGACCATACCTAGAAATAATAAAGGCAATATACAGCAAGCCAGTAGCCAACATCAAATTAAATGGAGAGAAGCTTGAAGCATTTCCTCTAAACTCAGGGACAAGACAATGATGTCCACTTTCACCATATCTCTTCAATATAGTACTTGAAGTCCTTGCTAGAGCAATAAGACAACTAAAGAGGATCAAAGGGATAAAAATTGGAAATGAAGAAGTCAAATTATCCCTGTTCGCAGATGATATGTTAGTATACATAAGCGACCCCAAAAACTCCACCAAAGAACTCTTACAGCTGATAAACAACTTCAGCAAGGTGGATGGATACAAAATTAACTCAAAAAAAATCAGAAGCCCTTCTTTATACAACAAACAAATATACCGAGAAAGAAATAAGGGAAACAACCCCCTTCACAATAGCCACAAACAACATAAAATACCTGGGGGTAACCCTAACCAAGCATGTAAAGGACCTATATAACAAGAACTTCAAGCCCCTGAAGAAAGAAATGGAAGAGGCCTTTAGAAGATGGAAAGATCTCCCATGCTCATGGATAGGTAAGATCAACATAATAAAAATGGCTATCCTACCAAAAGCAATATATAGATTTAATGCAATTCCTATCAAAATACCAACACAATTCTTTATAGACCTGGAAAAAGCTATTCTCAACTTCATATGGAACAACAAAAAGCCCAGAATAGCTAAATCAATCCTGTACAATGAAAAAACATCTGGAGGTATCACCATCCCAGATTTCAAGCTGTACTACAGAGCAACAGTAATAAAAACAGCATGGTACTGGTATAGAAACAGACCAGTGGATCAATGGAATCGAATTGAATACCCAAACATGGACCCACACACCTATGGCCAACTAATCTTTGACAAAGAAGCCAAAACCGCACAATGGAAGAAGTACAGCATCTTCAACAAATGGTGCTGGTCCAACTGGATGTCCACTTGCAAAAGAATGAAATTAGACCCATACCTATCACCTTGTACAAAACTTAATTCCAAGTGGATCAAAGACCTTAACATAAAGCCGGCCACACTAAAGACACTAGAAGAAAAAGTAGGAGAAACCCTCGAACTCATTGGCACAGGTGACATCTTCCTGAACAGAACACCAACAGCTCAGGACTTGAGATCAACAATCAATAAATGGGACCTCATGAAACTGAAAAGCTTCTGTAAGGCAAAGGACACTGTCATTCAAACAAAACAGCAACCAACAGACTGGGAGAAAATCTTCACCAACCCCACATCTGATAGAGGGCTATTATCTAAAATCTACAAAGAACTCAAGAAACTATAAGCCAAGAAACCAAATAATTCAATCAAAAATTGGGAGATGGAGCTAAATAGAGAATTCACAAAGGAGGAATCCCTAAGGGCTGAGAGACACCTGAAGAAATGTTCAACATCCTTAATCATCAGAGAAATGCAACTCAAGACGATCCTGAGATTCCACCTAACACCTGTTAGAATGGCTAAGATAAAGAACTCAAATGATAGAGCATGCTGGCGAGGGTGTGGAGAAAGGGGAACCCTACTCCATTGCTGGTGGGAGTGCAGGCTTGAGCAACCACTATGGAGGTCTGTCTGGCGATATCTTAGAAATCTAGGAATAACCTTGCCTCAGGACCCAGCCATACCACTTCTGGGTATACACCCAAAGGACCTCTCACGGAGACATAGGGAAGTCTCCTCATCTATGTTCATAGCAGTCTTATTTGTAATAGCTAGAAATTGGAAACAACCCAGATGTCCCTCAACTGAAGAATGGATTAAAAAATTGTGGTACACATATTATACATTTTTTGAAGGACTACTATTCAGTGATAAGAAGTTATAAACAATACTAAATAAAGTAAGGCAGACTGAAAAACCACATCCTATATGGCTTCATTTATATGATAATCAAGAAATAGCCAAAATATTGGTATGGTGAAACGATTAATGGATTAATTAAAGAGCTTGATTTAGGAGAGAGCTGGGTAAATGGAACATGGATGTTTTTGTAGGGTGGGGAATCTTCTGACTTATTCTCTCATGGTACATACATGCATGCATTTGTTATAGCCTACTGAACTCTGTACCTCACAATGAATCTTAAATGTGTAAATTTAAAAGTCACCTAGAGTACTGGAGAATGTAGGACAGACTGTGATAATATTCCAAGGGCACCAGAGATATCTGAAAGCAGTAATTCTGAAGGGTTGTGTAAGGTAAAGTGGCTGTCCAAAGTAATTTGGAAAATGAGTAAAGTCTGTAAGACCAAATACTGGAAGAGTGGTATATAGTAGCATCTTCTAGCAGTCAAGACCTACCTACTTCCTAAGGATCCTGGTTACCAAGTCTGAAAAGTGTACTGAAATGGAACAATGATGCAAATGGATGTGGAAGGTTGAATCTGGTTTTCTCAGGGTTAGAGTTGGAAGTTACAGATAAATAGATGGGACTAAGAACTCTAGGATGATGCCATTATGATTATGATCAGACATGGAAGGGTAGTTATGTTATTTATTTACTTCTTCTTATTAAACAAGAGAAAGTCATCTTAAGAGTACAAGCCAAGGGACAGCTCAGAATTATTATCATTTTCTTGAAAAATCAAAGTAGTAGACTATCTCACAATGAAGAGGGGTCTAGAGACATGGTGATTAATGTAGCGTCTCAATACAGGAAAAAGAAGACATTGGGGAAAATAGAAAAGTATGGGCTTTAATAATGATGTGTTGGTATTGGCTCATTATTCATGAAACTGTACCTCACTCAAATATAATAGTGGCACACTGGAAGCTAGAGGTGGCTGTATGAGACTTCTCATTAAAAACAGTATCTCATCTTTCCTCAATTGATTTGAGACACTTACTTGGTAATTTTTTTAATTCTCTGGATAGCTGTATATTTTTGGATCTGCTGTTCCATTGGTTTGTCTATGTATGTGTTTGTAGCACACTTGTGTCATTTTATATGTTTTATTATCTGATAAAGCAAGATTCTCCTAAGTGTTGTTGTTAGGAAATGGTGGAGTTTTATTTTATTTTTTTTGAGTCCACATGACTAGTTACACAAATATGTATTTAATCACTATTTTAATGGATTTCCTTCTGTGTATTAACTTAGAAGAAATTAAAATCTTCTAAATGTTGATTATAGCTATGAGGAAAGAGGAAACATATTCTTCTTTATATGTTAAGTTTATAAGCATTTTATGTTTTGACTGATACTGCCCATAGTAGTTTGTTTTGTATTTATTTATTAAGTGAATTTATTTTTTAAAAATTGAAAGGCATTTATTTTTATAATAAAACTATAACCAACCACCTCATCCATTCTTAATATTTCTAATGATTTCTCAGTTGACTCTTGAGATTTTCAGGTTTACACTAATCATATACTGTTGCTAGGTTTCCTACCCTGAGGGAGACTTAAATAACAGATGCCTCCTTTCCCCTATAATTCCAGTGACTTACTGGGGAATACTTCCATAAAAGTTTACTCTGGAGAACAATGACTTTATCAGGGCTCCTTAAAGAGCTTTGGCTGAAGTGTTACAGGCAGGAGCATAGGTGACTTCAAACTGGACACATTGGAAAGTCTACACCCAGCATGAATGATTACCACACTATGGTAGAGAGTCCCCCTCATCCTTCCCTACTTACATACTCTAGCCCAGTGGTTCTCAACCTGTGAGTTGCAACCCCTTTGAGGATTGAACAACCCTATCACAGGGGTCACCTAATATCATTTCAGGTGACCACAGATACATTATGATTCATAACAGCAAAATTACAGTTATGAAGTAACAATGAAATTATTTTATGGTTGGGAGTCACCACAACATGAGGAATTGTATGTAAGGGTAACAGCATTAGGAAGGTTGATAACCAGTGGTCTAGCCCTTTCCTGAGGCCCCCTAAAGTTATATACAATTAAAACAGAATGACATAATACTAATTGGTAGGGGTGGCTGGATCCTTGGATGAGGGTCCCATAGCCATCCCTCCCCTTTCCTTCTGTGAGGAAATCTTAACTGTCAACA
>CAJQZJ010003694.1:10249108-10332018 GCA_907164525.1 Lophiomys imhausi | reverse complement strand
TACCACTTTAGCCAAATAAACTACTAATTTTGTATCAATATACAAAGGTATAAGGGCATATTCAATAATCTGCCCCTTCTTCTTGGACCTTCCTGTGCTATGTCTATATCTCATTTCTCTCAAGCCCATGCACTCCTACATAGGAGAGGAAGAAGGATACAGAAAAGGAAAAGTAGGAAATCCCTGGGGCTAACCTCCAAAACCCATTAAGACAGGACCATTTATCAGCTTGTAGTCTCTTCCCCTACATATCAGAGTTTTCAGTTATCCTTCAAATAACCAAAAAGAAGGGTGGAGAAACACCTTCCCCACCCACTGGGCATGGGACCTCGCTCTCTTAAAGTGACTTCCTGCTGATTTGGGTCATAGTAGACCTGTTTGGGGCCTGAACCCAAATGGGAAAAATGGTTAAAAATGTTAGTACACTCCTTTTATGTTCAGTCCTTCTGTTCTCAGCTGTTTAGATGACCTAAGGGGTTTGTAGGCAGAAGCTGATCTTGCAGGTTTCACTGAGGTTCCTGCTGGGGCATTGTGTAGAGCTGAACGGTCCCAGTGACATTGGATTGCTGTGGTGGTTGCAGGCCCCTGATGGAGACAGCTATTGAGGAAGTCTGCCAGGCAGAATCAACTGGGTCACTCGTCCTCCTTGGTGCCTGATTCTGCTCTCTGCTGAGGTTTCCGCTGTCCGGCCGTCCCCGGGCTCCCCTAATGGATGCTTCGATTCTCCTGGAACGATAAGAACAGATTACATTGGGCTACATAGGCATTGATCTTGGTATATTGATACATAATTAAGAGTATATTTAACCACAATTGAATAGATCTTTGTATATTGATACAAATTTAAAGGTAACGCTTCCTAATGGTATCATACCTAGAGATACTTAAAAATAAAATGTGAAGCTCTGACCTCTTGATACCAACCATCTAAAATGGTCTAGGATAGTTAAAACAAACTCCTAGTCATGCAAACATGTCACTTTGTTAGCTACTATGACAGTCTATCACAGATATTCTCTAAACTACCCAGTAATCAAGTTGCTAAGAGACAAGCAACATTTGCTTATCTAAATACAAGAGATGGATAGGGCATCTTCAAAAACCCCAAGAGATCTGCAGAATATGGCATTTAAAGATGTTATCTTAAATTAAGATTTTCTTTTTTTTTGATATCGAGACATATCAGCGCCTGACAGCACCCCTTATTCTACTCCAAGTAGAAGATAAGCATCGAAGAACCTCCACTGTAAGATGGTTGAATTAGTGGCAAGCCTATCTCTTGGCATGAAAAAACCCCTTGCACCAACTGCAGACAGACTGCTATCCAAAAAGGACAAAACTTGGTAGCAGGGAAGTCGACAGCCTAACTCTGCCAAGACAGGGTAGATAAGTCCTTCATAATACCGGCTCTACAACAAATGTCTGTCAGAGAAACAGGACCCAAAGGCTGAAGACTGATGCAAGAATGTATGGAGAGAAATTGGGATCTGTCCAGGCAGTCATTGGTATGTCCTTTCTTAGTTTTGGAAGCTGCAGGCCCTGCACTTCCTATATAATCAGATATATTTATCCCTCTCAGGTCTCTGAGGTGGTTGTAGAATAGACAGCTAGAGTCTCATAGTTAAATTATGAGTTGTTTAAGAATCAAGAGGGTGTTATAGATCTAAGAAGATACTCTTAAAAGTGTGTTGCAAGTTAGTATGAATGTTGAGTCAGATATAGACCTTTAAACTCATGGAGATGGTTAGATAGTAGAATGTTAAAGTCAGGGGCCAAATATGTATAAACTGGACATTGGGAAGGTATACTGGGCCATTTAACTCTCATTAATGTGGCATACTTATATGTGTTGTTTTGTATAATACTTACTGTTATAAGAGAAGGAACCATCTGTTGGACTGAAAGGGGAAACTTCTGGGGGGAAGAGGGTGGAAGGGCGGGATAGGAAGGGGGAATAGGGAGGGATTTGTGACTGAGATGTAACTTGAAGAAAAAAAATAAAGTATTTAAAAAAAAATAAGAGAAAGAGCCATTTGTTGGACTGAAAGGAGAAACTGTAGGGGGAAATAAGATATACCTTAAACTTAAAAGAAAAAAAAAAGGGAAGAGGATGAGGGTTGAGGGTGGGAGGGTGGGCCTGGAGGGGGAATAGGGAGGGGACTGCGATTGAGATGTAACTTGAAGAAATAAAAAATAAAGGAAAAAAAGAAGAGGGCAGATAAATAAAATATTGTTTGTTCAGTGGAATTCTAGACTAAATAAAATAAAATAAAAAGTGAAAAAAAGAAAAACAAAACAATAAAAAAATAATACAGAAAAAAAAACAGCCTTCATATGACTATTGAAATGGGGCAGGGGACTGTTATGTAGGGACATTCCACTCCAGAGGAGTGTGATGGAAGGGATAGGGGGTAGAGGGTGGGAGGGCAGAACTGGGAGGGGTGGAAAGAGGACACCATGATGGAGATGTAACCTGAAGTAATAAATAAATATTAAAAAAAAGAAGAGAAACAGAACAGTTTGCCCAAGCTGGGATCTCAAAAATGTTTGAATATTCCTCCACACAATCCTCAGCTAAGTACTTTTCTACAAAGAAACCCAAAGCCTCCAAGAGACAGGAAATTGTGGGGAATAGATCTGCGGTAGCAGTGAATGTGGGATGGTCTGCAAGGATTAGAGGCAGGAGAGCCTGTGGTTGAGAAGTATTGTCTGAGAAAAGTATCAATTTTCAATAAAAAGAAAAAGGAGAAGGAAGAAAAGGGGGAGAAAAGAAAGAAAATCCTAAGTACAGATGATTACTGGTAAATGTTTCCAAACTTTAACAGAAGAAAAAGATTTTTCATGAAGTTTTACAGAGAATGAAGAATACTTCACAGCATAATTTTAAAAATCACTTTAAAGAAATCTCATGACTTTAAGGAACATTAAATTTGACTTAAAATTTTAAAAATAAAAGAGAAAGGCAAATTAGTTTATGAATTGTTGGAAACTTCTGAAGAACATTAACAAATCAAATTCAGAGATAAAGCATTTCATCAAGGTATTAATTCCAGAGCACAAAATAAAAACGTTACTTCCTCATTAAAGAAAAGTCAATAAAATTCTCAACATTAATAGAGAGCAGAAGTAAAAACAAATCATCACCTTAATAAATGCAAAATGTTTCATAAGGTTTAATATCAATTAATCACTAAAAATTACACTCTTTCTTAACATTTTGAAAAACTACAATAAACTCTCAGATTAATTTTTAAAACTTCTTCCTCCTGCAAATTGATTGAAGATAGCTTCTGGGGTAGTGGTGAAGATTTGTGTCCCCATCTGATGCAGACCTGTGCAGGCCCTGTGCAATGTTACCACCGTCTCTGTGAGTTCTTAGGAGAACCATCCCTGTTGTCCAGAGGTCTTTATTCCTTGGCATCCTCCAGCCCCACTGGCTTTAACTCACCTTTCACCTCCTCTTCCACAGGGTTCCTTGAGCTCTGAGGGGAAGGAACTTGATGTTGTATCTCTTTTAGGGAAGAGTGTTCTGAGGTTTCTCACTCTGCATATTGTCTGACTGTGAGTCTCTATATTTGGTCCCAGCTGTTGTAGGAGGAAGCTTCTCTGATGGCAGTTGAGCAAGGCACAGATAACTACTAGCAAATGAAAGTCTACTTTCCTTCAAGAGAATCCCACCCCTGTACTACATGTCTAAAGTCCAGTTATAAGTGAATAGATGCCATGTGCATCTTTCTGAATCTGGGTTAGCTCACTCAGGATGAGCTTTTCTAGTTCCATCCATTTGGCTGCAAATTGCATGATTTCTTTGTTTCTATTAGCTGAGTGGTATTCCATTGTGTAGATGTACCACAGTTTTTTTTTTTTTAATCCATTCTTTCGGTTGAAGGGCATCTGGGTTTTTGCCAGTTTCTAGCTATTATGAATAAAGCTGCTATGAGCATAGTTGAGTCAATGTCCTTGCAGATTTGTTAAGAATCTTTTGGATACATGACCAGGAGTAATATAGCTGGGTCTTTAGGTAGTACTGTTTCCAGTTTTCTGAGACAAATAGTGCATATTAACAATCCTACAACCCACAGACTTAAAGGAACCTAGCATAACTATCCTAAGGGAAATTTCACCTAGCAGCAGCACAATGCAAAGGCTGGGACACACAATCAAACATTAGATGGAGCTCTGGGAGCTCTATATATGAGAGGGAGGAGGAAAAGAGAGACCAGGAGGGGTCAATATCAACAGATGAAAATCAACAGAACCAACCAATCTAGGTCTGGTCCCTAGAGGCTTACAGCAACTGAAATGCTAATCAAAAAAAGAAGAAAGCTTAGACTAGACCTAGACCCCCTATACAAATATAGATGATAGGCAAGTTTGTCATTGTACAAATCCCTTCGCAGGGGGCAGGGAGGGGGGAGCAGTCTTAGTGATGGACTTAGTCATGGATCCCCCTGTTAGTGGGACACCTTACCTTAGCTGAGCTGTCGTGTCGGACCCCAGAGCAAGAGGAAGTTCTTAGACCTCATGTGACTGATAAACTGAGGGGAATTGATATGTGGACACCCCTCCACACTGGAGGAGAAGGATAGATGGGAGAGTGAGGGAGTAGAGGGGAGAAAAGAAGGGGTTGTGATTGAGATGTAACTTGAATTAATAAATAAATGTTATATTAAAAAAAAAAAGAGAGTAGGCCCCATGCCCAGCTGTAGATGGCCAACAGGAAATGAACTCACAGCATTTTTGGAGTTTCCTTGTCTCATAATGCCATGTCAGGGCTCTTTCTTTCTTTCTCTATTTCTTTCTTTCTAATTTTATCTTTATTTTTTATTTTTATTCATTTATTTATTTTACTCTACAGATCCGTTGTGCATATACTATGCCTTCCAGTTTTGTTTTTTATAGAATTCTTGAGTATACAAACTAGTGGATATCTGCATTTATATCTGTTTCTTGTGCCTTTTCTTGGCCTCTTTTCCTTCTGCCTGTTTTTTCCTACTATGATTTTTTTTGTTTTTGTTTTATTGGACTATATTTTATTTTATTGTTATCTCTAAGATGCCTTACTTTGTTTTCTAATGAGAGATAGAAAGGAAGGTGTGGAAGAACGGGGAGGAGTAGAGGGAGAAGAAACTGTATCAGAACATATTGTATGAAAAATAAATCTCTTTTTTAGTAAAAACAATTATTCCTATTGGGATTGGAAGAAGACAGGGATATCTGTCACGCTCAGTTCTATTTCACATTATCGTGGTTGTTTGTTTTAAAATATGACACAAGAAAATAGTTGTTTTAAAAAGAAAAGCAAATTATCACTATTTGCAGCTACTATTACCATGCCTTACACATTAAAAAATACCCTGCAGATTGCTTTGGAATTAAAATATGAATTCCAAAGGTAACACAATACAATAAATATTAATTGCATCTTTTGTCATATCAGTAAAGTTCACTTAGTACATAAAATAGAAACCATGCTATTTTTTTTTTTTGGTTTTTTCGAGACAGGGTTTCTCTGTGTAGCCCTAGCTGTCCTGGACTCCTCTTGTAGACCAGGCTGGCCTCGAACTCGCAAAGATCCACCTGCCTCTGCCTCCCAAGTGCTGGGATTAAAGGCGTGCGCCACCACCACCGCCCGGAAACCATGCTATTTATAAGAACATGAAACATCAAATACTTAGTGATAGAAGTTTCAAAAGGTGTTGAAGTTACACATAAAACTGAAAATGTTGGAGAAAAATGAAAGATCTGAAGGAATATTGTAGCACAATGCTTATAAATTTCAAGATGATATAAATGTGTCATCTCCCCTCAAAGTTGTCTCCATATTCAAAGACAGTATAATTATTGGCAATTAAAAAAATCTCAGCACATTTTGGGTTGTTTCTTAGGTAAATTGGATTGTTATTTCTAAAATTTTGTTATATATGATGTGTGTGTGTGTGTGTGTGTGTGTGTGTGTGTGCGTGTACCCTGAAGAAATAGAATGAAATTGAAACATCCTGACAAACAAAAGGCCCCCCCCCAAAGTAAAACTCCTGTGTTGAGCTGGACACGATGGCACACATGATGGCACACTTTTAATCTCAGTGTTTGGCAGAGTGAGGCAGCAAGACCTGGTGGTTCACGACTAGCTCGAGTGATCCTGTCCTGAAAATGGCACACTTTTAATCTCAGTGTTTGGCACAGTGAGGCAGGAAGAACTGGTGGTTCACGACTAGCTCGAGTGATCCTGTCCTGAAAATAAAATAATAAAAATGTAAATAGAGCAGTAATATTGGCGGACACTTGAAGAAGCAGTTCAATAGAAGAGAACAGAAGACATGAAATGCATCCCAACACACACGGTAAAATACTGTAGCATTAGTCAACACTGAATATATCAGATTTTCAATTAAAACGAAACCAAAACTTGTTGATCTCTTATTGCATAAAAATAAGTAGGACTTTAATAGCATGTTGCTTAATTGTACATCAATTTGACACATTTTAAATCATTTGAGAAGAAGAATTCATAATTCGGAAAATGGCCCCATAAATTTGATCTATAGGCAAGTCTATTAGGCATTTTCTTGATTAATGATTGATGTGGAAGGAACCAGCCCATTGAGGGTAGTGCCAATCCTGGGCAGCTGGTCCTGAGTTGTATGAAAATTTAGGGTGATCAACCTATAAAGAGCAAGCCAGTAAGCATTGTTCCTCTATGGCTTTTGCTTCAGTTCCTACTTTGCCTTCCTGCCTTGAATTCCCTCTGTGATGGACTGCAAATTGTAATTTTTTTTCTTCCCTAAGTTGCTCTCACCACCGTGTTTCACAACAGCAATAGAAAAGTAACTAAGATAAACAGGAAAGTTAATAGTATCAAGTTCATAGACTAAAATGTTTATCTTCATAATTGTGAACAAAAACTGCTTAAACAGTGTCCCTAAAACATCCACTATGTGAAATGTCAATGAAACAGATTCCATTGAGGATGACTTTTCCTTTCCAAATTCACTAGGCAAGGAGCACCAAATTTAGGATAAAAACGGAGATTTTTACAATCTCCTGGGCAAATCTCATATGAATCATTTTGCAAAGGCAGATAACCACATGACCAGTAAGAGCAGAGCGAGTGCGTAGCCTCATTACATATCAAAGCTGACAAAAGTTCAATTAGTCATTTACAGGTACATATACCCTCACATGCACACACAATAATGACTTTAATTAACAAAACCACTCTGACAATGTCATGTTGGAAAACAATATGAGTCAACACATATTCTGAGTAATCCTAGTAGCATAACTTGTTTTAATCACAAACTGTTTGGCAGTATTTACTAAGTCTGAACATAAACTTATCCTATTAAGTATAAATTCTACTTTTAAGTTTATTCTATCCAGAAATGCATAAATACATTGACCAAAGGAAAGACAGTAATATGTAAATAGCATTCTTCATGGCTATCCTAAACTGGAGTTGTTCTTGTCTCTGAATTGTAGAATTCATGGATTTGAAATGCTTGTGCAAATTGGGTTACTATATAAAATATAGAAAATAGACTATCGCAAGAAAAATATGCAGGTGACCCTCATAAACATAATAGCCAGTGAAAGACTTCAAATATTAAGGAATATAAATAATATGATTATATTTCCATAAACAGAAGAGCAAGCAAAATAACCTATGGTGATATTAATTAGAGCAATTATTACCTTCTCATGTGAGAATGAATTTAGTGGGGGCTTTGCTGTTGTTGTTTATTGGTTTGCTTCTTTTAAAGGATTTATATTTTAATTATGTGCATATGTTTGCATTTGTGTAAGTACATGCACATATGAGTGCAGGAGCCCACAAATGCCAGAAGACAGTATCCAATCTCCAGTCCTCTAGAGATGGACTCACAGGTGGTTGTCAGCCTACTGGTGTGAGTGCTAGGAACTGAACTTGGGTCCTCTGCTAGAATAGTGCTATGTACTGCTGAACCACCTTTCCAGCCCTGTTCATTTGCTTCCTAGAAACAAATATTTCTGTGTGGGCCAGGCCTGCCTTGAATTCACGATCCTCTTGCCTCAGACTCCAGAAGGCTGAGATTACAAGCTACTGAACATACTGCCATTCTCAGTCTGAATGGATAATATATGAAGATTTCTTGAGTGTCTGAACCAGTTCTTACCTTGATCTATGTAGTGATTACACATCAGATATTTAGAATATCTGTAGGACTAATCTTCTTCTTAATCCTATATTACATTTGATTTATAGACATTGACCAAGTTTTAAAAGTTTATTAGTTGATTTCTTTCAAATATCAATAAATAGGAAATATAACAATAAGATATACCCACATGTTTATTACAATGGTTAATATTTTAAAGCCTAAGAAATAAAATTCTGATAGAAATTATTATCAAGTATGTACGCAGAGCAAGGCCTTCCATATATTGCAGGTAACAAAGAAAATGACATTGTCTGTAGAATCTACGCTGACAGTTTATATAAAACTTAATCTGACCTTGTACTCGAGTATCATCTGTTGGCCATTTATCCACATAATTCTGAAAATTGTAACCATGCAAAAAAATGATAATCTATTATCATGTCAGTTTTCTTCATAATCTTGGAAGAAATCACATATTTAAATGTATGAATAAATGTGGTATGCAATATTTATTCAAATGTCAAAGTAAATGAGCCACTAGCAGAGGAAATTTGTGTGAATTTCTAAGTTAAAATGGAATTATGCCCTGTATGACAATGTGAAAAAGACAATGTGTATAAAACGAAAGTGGAAAGCAAAGAGTTTGGGGTCATGAAAGGGCTAACTATGTGAAGCAGGAAGCATTTTCTGTAAGTATGAAGCTTTTTCATGTAGTCTAGAGTGGTGGTTGTCATATATCCCCCCGCCCCATAATCAAATGAGGTAGCTAAGAGACAATTCCTATCATTTCATGTAAAATCCCACTGAATTTTACAGCAGAAAAAGTGATCCTATTTGTATGCAAGTTAGGAAAGCATTCAATAATGAGGAAAGAGATCCTGGGTACGGCAGACATCATGACAGAAGAAATTCAAGTGTGTTACAAATGTGTGACTCAACTTTAATGAAAGGACAGGAGGGAGGAGCTGCAGAAGTGAGTAACCTTAGAAATAATTGAAAACTTTAGGACTAAAGGCAAAAGGAATGGTGAATAAGCATTTTATTTTACACCACCCCTGTTTCTGACAAAAATATGGCTTCATAATTCTTTTTTTAATATTAGTATTTATTCATTCTACATAGTGATGGGCTTTATAAAGACAGTTTCTTTAACGTATATCATGTATTTTAACAATGTTCACTCCCTCCCCTCCCCTTTCTTCTGTCCTCCTCTAGTAACCTTCATTTCCCCAGGATTCTGCTTTCCTGTCATATACCCACACCACCAATTCTTAAATTGGTTTGCATACATAGTGGAAATGGACAAATGAGTAAACTATAATCAGAAGGTGGGAGTGGTATTTACAGATGAGCAAAAGGAGGGTAAAACTAGGAGGAATATGAGATACTGTGGCAGCGTCAAAGACATCAAGTGAATTTACATATAGCTTAAGACAGAGACATGCCTTGTAAATATCTGTATAAACATGTGTATTACCTAGGGGAGGACACAAAATAATTATGTTTCAGTAGCAATAGACACAATCATGTTCAGACCTTCTTTAGTAATGTTACTCTTCAGTGTATAAAGGCTCCTTGGAGAAGAGAAAGATTCTTTTTTTTAATGTTTATTTATTACTTCAGGTTACATCTCTATCATAGTGCCCTCTTTCCACCCCTCCCAGTCCTGCTCTCCCACCCCCTACCCCTTGTCCCTTCTATCTCTCTCCTCCAGAGTGGAGTGTCCCTACATAACAGTCCCCCGCCCCAGTTCAGCAGTCATATGAGGGCCAAGAGTCTACTCATACACTGGGGGCCTACAAGGCAGCACCACTAGGGCACAGTGTCTCATTGACAGGTAACAAAGTCTATGTTCCTGTTCCCTTTGGTGCATCGGCTGTAGTATAGTTATCCTGTACTATATGGCTAAAATCCAACTATAAGTGAATAGATGCCATGTGCATCCTTCTGAGTCTGGGTTAGCTCACTCAGGATGAGTTTCTCTAGTTCCCTCCATTTGGCTGAAAATTGCATGATTTCGTTGTTTCTGATGGCTGAGTAGTATTCCATTGTGTAGATGTACCACAGTTTTTTTTTTTAATCCATTCCTTGGTTGATGGACATCTGTGTTGTTTCCAGTTTCTAGCTATTACAAATAAGGCTATGAACATAGATGATGAAACTTCCTTGTGGTTTGGTGAGGAATCATTTGGATGTATACCCAGAAGTGGTATGGCTGGGTCTTGAGGTAGAGCTCTTCCAAGTTTTCTAAGATATTGTCAGACTGATTTCCATAGTGGTTGTACAAGCTTGTACTTGTACCAGCAATGGAGGAGTATTCCCCTTTCTCCACAACCTCGCCAGCATGTATTGTCACTTGAGTTTTTTATCTTAGCCATTCTGACAGGTGTGAGATGGAATCTCAGAGTCATCTTGAGTTGCATTTCTCTGATGATTAAGGATGCTGAGCATTTCTTCAAGTGTCTCTCAGCCATTAGGGATTCCTCCTTTGTGAATTCTCTGTTTAGCTCTGTTCCTCATTTTTTGATTGGGTTTTTTTGGTTTCTTGGCATTTAATTTCTTGAGTTCTTTGTAAATTACGGATATTAGCCCTCTATCACATGTGGAGTAGGTGAAGATCTTTTCCCAATCTGTAGGAAGATTCTTAAGCAAAGTAAACAATGTGTATGCAAGAAGAACTCTAAGCATCAGGCCATTAGAAAGTGAAGGCAAGCCAAGATAATCAAACAACACGTAAGACCAAGCAAAGGCATATGTGTATATATACCTCACCTCGGTACTCAGAAGTAGAAAATTTAAGTAAAAATAAAACAATGCTACCATACTATTGGATTATAACTCAAGCACAAAGTAAATAACCACAAGCTCTTACATACATGAATGAATAAACACTCCACTAGATGTTGAGAGCTGTCAGGAGGAATAGTAGAACAACTTTAGAACTCATGCAATGCCGCCTACTGGTTAGCACAACAACAATGGGTGTGCTTCAGGGAAGGCAGAGCCCAGAGGACTACCTGTCCTGAGAACTTCATACTGATGTAGAGTTTTTCTCTGCTTGTTGTATTCATGGTCACTACATCACTTACAATCTATGAGTTGTCTGAAAATTCTAAGGGGGCTTCCAGACACTCACTGGGCAGTATCACTGGCATTTACAATAACAGTGTTTGATCTTTTGCAAGCACTGCTGCTGCAGCCGATAAATGACTCATCCACAATCCTTACAAAGTATGCGGAGAAACAGATGTTAGTGAAGTTAGGTTAAGGTGTTTCTGTTAGGAATATAGATTTTATTTCCTGTTAGTGGGACACTTTGCCCTAGTGGAGCTGTCCTGTAGACCCCCAGGGCAAGAGGAAGCTCTTAGCCCTCATATGACAGCTTAACTGGGGGGAAGGGCAGTTATGTAGGGCTTCCTACACCAGAGGAGTAGGATGGGTGGAAGAATGGGAAGAGGGTGAGAGGGTCGGGCCGGGAGGGGCAGAGGGAACTGTGATGGAGATGTAACTTGAAGTAATAAATAAACACTTAAAAGATGTTTCTGTCAGTAGCTCTGAGTGAGGTAACCCAGACCCAGAAAGACACAGTTGGTATATACTCACCTATAAGTGGATATTAGCCATACAGAACAGGATAACTGTACTACAATCCACAGACCCAAAGAAGCTAAGTAACAAGGAGGGCTGAAGGGAGGATGCTTGAACCTCACTCAAAGGGGGAAAATATAGACATCAGAAGTGGATGAAGGGAGGGAACTGGGTGGGAGAGGGGAAGGGGAGGGGAACGAGAGTGGGGATCAGGTGGGGGAAAGCAGGAGTGGGAAGTGACAGGGCTGGGAGAGAGAAAAGAAACTGATGGGAGTGGGATCTCTGGGACAAACTGGAGACCTGTGAAGGTAGGCTCCTGTGAGCATATATGGGTAACTCTACTGGAGAATCTAGCAGTGGGGGATATGGAGACTGAAGTGGCCATCTCCTAAAGCCAGGAAGGACTGTAAGTGGAGGAAGGGGGACACCAATCCACCCACAAACCCTTGACCCAAATATACCCTGTCCCCGAGACTGTTAATGATGCTCTGTTGTGCTTGCAGAGAGAACCATAGCATGACTGTCCTCTGGAGACGCTCCACCCAGCAAAGGATAGAAATACATGCTAAGACACACAGACAATCATCAGACAGAGACCTGGGAGTCTTGTGGAAGAGTTGGGGGAAGGATAGGGCACCAGAAAGGGACAAGAACTGCACAACCAGACCAACAGAGGCAACTAACCTAGGCCCATGGAGGCTCACAGAGATTGAACCATGAACCAAAGAGCATGCATGGACTGAACCCAGACTCCCTACCCTCATGGGACTGAGGAACAGTTTGGTCTTTATGTGGACCCCCTAGCAATTGAAGCAGATGCTATCCCTGATATACACTCTGTTGCCTACAGTCAGATAACTTTTACCTAGCTGGGCTACATTGACTGGCTTCAGTGGAAGAGCATGCAGTTAGTTCTGATGAGACATGAAGTACTGGGGAGGGTTGGTGGGTGGGGTCCCTTCTCTGCAAAGAAGCGGAGGGACGAAAGAAGGTAGAGAGTGGGAGAGTAGGACTGGGAGGAGAAGAAGGGAGGGCTGTGAATGGGATGTTTAAATAAATAAATAAATTTAAAAATAGTACAAAGATATATTGATATTGTGTAGAAGACAGTTGACTCAATCTTTATGTTTTGTAAACTTGAAAGTAAGTGTATTAAGGTAAGAGAAGTCACTAAGATGGCTTATAGTTAAATAGAAAAATATCTTAAAATAATTAGACTTTTTAAAAAATACAATGACAGACTAAGGAGTTGTTCCAGACTGTAAAGTACCTGTCATGAAAGCATAAGGAACTATGAGCATGGTATCTATGTAAGTTGAATGTAGCAGCATGTACTTGTTCCCAAAGTGCTGGTGGGGCACAGAGACAGGTAGACATTTAAAACTTACTGGCCAACCTGCCCAGCTGAATTGGTGATTCCTTGGTTCAATAAAAGACCCCACCTCGAAAGACAATTAGGGAAGAAGTCCAGGAAAATATTTGATGTTGACCTTTGGCCTCCACACATGTGCATGCACATACATTCACACATTTGCATGAACATGATATCTGTTTGTGTCCCCATATCACAAACACAAAGAAAGGTACAATGATAATTCAAAATATAACTATATAGAAAATGCAGAATATTCTATATGTAATTAATGGGATCTTTCCTCATCACCTAAAATCAGAATAAAGAAAATTATTGGATAAAATTGCCAAATAATTTATTAATTATAAATTATTTCTGGAACAATTGGAAGAAGAATAAAAGGAATAAAAGAATACCCCCTAAAGCTCTCAACACATAAAATGATGGAAGTAATACAGTATTTTATCTCTTCTCACAAGAGTGAGTTGATATTAATAGAACAAATATTTCAAAGTTCTTAGAAAACATGTAGCTTATTTTGCATTCTATACCCAGGCAAACTAAGAATAGTTGAGATAAAAATAAAAGTATTTTCTGGAATCCAGGTTCAAAAATCAATCTCTCAAAACTTCTGCATCAAGAAGATTTAGGATGATGAGCCCAAACACAAGAAAGGAGTTTCTATAGTCTCTATCAAATCACTGTAATGAAAAACCTAAGTACACTGCTTTAGAAATAAATGTTATTTATTTTGCCTCAAGTTTCTGGAGGCTAGAAGTCAAGAAAACACAGCTGGTAAGGGTCTTCTTGGAACCAGAGAGATCTCATAGGACAGGAAAACAGTGAATGTGAGTTTGACCCCAACTGCACCCTTTCTCTTTTTCTCTCCCCTTCTCTCTTCATAAGGCCACCAAGATTTAACCATTAACACTCTGTTCTGATGACCTTTTATAACCTAATCACTTTCACAAATTCCCACTCTGAAATCCTTAGCTGAATTATGTTTCGGCCCTGTCACTGCCTCACAACTGGAATGAACACAGGGTCCTTTGAACAACACAGTCAAGCCATGTCCTAACTATAGAAGACAGGGACCCATGACATTAGCCCAGAGCAGGAAGGAAGATGTTCAAGGGATCATTGGAGAGAAGTCCTTGGACTAGAAACCAAGCTAGAGACCTTTAGGGCAACCAGTGAAGAGACACAGGATTTGAAAGTGCACTAGTCCATAGAAAGTTATAGAAGTGGAGGATCAACAGACAAAGTTGTATATCTTAAAAATATGCATTATCTGGCACTATACAATCTGTCAGAAGGATTGGAAAGGCTTTATAAGTGGTTCAAAGAGGAAAAAGAGATAAAAGTAGAGCAGGAATTATGAAGGACTTGCCTAACCTGTCTTGGCAGAGCTAGGCTGTCGACTTACCTGCTTCCACGTTTTGTCCTTTTTGGACAGCATTCTGTCTACAGTTGAAGCAAGGGGTTTTTCCTGCTCTACAATCAATGTCTGTCAGAGAAATTGGGCCAACAGCTGAAGATTGATGTTATAATGTATGGAGAGAAAATGGGAACTGTCCAGGCAGCCACTGATATGTCATTTCTTAGTTTTGAAAGCTGCGGGCCCTGCACTTCCTATATAATCAGATATATTTATCCCTCTCAGGTCTCTGAGGTGGTTGAAGAATAGATAGCTAGAGTCTCATAGTTAAATTTTGAGTTGTTTAGGAATCAAGAAGGTGTTCTGGATCTAAGAAGATATTTTTTAAATTGTGATGCAAGTTAGTATGAAAGCTGAGTTAGATATAGAATGTTAAACTCATGGAGATGGTTAGATAGTAGAATGTTAAAGTCAGGTGCCAAATACATATGGACTGGACATGGAGAATGTATGCTAATCCATATAACTCTCATAATTGTGGCCTATTTATTTCTCTTGTTTTGTATTGTATTTAGTGTTATTAGAGAAAGAACCATTTGTTGGACTGAAAGGGGGAGCTGTTGGGGGGAAAAAGATATACCTTAAACTTTAAAAAAAAGGGGGGGAAGGGGAGGGGGGATGAGGGGGAAGAGGGTAGGAGGGTGGGACTGGAGGGGGGAGTAGGGAGGGGATTGTGATTGAGATGTAACTTAAAGAGTTTAAAAAATCAGTTTTCTATGGTACATGAGAGATGAGTGACAGGTAATAAGACAGAGAATCATTAGGTCTTAGAGAAATAGCTATTTTACATAGATGTGTTTTCTTAAATACAAAAATATTTACATTAAAATAATAGTAAGTTAGTACCAGGTTTGTAGAGCCAATAATATATAGAAGGAACTAGGGAACAGAGAGATACAGGATGAGGTATCCAAGCTTGGGGTATATCACAACTGGAAACCAGAAGTTGTGAAATCAAAGAGTAGGATGGACCTGACCGAGGGTAAGATATCCAGGAAGTACTACAGCATCCATCAGAAGATTTGGAATCAAGGATGGGACCAGAGCTGACCAAGGGTAAAACACCCAGGTATGCTTAATCCCACAGCACGTATGAGAAGCTGAATAAGAGATAGGACCTAAACTGACCTAGGGTAGGACATCCAGGTTTGAAGAACCACATTAGACAGTGATCGAGGTATGCGCCAGTCAAAGTAGTATGCTGATCCTCGGATGGTGACTGTTTCTGCAGTCAATAGTGAACTCTGAGAGTAAAACTAGGAATAGAGCTTTTGGTCCACAGAAGAAGAGGAAACCACAACCTACTGTGGCATAGTCCTCTTTTGAGCATTGAAAGTGCTTCCACTAAAAGAGAAATGTTGACTAGAATTAGAAGAAAATGAAAGAAGAAATGAAAGAAAAAGATTCAACCAACAAACTACCTCAAAGTCTCAGAGCAGAAACAAAAGCAATGCAAAAAACCAAGTCAATGTGACTTCCCCAAAAGTTACTAATCCCATAGTAATCATCCTCCAGTGAGAATGTCTTGGAAAAATTTCCACAGTACTCAAATCATGGTTATAAGTATGTTCAAATAGTTCAAAGAAGACATGAACATATGACAACAGTACAAAAAAAAGAGCTGAATGAAATGAGGTCAATTGAAGATATAAAAATATATTTTAATAAACAGGTACAATTGCTGAATAGTGGAAAAACTAAAATGATACTAGAAATAAAAGTTTCAATGAGCCAAATAGAAAGGTCAATGGTAACTTTCAGTGACAGAATAGAGCCTGTGAGAAACATTGTCAGGGCTTAAAGGCAAAGTAGAAAAGTCAGATCATTCAGTAAAAGTGGATAATAGTTTAAAAATGAACTGGAGATGGGAGAGCTTTAGAATCTTATGAAAAGAACAAATCCCTGAGCTGTGGGCAAAACAATAAGGAGAAGGAGGAGGAAGAGGAAGAAGACAGGTGGTGGGGGGGAGGGGGGAAGAGAAGGAAAAGGACAAGGAGCAGAAGGAGGTAGCAGCCTCACCAAAGGTACAGAGGATATTGTCAATGAACTCATAGACGAAATTTTTCCAAACCTTAATCAATGTTCATTCAGGTTAAAGAGATGCAAAGAAAACCAAAATAGACAAGATAAGAACACAAAATAAAGAAAAGACATTGAAAGCTACAAGAGAAAACAGTAAAATCTCTTATAATGCTAGGCCTGTCAGAATAACAACCGATTATCTGACAGAAATTTTAAAGCCAAAATGGCCTAGAAAGTGTACTATGTTATGAAAGATCAAACCTACCAACCTAGGGATTATAATCAACAAACTATCTGTTATGATTGAAGAAACTAAACATGTTACTATAAAATCGGACTTAAGGAATTTTTTAAATCAGTAATTCAGCTCTACAGAAGACACTGAAAGGACACACTTAAGACTGCAGAGAAGGAAAACACACCCAAGACACCACAGGGGAGAAATAAAAGGCATCAGAAGAGTCAGTCCAAATACATCTAAATAAACATCACAAAAGCAACGAAAGGACAGACATTATTATACACCTTTTAGTCAGAACTCTGAATACTAAGCTTCAATTGTCCAATAAAAAGACCCAGAAGAGTCAATTAGATTAGAAAACAGAATCCAGGTTGTGTCTGTCTCCAAACAGCATACCTCAGCATCAAAAAGAGACATCAACTTAGGGTAAAATAATCAAAAAGATATTCAGATAAAATTGCATCAAGAAAGAGACAGGAATATCTACAATAATATCTGGAAAAATCAACTTTAAACTAAAGCTATTCAAAGATTACTTTGTAGACATTAAGGGACCAGTTAATCAAGAGAATATTGTAGTTCTAAATTCACACGAACCAAACTCAGGTGAACCCAATTTCATTGAAAGCAGTCCAAGATAGAAAGCCACAGTGTAACTCCAAAACAGTGATGGTAGGTGGCTTCAATACTGTCCTAGTTTGGCTTCTATTGTTGTGACCTGTCCTAGTTTGGCTTCTATTGTTGTGGCAAAAAACTGTGACCAAAGACAGCTTGAAGACAAAGAATTTAGTTCAGTTTATATTTAATGATCTATCACAGAGAGATGCCAGCTCAGAAACTCAAGAAGCAGAAAGTGAGGCAGAGGCTGTATAAGCAAACTACTTACTAACTTGATTTTTATGTCTCACTTTGATTCTTTTAAATACAACCCAGGACCAGGTGCCCAAAGTAGCCTCATGCACAAGTTGGCCCTCCCAAATCAATTGTTAATCAAGAAAATGTCCCGGGGGATCCAAGATGGCGGCGGCCCATATGGATGCATTTTAATCTTGGGGAAAACTGCGACTGATATAAGACGCAGTACAAAAATATCTAAGAGACCCCCCACCGGGTCTCACCCAACTACTTGGGTACCACTAAAAGTCCCTGGGCAGGACATTTCCTCCCACTCTCGGACATCCACGGAAACAGCTGATTCCGAGAATCAGGATCCCCCCTCCCCACCAGGAGAGACACGCCGGGTAAGTTCCAATCTAATACCCAGCTGACAGATTCAAACCCCACACAGAGAGACACTCTCCAGCCTGCTGCCCCCCCCCACCCCCAGGTCTCACACAGACAGTCTGGCTATCGGGCAAAGGCTTGCAGACCCGCCGAAGTGAGCACAGATCAGCGGCAGAATACCAGCCAGGATGTAGACTGCAACTCACTGCTGTTAACAGGAACTTGGTAGACCATGGCACCACCTGCCAGGTTCCAGAGCCAGCTGGGGGGGGGGGAGGCAGATTTTACCCACCATAGGATTCAATCCTGGGAAAACCGAGAAGTCTTTGCCATTATTACTGGCCTTTTTTTTTTTTTTTTTTTTTTGCTACTGCTGACACTCCCAGCGGGGAGCAAGAGCTTAAGTGTATACAGCTCCACCCCCTTGATAAGTGAAGTCTCCACCCTAGAAGCAGGCAGAAAAACAAAACATACAGGAGTGGAGTCCGACAAGTTGACAACTACACTAAAGCGCCCCCTTTGGATCTAACAATAAAAGACAACAGGAACAGACAGGTAAGACTTACACATGGCCAAACACTCCAGAAAAAGCAGGATTCAAGGCGGAATGACTCCAGCAAAGAAAGCAATGCCATTTCAGCCAACCCAGATCACAGCACCACAACTGAAACACATGAAAAGGATAACAATTCTACATTATGGAAAGTCACAGAGTCACTTCAAGAAGAACTTAAATTCATGAAGGAATTCAAAGAGGCCACAATTTCACAGACAAAAACTATGGATAACACCATCAGAGAACTTCTAAACAAGGTGACTCAGCTTGAACACGAAAAGGACAGGGGAATAGAAGACTTCCAGGCAAAGAAAAGCAAAACTGGAACAGGAAATGTACAAAACAAATAAAACCATTCTAGACATGAAAATGGAAATGGAAACAATAAAGAAAACACAGTCAGAGTTAAAAATGGAAATGGAGAGCCAAGGGAAGAGAACAGGAACTATGGATATCAGTACCAAAAATAGGATTCAAGAGGTGGAAGACAGGATCTCAGGCATGGAAGATTCGATGGAAGAAATCAATACAACATCCAAAGAAAATGAGAAAGCTAAAAAATCTCTCACCTACAACATCCAAGAAATCAAGGACTCAATGAAAAGTAGGAACCTAAGAATCATAGGCGTAGAGGAAAGAGAAGATTCCCGACTCCAGGGTCCAGGAAATATCTTCAACAAAATCATAGAAGAAAACTTCCCAAACCTAAAGAAAGAGATGCCAATAAAATTTCAAGAGGCTTACAGAACACCAAACAGATTAGATCAGAAAAGAAACTCCTCTCACCACATAATAATAGAAACTCCAAATATAGAGAACAAAGAAAGAATATTAAAAGCTGTAAGACAAAAAGCCCAAGTCACATACAATGCCAGACCCATCAGAATTACACCAGACTTCTCCTCAGAAACTTTAAAAGCCAGAAGGGCCTGGGCAGATGTCCTACAAGCCCTGAGAGAACATAGGTGCCCAGCCAGACTACTATACCCATCAAAACTATCAACATAGATGGAGAAAACAAGATATTCCATGAAAAAATCAAATTTAAACAGTATCTAACCACAAACCCAGCACTACAGAAGATCCTAGAAAGAAAATTCCAACCCAGAGAAGATTACTACACCCAAGAAAACAGAGGAAATAGAAATTACCACAGCAACTAAACAAAAAGAAGCACAAGATGATCACCTATACCAAAATAATGGCAAATAACAGCCGCTGGTCACTAATATCCATCAACATCAATGGACTCAACTAGCCAAAAAAAAAAAAAAAAAAAACAGACTTACAGACTGGATCCGTAAACAAGACCCATCTTTTTGCTGTATACAAGAAACACATCTCACTACTGAAGATAGGCACTATCTCAAAATAAAGGGCTGGGAAAAGGTCTTCCAAGCAAATAGACCCAGGAAGCAAGCTGGAGTAGCCATTCTAATATCAAACAAAATAGACTTCCAATTGAAGTTAATAAAAAAAGACAGAGAAGAGCATTACATACTCATTAAGGGAAATATCCATCAAGAGGACATCTCAATATTGAACATCTATGCCCCAAATACAAAAGCACCTACATTTGTAACAGAAATGCTTCTAAAACTTAAATCACACATTGATACCAACACTTTAGTAGTGGGAGATTTCAACACCCCACTCACAACAATCGACAGATCATCAAGACAGAAGCCAAACAGAGAAATAATGAGTCTAACAGAGATCATGAACCAAATGGACCTAACAGATATTTACAGAACGTTTCACCCAAACACAAAAGAATACACCTTCTTCTCAGCACCGCACGGAACCTTCTCCAAAACTGACCATATAGGTGGACACAAAGATAGCCTCAACAGATACAGGAAATTGAAATAACCCCTTGTATCCTATCAGATCACCATGGAATAAAGCTGGACTTCAACAGCAAAAGAATCAACAGAAAGGCTACATGCACATGGAAATTGAACAACTCTTTACTAGATGACTATTGGGTCAGGGAAGAAATAAAGAAGGAAATCAAAGACTTCTTAAAATCCAACGAAAGTGAAGACACAGCATACCCAAACCTATGGGACACAATGAAAGCGGTGCTATGAGGAAAGTTCATAGCACTAAGTGCCTTCAAAAAGAAAATTGTGAAAGCTCATATTAACGAATTAACAGCCAAACTGGGTGAATTGGAAAAAAAAGAAGCAAATACTCCCAAAAGGAGCAGAAGGCAGGAGATCATCAAACTTAGGGCTGAAATCAACAACTTAGAAACAAAAAGAACTATACAAAGAATCAATGAAACCAAGAGTTGGTTCTTTGAGAAAAATCAACAAAATAGACAGACCCTTAGCCAAATTAACTAAAAGACAGAGGGAAAAAACCCAAATCAACAAAATCAGAAATTAAAAGGGGAAATAACAACAGACATTGAGGAAATCCAGAGAATATTTGGATCCTACTTTAAAAATCTATACTCCACCAAATTTGAGAACTTAAGCGAAATGGACAATTTTCTCGATATATTCCACCTACCAAAGCTAAATCAAGATCAGATTAACAGATTAAACAGCCCTATAACTCCTAAGGAAATAGAAACAGTCATTAAAAATCTCCCAACCAAAAAAAGCCCAGGGCCAGATGGCTTTAGCACGGAATTCTACTGGACCTTCAAAGAGGAGCTAACACCAATACTCTTCAAACTCTTTCACAAAATAGAATCTGAAAGAACACTGCCAAACTCATTCTATGATGCCACAGTCACCCTGATTCCTAAACCACACAAAGACCCAACAAAGAAAGAGAACTTCAGACCAATCTCTCTCATGAACGTAGATGCAAAAATACTTAATAAAATACTAGCAAACCGAATTCAAAAACACATCAAAAGTATCATACACCATGATCAAGTAGGCTTCATCCCAGGAATGCAGGGATGGTTCAACATACGAAAGTCTATCAACGTAATTCACCATATAAACTAGATGAAGGAAAAAAAAACACATGATAATCTCGCTAGATGCAGAAAAGGCATTTGACAAAATCCAACACCCCTTCATGCTAAAAGTTCTGGAGAGAATGGGCATACAAGGACCATACCTAGAAATAATAAAGGCAATATATAGCAAGCCAGGGGCCAACATCAAATTAAATGGAGAGAAGATTGCGGCATTTCCCCTAAACTCAGGGTCAAGACAAGGATGTCCACTTTCACCATATCTCTTCAATATAGTACTTGAATTCTTGCTGGAGCAATAAGACAACAAAAGGAGATCAAAGGGATAAATATTGGAAACGAAGAAGTCAAATTATCCCTATTTGTAGATAATATGATAGTATATGTAAACGACCCCAAAAATTCCACCAGAAAAATCTTACAGCTGATAAACACCTTCAGCAAGGTGGCAGGATACAAAATTAATTCAAAAAAATCAGAAGCCTTTCTCTATAAGACAAACAAATGGGCTGAGAAAGAAATAAGGGAAACAACTCCCTTCACAACAGCCACAAACAATATAAAATACCTGGGGATAACTCTAACCAAGCAAGTAAAGGACCTATACAACAAGAACTTCAAGCCCTTGAAGAAAGAAATGGAAGAGGCCTTTAGAAGATGGAAAGATCTCCCATGCTCATGGATATGTCGGATCAACATAATAAAAATGGCCATCCTACCAAAAGTAATATATAGATTCAATGCAATTTCTATTATAATACCAACACAATTCTTTATAGACTTGGAAAGAGCTATTCTCAATTTCATGTGGAATATCAAATAGCCCAGAATAGGTAAATCAATCCTTTACAATAAAAAAAATCTGGAGGTATCACCATCCCAGATTTCAAGCTGTACTACAGAGCAATAGTAGTAAAAACAGCATGGTATTGGTATAGAAACAGACCACTAGATCAAAGGAATCGAATTGAAGATCCAGAAATAGACCCACACACTGATGGCCACCTAATTTTTGACCAAAAGCCAAAATGGCACAATGGAAGAAGGACAGCATCTTCAACAAATGGTGCTGGTCCAACTGGATGTCCACTTGTAAAAGAATGAAATTAGACCCATACTTATCACACTGTACAAAACTTAAATCCACGTGGATTAAAGACCTTAACCTAAGGCCCGTCACCCTAAATCTACTAGAAGAATAAGTGGGAAAAACCCTCGAACTCATTGGCACAGGTGACAACTTCCTGAACAGAATACCAACAGCTCAGGGCCTGAGACCAACAATCAATAAATGGGACCTCATGAAACTGAAAAGCTTCTGTAAGGCAAAAGACACTGTCATTCGAACAAAGCGGCAGCCTACAGACTGGGAGAAAATCTTCACCAACCCCACATCTGACAGAGGGCTAATATCCAAAATCTACAAAGAACTCAAGAAACTAAATGCCAAGAAACCAAATAATCCAATCAAAAAATGGGGGACAGAGCTAATTAGAGAATTCACAAAGGAGGAATCCCTAATGGCCGAGAGACACCTGAAGAAATGCTCAACATCCTTAATCATCAGAGAAATGCAACTCAAGACGACTCTGAGATTCCATCTCACACCTGTCAGAATGGCTAAGATCAAAAGCTCAAATGACAGCACTTGGTGGCGAGGGTGTGGAGAAAGGGGAAATGTAGGGTTTAGATAAATTAGATTTAGAAAATATATAGGGGTTTCTGATACTGTCTCTTAATTCAGGGCATGAAGAGCATTATCAGCATGAAGTCAGGAAAAACAGGAAAGACTCAATAGACTTGAAGAAACAAAGTATCTGGCCTGACATTGTTTTCAGCTGCTAAGTGGGCGGAGCCCAAATTAAGCTGAAACAGAGTTCCTCCTATTTAAGGACAGTGCATGGAGCCAAGAAAGAGAAGAGGCCCCTGATGCTAGAGAGCTCCAAGAGTCCTGCTGAAAAAAGGGCTGGCCATTGATGGCCAGCTCTCTCCCTGAAGCAGAAAGAAGCCGGTGAGCAAAGAAAGCCTGAGCAAGACACCAAAAGGCCAAGGACTGGACCCTGTGGCTCAGCTTTTGCCTGGAGGGGTTTGATCTGTCCCATCAGTGGCCTAGGGGAAACTGTGCCTGGCTTTAAGGACTGAGGCAGAGCAGCTGAGTTCCTGATTCAAAAGAAGTAAGTTGGCCTGCAGACGGCTGGGATCTCCCACAGAGAAGAAAGCATGAAGCCTTATTTAAGATGAGACTGCAATAACCAACTGACCCTGATGAACCTGCATCTGAGAGATCCAGAAAAAGGACTGCTAAGTGTGTTAAAGAATCTACAACAAAGACTGTGTTCCTGACGACTGAGGACCTGCCCCAGAGACTGTATCATTCTAAAAGGTTATGAAAGTAGTTGTTATAATTATCAATAGGTTTAGTGGATAGTTTAAAGGGGTTGTAGGAATTTATAGGATTAATAGTTAAGAAATTGTTGGTGTTTGTTATAAGTGAATTTAGTAATAAATAAATAAGTGTTAAATAATAATTTAAAAGGTCGGTTACAGGGGAACCCTCCTCCACTGCTGGTGGGAGTGCAGGCTTGTGCAACCACTATGGAGGTCAGTATGGCGATATCTTAGAAATCTTGGAATAGCTTTGCCTCAGGACCCAGCCATACCACTTCTGGGTATACATCCAAATGACTCCTCACGGAATCATAAGGAAGTCTCCTCATCTATGTTCATAGCAGCCTTATTTGTAATAGCTAGAAAATGGAAACAACCCAGATGCCCCTCAACTGAAGAATGGATTAAAACACTGTGGTACATCTATACAATGGAACATTACTCAGCTATCAGAAACAATGAAATTATGCAATTTTAAGCCAAATGGATGGAACTAGAGAAGCTCATCCTGAGTGAGCTAACTCAGACTCAGAAGGATGCATATGGCATCTATTCACATATAGTAGGATTTTAGATATATAATATATGATATCTGTACTACAACCAACACACCAATGGGAACATGGACATAGTCTTTTTTTCTTTCATTTGTTGTTGTTGTTGTTAGTTTTTGTTGGTTTGTTTGTTTGTTGGTCTGTTTTTTAGTTTTCCCTCCCCAGCAATGAGACAATTTTCACTGGTGGTACTGCCTTCTAGGCCCCCAGTGTATGAAGAGGCTCTTGGCCCTCATATGGTGTCTGAACTGGGGCGAGGGACTGTTATGTGAGGTCACTCCACTCCAGAAGAGTAAGATGGAAGGGTTAAGGGGTAGAGGATGGGAGGGTGGGGCTTGGAAGGTGGGAAATAGGACAATATTATGGAGATGTAACCTGAAGCAACCAATAAATAAATTTATGAAATTAAAAAAAAGCAGGTAACAGGTTTAAAACACTGTAAATAAATTAAAGGTTACAGCTGTTCAACCTGGTTTTATAAACCACCAAGAGTTGAAAAAAAATAGAGCTAAGGTAAAATATATGAAATGCGTGGGGTTAGCCCATACCTTTAACTTCAGCAGAGACAGGAGGAGCAATATAGAGTTAGTTGTCTTATAAATTCTAGAATTACAAGGAACAGGGTGGTGATGGTGCACACCCTTAATCCCATCATTCGAGAAGAATATACTCTTAATCCCAACACACTAGAGACAGAAACAGGCAGATGCCAGAGCTCAAGGTCAGCCTGATACAAAACAAGCTCTACATAGGGTAAACTTCGATCCATGGGCGGGGGAGCACATCTTTAATCCCTTCAGTTGGGAACCACAGGTCTTGATCCCAATACTTAGTATGTAGAGACAGGCACATAGGATCTGGAAGGATTTAAGTTTAAAAGCTACATACAAATGGCATGCTCAATGAAAACAAATTGTCCTTTGAGATCTCAAAATATATACACTAAAAGTTTGTTTAGCTGCAAAATAACAAAATAATTTCTTCTTTAATCCAGATTGAAAGATAATACTTTATATATTGTCAAAAAACCAAATTTGCTCCAGGAAAAATATTACCTGACCCCTCCCCCCCAAAAAAAGGTAATTGCCTCAGAGTTAGGATTAGGGCAGGGCTCTATTCTTATCTTTCCAGGAGACTTAAAGCATTCATTCTAGGAATCCAGGGACAACTGGACAAATGAAACCTCAGCAGAAAACAGATCAGACACCGAAGAAGACGAGAGGCCCCGACGATCCAGCCTTGCAGACTCCCTCAATAGCTGTTTCCTCAAAAGTCTACAACCACAACTCAAAATCACTAAGACCGTTCAGCTCCACAGACTGCTCCAGCCAGAACTTCAGTAAAGGCCTGAAGATCAGCTTCTGTCTACCAACTTCTTAGGACATCTAAATAGCTGAGTACAAAAGGATTGAACATCAAATGATTCTATTAACATTTTTAACCATTTTTCCATCCCTATTTGGGCCCCAAACAGGTATACTACATCCCAAATCAGCAGGAAGTCATTTATGAGAGCGATGTCTCAGGCCCAGAAGGTGGGGAGGGTGTTCCCCCCACTTTGGTTATTCGAAGGATAACAGAAAATTTTGTCATTTGGGGAAGAGACTACAAGCTGTTAAATGATCTTGTTAAATGGGTTTTGGAGGTTAGACTTAGGGACTTCTCTCTTTTTCTTTTCTGTATCCTTCTTTCTCTCCTATGTAGGAGTGAATAGACTTGAGAAAAAATGGGACATATACATAGTATAGAAATATCAAGAAAAAAGGACAGATTATTGAATAAGCCCTTATACCTTTGTATGTTGATACAAAATTAATACTATATTAAACTAAATTGGTATTGATCATTATATATCAATGCAAAATTAAGATTGTATTGGACTACATCAGTACTGATCTTAGTATATTGATACAAAATTAAGAGTGTATTTGGCCACATTGGTATTGATCTTTGTATATTGTTACAAAATTAAGGGTAACACTTCTTAAAGGTATTGTGCCTAGTAGTGCTTAAAAAGAAAATATGAATTTTTGCCTTTTGCTACCAACCATCATAAACTGTTTAGGATAATTAAGAAATACAAACTAACAGTCATGCAAGCATGTCATCTTGTTAGTTACTATGACAGTCTATCACAGTTATTTTCTAAGCTACTCAGAAATCAAGTTGTTAAGAGACAGCAACATTTGCTTATCTAAACATAAGAGATAGACAGGGCATCTTCAAAACCCCAAGAGATCTGCAGAGTATGGCATTCAAAGATGTTTTCTTAAATTAAGATTTTTTTAATATCGAGACATGCTAGCTCCTGACAGCATCCCC
Organism: Lophiomys imhausi; assembly: GCA_907164525.1. Taxonomy (NCBI): domain Eukaryota; kingdom Metazoa; phylum Chordata; class Mammalia; order Rodentia; family Muridae; genus Lophiomys; species Lophiomys imhausi. The sequence goes on along the minus strand of CAJQZJ010003694.1, from coordinate 10,305,249 downwards.
TATTCCACTCCACATAGGAGATGAGCATCGAAGAATCTCCAGTGTGAGATGGTTGAATTAGTGGCAAGCCTATCTCTTGTCAAAAAAAAAAAAAAAAGTGCTTCAACTGTAGACAGACTGCTGTCCAAAAAGGACAAAACCTGGAAGTGGGTAAGTCGACAGCCTAGCTTTGCCAAGACAGGGTAGGTAAGTCCTTCATAATTCCTGCTCTACAATCAATGTCTGTCAGAGAAATGGGGCCAAACAGCTGAAGATTGATGCTGTAATATATGGAGAGAAAATGGGAACTGTCGAGGCATCCACAGGTATGTCATTTCTTAGTTTTGGAAGCTGTGGGCCCTGCACTTCCTATATAATCAGATATATTTATCCCTCTCAGGTTTCTTAAGTGGTTGAAGAATAGCTAGCTAGAGTCTCATAGTTAAATTTTGAGTTGTTTAGGAATCAAGAGGGTGTTCTGGATCTAAGAAGATGTTTTTAAAATTGTGATACAATTTAGTATGAAAGCTGAGTTAGATAGAGAACTTTAAACTCATGAAGATAGTTAGATAGTAGAATGTTAAAGTCAGGGGCCAAGTATATATGGACTGGACATTGAGAATGTATGCTAAGCCATATAACTCTCAGAATTGTGACCTATTTATTTTAGTTGTTTTGTACTGTATTTATTGTTATAAGAGAAAGAACCATTTGTTGGACTAAAAAAAAAAGAATTATGCATTCAGAGGGAAGGATGAGAGGGTAGGAGGGTGGGGCTGGGCGGGGTGGAGGGAGAGGGCTGTGATGGAGATGTAACTTGAAGTAATAAATAAACATAAAAACAGATTGGTTTGGGGGCTGGAGAGATAGCCTAACATTTAAGGTAACTCACTGCTGTAGCAGAAGACCACTCTTTGTGTCCCAGCACCCAAATAAGTCAGTTCACAGCCACCTGCAATTCCATTCACGGGAATATGGCACCTCTATTCTCTGTGGTCAGCTGTTCTCAAGTGTACATACCCACTCAAGTGAACATTCACCCATCCACATAATTAAAAATAAAATATCTCTTAAAGATTTAGGTTTATTATACTTAATTATGTTTGTAAAATGTACATATAATGTTGTATAATGTATCAGGTACTCACAGTGCTGAAAAGAAAGCATCATGTCCCCTAGAACTGGGGACACAGGTGACCATGAGCTACCCTGTGAAGTTGCTGGGACAGATACTTGGTTCCTGTGAAAAAAAAATATACTTTCTCCTAACTGAAGAACTATCTTTTACTGCTCAGTAACAGAATAAGTTTTATAATTAAAGGTAATAAATTTTACTTTGCTAGAAATAGACATTCTCTGCTATAGTGTAAACATTAAACAAGGATCTGGTAGGAAAGGTACTGGGATTAGAAGAATGAGGAGAAACTATAATCAGGATATATTGTATGAGAAGATCTATTCTAAATTTAAGAAGTATTTTAATTTCACAAAAATACAAAACAAAATAAAACAAAAATATTGATTATAAAAAAAAAGAAAATGTCCCCATAGACTTGCCCTTGAGTCAATCGGATGGAGGTTTTTTTCTTAAATTTGGTTCCTTCTTAAATGGTTCTAGTGCCTGTCAAATTGACAAAAGAAAAAAATTATTCAGAACAAAATGTTCACAGTCATTAAGGAAAAGATGATCCAGAAAACAAAACACAACAATAAAGAAATACTGGATTTAAGTGGCATCATAAATCAAGTGGACCTAACAGACACCTAGAAAACACTGTAGCCTTGTATTGAAGACCACTCATTACTCTCAGCAGCCTGTGGAACTTTAATTGATCATATATTATGATTCAAAGAAAGTCTCAACAAATTAAGAAAAATTGAAAAAATATCATGTATTTTATCTGACCACAACAGAATAAAGTTAGATATCCACAGCATTAAAAATTATAGGAAGTATATAAATTCATGGAGCTTAAACATTCTATGAATAAAGAGTCAAGCAAAAAATAAGGTAAATTCATAGATTTGAATGAAAATGCAAACACTACACAGTAAATTCTGTTGAACACAATGAAGGTGGTCTTGAAGAAAGTTTACTGTGCTGAATGCCAAAATAAAAAAAAAAAAACCAACAAACAACTTAAGAGAACTCAGATCAAGTTAAATATATGTTAGAGCCTTGAAAAAACAAAAACAAATAAAACAACAAATGTAAATGAAGAGAAATAATCAAACTCAGGGTAGAAATTAATAAAATAATAAGAAAAACAACACAAAGAATAAAGAAATTTAAAAATTTGTTACTTTAAAATAAAAACATTGACAAATCCTTAGCCAAATAAATCAAAAAAGACCTAAATAAATAAAGTTAAAGATGAAAATGAAGTCATCATACTAGATAACAATTTAATCCATAAAATAATGATGGCATATCTTAAAAACTGATATTCCACTAAATTGACAAATGCATGAAATAAACCAAAATTAAGTTAAGATGAAATAAATTATTCATATTTCTAGACATAAGCAAGATTGAAGCATCAATAAAAATTCTGTAAACTAAAACAAAATCCTGGACCAAATGGATTTGCCAATGAATTGCATCAAAAAAATTTTTAAAAGGAACTAAAACCAATACTTCTTGAATTATTCCATAAGTACAAAAGGGAGGAAGGTTTTGTAAAGTAAGTGTTGCCCAGATACCCAAACAGAAAAAAATAGACACTGATGTAAATGAAAATTACAGATTTATCTCCATATTGAACGGATGTGCAAAAATTTCAATGAAATACTGTAAAAGAAAAATGTAAAATAACTCATCATTGCCATTTTGACTCTTCTAGTTATGTGAACAGGGTTCCACCTACTTAAATCAATGAGGAAGATTCATCACAATAATAGACTAAAATACAAAAGTCATATGATATTCTCAATAGCTGCAGAAACAATTTTTGTCAAAATCCAACATCACTTCACAAAAAAGTCTTGGGGTGATTACAGATGGAAAGAGCATACATTAACATATTAAAGGCCACATGTAATAAACCTCTAGCCAATATTATGCTAAATAATTTAAAAAATTATTTCCACTAAAATCAAGAATAGAGTAAAGGTAGATATACTGTTTTTGTTTGCTGTTTTGTTTTGTTTTCTTCTTAAACAGTGTGTTTGATATCTTAGAACAATGAAATAAAAGAAAGGATAAAGAAAAAAAAAAGAAACAAGGGATAAAGATAGGAAGAGACACTTAAGTATCCCTACTTGCAGATGAGATGATTCAATACATAAGAGCCCATGAATTCCTGATACGCAAAAACCCTTGACATTAATGAATATATTTAACAAAATGGCAGTACACAAATTTAACACACAAAAATCAGTACCTTTCCTATATACTAATACTAATGATAAATACACTAAAAAAGAAATCAGGGAAGTATCCCATTCACAATAGGACAGATATAATGACTGAGAATAACTAAAATCAATGAAACAAAAGACCTCTACAATGAAAAATTTTTACTGAGAAAAAAAAATTTCTAGGGCCATTCCTCACAAACATAGAAAAAAGAAATCTCCAAATTCAAATGATAGCATAAGAGACCAAGCATAAAGAAAGGGATCTAGAACAAGATGAATACTACAGGAATTATCACCAAATCTTATTTCTAACACCAAAGAGCTAGGTAATAAAATTAACAGCATACTGACACAAAACAGATCAAATGGGATCATACAGAATATCCAGGTATGGGGTCATACATTTGTAGGTATCCATGTTTTGATAAAGATGCCAAAAATACACAGTATGTCATCTTCATCAAATGGTGCTGCAAAACCTGGATTACAATATGTAGAAAAACCTCTCACTCTACACAAAACTCAACCCTAAACATACTAAAGACCTTCAAGATAATATGTGATGACCTGAAATTCCAAGTGGAGAATTTAGGGAACATGCTTTCAGTTACAGGTATAGGTTTCTGGACATGATCCTGGTAGCACAGGAAAAAAGACAAAAAGTAGGACCAAAGAAATGAAACCAAGTAATAAATGAAATAAAAATAATTAAAAAGAGGTTCAACATCTTTAGCCATCAGAGAAAGGGGGATTACTAGTACTCTATGATTCCATCTCATCACGGTCAGTAGGACCGTCATCAGGAATACAAAGAAATATGAGACAAGTGCGGGTGTGAAGAGAGAAAAACAGTGATTCTTATAGACTGTTGACTGGGGTGGAAATTACTTCAGCCACTTTGAAAATCAGTCTTGGGGCTTCTGCAAATATTAGAAATGGAACTAACTCATGACTCAGCTCTACCATTCCTGATATGTACCCAAAGTACTTTATAAACTATACAGGAATTCTGTCACGTCCATATTCATTGTTACTCCATTCACAACAACAAATAATAGATCTTTCTATGGCTTCTTTCCTAGCTTCCTTTCTGCTGCTTTGATAAAATATCATGACCAAAGGCAACTTAGAAGAGAAAGGATTTATATTCGCTCTGAATTCTGGAGTATGGCCCATCATATCAGGGAAGTCAGAGCGGCAGGACCTTAGAGCAACTAACTACACCGCATGCATGACCGAAAGAAATGAATGCATGCATGCTTACTTGTACTCCGCTTTCTCTAACACACGCACATCACAGGATCCTTTGCCTAAGATATGGTGCTACACAGAGTGAAGTGCATCTTTCCAAATCAGTTAACATGGAATCAAGACAATCCTTCACAAGCATCTCCATGGGCTAACCAGGTCTAGACAATTTCTCATTGATTCTATCAAATTAGCAATTAAACTAAGCATCACACCTTCCATCAACTGGTGAATGAACAAGAAAAGTGTGGCCCATATACATAATGGATTTTGTTTAGTTGGAAAGAAAAGGCTGAAATTTCAGGCAAATGGAGAAAAAAAATTAAGTGAGGTAATCCAGGCCCAGAAAAGCAAATGCCACACTTTCTTTCTCATGTTTTCTTAACTCTGAATCCTTTGTTTTGTATTTAATTTGCTATGCATGAAGAACATAGGGAACTAGAAATTGGTCATGTGGGGATTATTAAGGAAGAGAAATAACAGACTATAGGTAGAACAAAGTGGAAAAGGAGAATGTTATGGCAGAAAGGATTAACCAGGCAGTGGCATTGGGAATGCCAGTAACTGAAGGGCTGTGGGAGGCTAATAAAAATAAAGGGTGCAACTATGTCTGCATTCCAGCAGTTAGGAGGCAGAATCAGGAATATCTTGGTGAGTTCTATGCTAGCTTGATCTACTAAGCAAATTCCATGCCAGCAAGCCAGATATACATAGTGAGACCCTGTTTTAAAAAAGAATATATGAAAACCTGTATTACAACCTAAATAAAAATATACTCAGAGGATATAAAGGAACATTTATTGCTATGAGCAGGTAGGGGGAGGATGTTGGGGACAGGGAATAGGGAGGAGGGAAGGGGAAAGTAAGATTAGCCAAAACTAAAGTATGCAAAAAGCCTTATGGAAACCCCTAAGCTTTTGGCTATTTTAAAATTATAATAGCAACAGAGTTGGAATGAAGGAACTTTGCAAAAATGTACAATGCTATTTCCAGAAAGAATAGGTTATTCAGTGAAAATTCAGAGCAAAGACCCTAAAAATAACAAAGACTGAAGTTGATTGTCTACCATAACTAAATAATAAGAACCTATTTTTGAAGACACCACACGATTTAACTCTAGGATGTGCAGAACTCAATTTGGAACTGACTGGGAAACTTTCTCCCAGATGGCTTGCTTTTAGAGTGCCAGGAGGGACTAATTAGACCACTACGGTAGACCACATAAATGGTCTTATCCATCCATGGACCCTTCATGCTACAATACCAATGAGACAGATAAGATGTGCCCACTATTGCAATAGTGCCATGACAGTTATGGTATAACCAAACAGTTTCTGATTGGATTTGAGGTTTCCTCCGCAGGAGAGATTTCATGCTTGGTATTGTAAATCTGCTAAAAAGCCCGTGTGTGGTAAAGTCATAGACCCTAGGACAGCAAGTAGTGACTATTGTTATTTTTCAAAATGGTCATGTTGTCGAAGTGTTTTGTAAATCTGCTTATGCCCATATGCCATATGCTCTCAACATATGTCAGAGAAGCTTAGTTTTGTATCTGGAAGCAGTTATTGTAGAAACCTGTAACTGAGAATAAAAGACTGTGAGTACTCAGCCATACATGGGCACTGGTATCAATGCACCCCAACTCAGAGGTTCAGGAAGGGTCGTGGAAGAGGAGTTTTAAATAATAGGTATGGCTACAGAATGGACAAAAAGACGGTGGAACTGTGTCTTCAGGACGTGATATCACAACCATTGAATTTACGAATTCACAGCAACTCTGGTTATTTGCATAAGCGTTAACTAAGTCCAGCATGAGTGTGGAAATGTTTCACAGCCTCGTCCCTAAATGAGAAGACATTGGAAGCTGGTGGATGTTGAGGAAGAGAGATTAATTTTTATTTGGGGTTGTGGGTGCTGATAGCTTCCTCATACTCCAGTGGGTGGCTCCACACTCATGCACATGCAAGAAGTTCTAATTGAACTCAACTGGCTATTAAAAAATAATAAAAGGAGGAGACATGAACTTTGGAGGGGGATATGTTGGGGGACATATGGGAGAGCTAAAAGGGAGTAGTAGGATATGATCAAAATACATGCATGAAATTTTCAAAAAAAACCAAAAATATTTTAAAGGTAATAACAAAATTAAAGCAACAGTTTTATATGCATTACAAATGTAAGTGTTTTAAGTTACATAAATGAAAGAGATTGTGTGTGTGTGTGTGTGTGTGTGTGTGTGTGTGTGTGTTGTGTGTGTGTGTTTACCTGTGATGAACTTTTGCACCATACCACAAATGGTCCATGGAATATCAATTACTAATAAAGCAAAATTGTTGAACATTTCTGCACAGCAATCCAGAACGTTTCCTGGGAAATCAGGTGCAGACGGATCCATAGCCCTTTTAGCAAGTTAAATAGCAATAGCATGCCTTTTTAAATACATGGAGATGCATTTACTATTCTATCAAGGGCATTATCCTTTGTTTTCTGAATATTAATTTGCCCAACCTTTTATAAGCTTAATCTGAGAATTTTTATGAAGGAATATTAAGCCTTTTCTTAAGCATAATATTGTGCATGAAATTGTTTATCATGATTAAAGGCACTTAGATGCTTAATAGCAACTAACTTTTGATAGAACCCACTTATTTATATAATATTTATCCCTCTCAGGTCTCTGAGGTGGTTGAAGAATAGATAGCTAGAGTCTCATAGTTAAATTTTGAGTTGTTTAAGAATCAAGAGGGTGTTCTGGATCTAAGAAGATATTTTTAAAATTATGAGGCAAGTTAGTATGAAAGCTGAGTTAGATATAGAACTTTAAACACATGGAGATGGTTAGATAGTAGAATGTTAAAGTCAGGTGCCAAATACATATGGACTGGACATTGGTAATGTATGGTAAGCCATATAACTCTTATAATTGTGGCCTATTTATTTCTGTTGTTTTGCATTGTATTTATAGTTATAAGAAAAAGAACCATTTTTTGGACTGAAAGGGAGAGCTGTTGGGGGGGAAAAAGAAATACCTTAAACTAAAAAAAAAAAAAAAAAGAAGGGAAGGGAAGAGGATGGGGGGGTGAGGGGGAGGAGGGGGAAAGGGGGGGACTGGAGGGGGGAGTAGGGAGGGGATTGTGATTGAGATGGAACTTGAAGAAATAAAAAATAAATTATTAAAAAAATAAATAAATAAATAAAATACTTTAAAAAAAGTGTATTTAATCATGGAAATTGTTTTTGTTCCCAAGAATTAGATAATTGGACTCATTAAGTGGTGTATCAAAGAAGGAAAAAGATTCTTAATGATGTCTATAACAAAATATGAGTTAATAAATAAAATGTGATAGTAGTCTATTAAAATGGTTAAGACGTTTGAAAATAGAATGAGTTTTACACAGGTGTAGTTAGAATGTACTTGGGTATGTAATATCTTCATACATATTATATTAAAGCTGATCTTTGGAATTTAAACTAAAAATGTATCTAGTAAAATGTAAATGTTAAAATATATTCTTAGGTATTTTATATAAAAGCCCAATGATTGATTATTACAAAGTTTACAACGTAACATTGCTCCTACTATGGGCTCCTGACACACAAAAGCATTCCCAAGTGCTTGTTATTATTGCATCTTTTGTGGAGTTTTGGTGGGATTTTTTTTTTCTTTTTCAAATTTCATAGATACGTCACATATCAGCATCTACGCACTCACACTTTCAGGATGATTCTTTTTTCTAAAATTCTCTCTCTTTGTGGACCTGCCTGTCAGGTTGGTGGACCTCTCTGCTAGGAAATTGGGGTCAGGCTATCATCTAGGTGCTGGAATCCACCTCCTCTTGTAGGTGATGATATCTTGCATCAGGGTTATCGCCTACACTAGCAAAATGGCACAGTAGGTAGAAGCACTTGTGAACTTTGCTAGTACCCCAAAACTGGGCAAGAAAAATAATAACTCTCAAAAGCTGTCCTCCAGATGTGTGTGTGTAATGCACGTGTACACACACATAGTACAAGCACTACCACTACTACTACTACTACTAATTATTATTATTATTATTATTATTATTATTATTATTATTGCTATTACAAACTTTAAAATCCAGAAATTCCTATTCTGTCTAAAGACACAATATCCCATATTGGAGGCTTAGAATTCAATGTGTTTTCAGGCTTAAAAACTCATCCAAAGCTGTTATTACTCGGGCATGAATTTTCTTCATTTATGCTATAATTATATTTATTCATTTTATAATTGGACAAATTAAAAAATCTTAATGAACCACACTTTGAATTTAGCAGCATCTGTTGGCACCGTTGCAGGGACTCCAGCCAAATCCTCCCCTTTCTGAATTTAATTTTAATGTGTATTTCTACTGCATTTATTTACATCCCTATGATAGGAGAGTATCAAAAGCATCTGAAGATCTGGCCTTGAATCGTGGTTCTATCATTTACAAACCATACGACCTTGGACAAATTATTTTAAGGTGAGACATGTCCTCATCTGCTAATTAAAAAAAAATGGTTTATCTATGCAGCATAATAATTGGCTATTTCTAATGAAAGGATGTATGTCAGGGATTCATGAACTACAAAGTTAGGGTCCGACTTTCCTTTCTCTTCTCTTCTTACCTTGAAGAATCTGTATGCCTCAGCATTGTCTCCCGGGACTCATTATTGTTTGAGGCCGTGTCAAGGTAGTTCCAGCTATGGGATTCCCAAAGATGTTTTCTATTTCCTATTTGTCTTTTCACATATTTTCTAAAGTCATGTAGTTTTCTTCCTCTGATGCCCTTATTTTCAGCTATTTCTTGTTTCCCATTCATTGCTGCAACTCTTTACTGTTCCAGCTGGATCCTTGACATTTTTGTCTGTCTCCTTTCTACATTCATCAACAAATACAAGTGCTTTGAAAACATAGTTCCTAAAGGAATAGCTTCCAAGCTTTGCAGTGCAGTAATCAAAAAGAGTTCTACAGCTTTCCAGGAGACTCTGAAATTTCTAAGGCTCTCCATTTGTGTGCCATCAGCTAAAGATTCATTTGGGGAAATCGCACTCTTGCACCATACTCTCAGGTATCCCTCCTCTGCCCTTGCTTGGATCCAGGCTCTGCCTACACCATGAATGGATAGTATACTTAATTTGTCCTGCACTTCACTACTACATGTTCTTGCAATTCCATTTCCTATATTTGATCAGATTTCACAGACAGCCCTGTTGTAATTCCATATGTAAGTCTTGAAAATGAACCTTAATAGCACTGGGTGTACCTGTATGTGTGTGCCTCTGTGGGTTTACACACATACACAATGAATACAATTTATGTGAAGTGGCCAAGATGCTATAAACTTTTTTACCATAAAATTGGGCCATCGTTTTATCCTCTAGATGCATGGTGCTATTTAGTAAGGGCAATGAGAGTTTGTTCATGCATAATGATCTCCTAAAGAGATGCTGCAGGTACCTTTGTGAGCTGCTCCAATGTTTAACAACTTCTCTTCCTTAGGAAGTTATTTTTCTGGTATTTTAAGAATAATAAAAAAAAGCAACCTTCAGAGCTTGTGAATAATTCATTTGCTTTGCATTTACATACTCTCCCAATTGGTAGGATTTTTGCTTGCTTTCACCTTTCAACATTTTCAGCTTTTGTTGTTCTTGAATTAATGGTTGAAATGAGTGTGGTTAAACATATGCCAAAAAAAAGAAGATAGGGAATCTTTACTCCTGAATAGATTTTTCCAATATGACTTTTCAGTAAGAGATATCCTTTCCATTATAAAGTTGAAGAATGCAGTAACCAAGTTTTTTAATATATTGACTAAATTGGCTAATAAGCCCACCCAAGATCTCATGATTTATATACTTCTTTATCTGTATGGCTATCTGTGATACATAACACTCTATGTTTTCATACAGTATGTAGAACTTCAAGAATGAAAATATAGGCACTAAGTGGTTATAAGTAAGGAGAAACACTCCCACTGCATGTTTGCTTTCTCATTTTGATTAGGAATTAGGAATTAAAAGTCAATTAGCATGGGGTAAAAGTGAAGGAGACAACCTGTATGTCTACTATGATAACAACGGAAATCCACATTGCAAGCTATCCAACTTGGAGAAAATAATAAACATTAACCACCTTACATATTCAACACATTCAACCTCCACATGTATCCAAAGTAAGTGCCTTCAGCTATTCTGCTTTAATTTCATTGGCTAAGGATTCACTGGTTGAAAGACAGAATCTCTTTCTTATAACAACAAACCAGAGCAAATTCTCTCCTCTAAGAAAATTTGTTGATGCAGTTTTATAGCAGACTTAGGTTTGTAAAACACAGTTTTCCATGATCAGATCCTTCGAGCACAGGCTCGCTACACATGAAGAGATTTCAGTAGAGATGGACCACATGTCCAGAAGGGTAGAGTAGGGCTGAAAATTCTTCCACCTACTGACAACAGATGTTGCAAAGTCCTGTGGCTGAAAGGCTTTTAACTACGAACACTGTGTAATACTCGTTCATAATTATAAAGTATGGTAAGTGCTTTATTTACCATTTTTTTCCTGCTCCTGCTTATCAAAGCACATGTAGAGTTTACAGCAGCAGTGTTGTTTCTCCCAACTGCATCATTCTTTCTTTTGCTTGATTCAGCCTCCTTATCTTTAGCTCATTGTGGCCCTAGAAGAATTCACTATGCTTCATATAGCCTGCAGGCAATGCTATCTAAGTATGCAGGCTTGCATTCTGTGACATTGATACCATGACATACAACTGTATTTATGATTTTATTCTTCTGTCAATGCACTCGGACAGGTTTGGCAAAAGTTCATCCAATCTAGAAAATTCTCACCACCCTCCTATGTCCATCTTAAATGGAGAAATGCTGTTTGGTTTTGTATTCAAAGGAAAATGAAAACTTCTTAATTCTTTGAATAAAAACAATAAAACTCCATAATAAAAAGACCTTACACTTTTTATTGAGGTTACTCTGTTTTTGTTTGTGTGATGATGATTTAGTTGAGAAAATTCATTTACTAATTTTCCACAAAAGAGTGAAATTTATTCTATAAATGAAAATTAGTTTAAGACCAAAGTGACATATAAATTAAATGCAATCCTTATTAAAATCCAAAGAGCACTTTTTCCAGAAATAGAAGCAAAAAAAAAGAAAACCCAAAAATCCTGATTCATTTAGTACCACAGTACCACATTCTTTACCAACAAGCGGCTTGCAATCAAATCTCTGATAAAGTACTGTTTTCCACCAGAAATCCTTGTGCACACTTATTATCCACATCCCTATTAATATTCTGGTCTTCGGAACTCCCAGAAGAATTACCCATTTAGTTCTACTTATAATATTCAGATTTTCACTAGTTTCTATCTCCAAGTATTTTTAAAAATTCATCTCACATCTAGTTCCAGTGAGTTAAGAATCACATGGTCAGGTTTAGGCACAAGACTGACATTGTTCTTTGTTTCTCTTTTAATATTTATTTATTTATTCAACTTACATCTCAATTACAACTCCCCTCTTCCCCTCCCAGTCCCACCCTCATACTCTCTGCCCCTTCTCCCTCCTTTCCTTTTCCTCAGTTGAGAGGGTTCCCACATATCAATCCTCCTCAGTCCATCAGTCACATGAGGGCTAAGAGCTTCTTCTTACTCTGGGACCTGACAGGGTAGCTCAGCTTCAGTAAAGTGTCCTACTAACAGGTAACAAAGTTCATTACTGAGACTGCCCTCCCATATTTGCTAAGGGATCTGTGTGAAGACAAAGTTGCCTATCATCTATATTTGTATAGGCAGGTCTAGGTCTAATCTAAGCTTTTTTCTTATTATTTATTTATTCATTTATTCATTCATTCATTCATCTATTTATTTATTTATTTGTTTGTTTGTTTGTTTGTTTATATTTATGGTTAGTGTTTTAGTCTCTATAAGCCTGTAGGGGCCTAGCTTGGTTGGTTCCATTGATCTTCGTGTGTTGTTCTTGTCTCCTCTGGGTCTCTCTATTTCTCCTCCCTCTCCTATATAGGACTTCCAGAGCTCCATTTAATGTTTGACTCTATGTCTCAAATCTGTTTTGATCTGCTGCTGGGTGGAATTTCTCATAGGATAGTTATACTAGGTTCCTGTTCTTTTGGGTCTGTGTGTTGAAGGATAGTACCTGGCTAAAATCCAGTTGTAAGTGAATACATGCCATGTGTATCTTGCTCTTAATTCCAGTTTTCTGACTTAGTCAGACTTTCTTTCCTCTTTATAAAAGAATGTTTTCCTCTCTGGAAATGTTCAAAGATAACCCAGATTAGTGAACTTCACTAATGTCACAGGCACTTCTCAATCCAATCAAGCTGACAACCAAGACTTAGCCATCATAAATGCTACTATTATATTAACTCCACATATGCATGCATACAAACACACACACACACACACACACACACACACACACACACACACCTGTATTCACGTAGGTACACTATGCAAAAAGAAGCAGTGAGACTGAAGCAATAATAATAAAAAGAATCTTGACACAGAAATCCCAGAACCAGATGGACTTACTACTGAACTTTATCAGACTTTCAGACAAAATTATTTTTTTTAATTTTTTAAGTTAATCAAGAGGGAAATTTATTTAGGACATAGATAATTTCAATGTGGAAACAAAGAAAATATCAACACAATAAATGCTGTCACAACAGAACCACAGTTACTGATAGATATGATTCTTCTTTTTTTTCCTTCTCATTTAGGGAACTTTATTTTTTTTATTTTTTATTTTTTTGTGAATTTGACATCATGCACCCTGTTCCATCCCATGTCCCACCTCCCACCAGACCCACCCTCCACCCTTGCAATCTGTCCCAGCATAGAAAATACCAGCTCATTGTGGAAGCTGCAGTGTATCTCAATATGTTGTAGAGAGCTGCGACGTGCCGCGCCTTAAAGATGGCGCTGGTCTCCGCCTTCCACCAGCCCGACGGTGAGCGCTCTCGATGATAAACAAGTCCATATTTGGCTAAGACCGCTGATCTGGCTTGCTTCCGCATACGTGGGCCTCTAAGATAGCACTACGTGGCTTTACTTGATTGGCTGTTCATTTAGTATTTAGCCTGTGGGTTGGGTCTGCCCATCCCTTTTCGGAAGACTGTTTTCAAGGGACCTGAATAAACTGCAGGAGAAGAGCTTTTGTGAGTTGCATCATTTCTTGCTGGTCGAGAGGGACGCGACAAAGTGGTGGCCCGTACAGGGAACCCAGAAAAGACTCAGAACTCCTGCAGTCAGGGGCAACGCGTTGGTAAGTTCCTGGGATAAATCAGGACAATAAAGTTTCACGGAGATAGCAAACACAAGGTAAAGTTTCGCAGAGATAGCGAACATACGGTAAAGTTTCGCGGAGATAGTGAACGTACGGTAAAGTTTCGTGGAGATAGCGAACAAAAGGTACAGTTTCGTGGGGAAGCTGCGAACCGAAAGTAAATTTTTAAACATGGGGTTGTCTGAGTCACACCCAATTTTTCTGGCTCTTCAGGAGCTACTTTTAGCTAGGAATTTGAAGATTAAGAAGTCTATCTTAGAAAGATTTTTGAATGAATGTGATTCCGTGGCTCCGTGGTTTGCGGTGTCCGGGAATCTTACGGTATCCTGCTGGGACAAATTAGGCAGGGACTTGGATTTTGCTTGGGAGCAAGGGACTCTGAAGCATGGAGTAAGACCGATTTGGAAAATGGTGAGGAGTTGTTTAGAAGATCAGAGATGTTGTAATGCAATCAAAGAGGGAGAGTCAGCCTTGGAACTGCTGCAAGGGGAAAGATCTGAGCAAGTAGACAGTGACAAAGGCGAAAGATTTGAGCAGGCAGACAGTGAAAAGGGAGGCAAAAAGAAAGTTCCTCTCTATCCCGATCTTACAGATTTTAGAGATTTTGAGGACTCAGAGAGCACAGATTCTGAAGGAGAGCTACACGCTCTACTAGAACAGTTGGAGAGGACTGTTATTAGAAAAAAGGAAAAGAAAAGGGTAAAAGAAAAGGACATGTTGGCAGCAGTCAGTGTGGGAGGAGCTGTTGCCATGGCGCCTGACACATCAGCGGCAGTCGGAGTGGGTGGAGTCATTGCTACAGTGCCTTCAGCCACGCTGGCGGCAGCTGGCGTAAACAAGGCCGTTGCCATGGCACCTTCAACTCCTCCTCCATATCCAGAAGCCACTCAGATAGATCAGCCTGTTCAGTCACTGAAAGTAGGGAGATCTTTCTGCCCGGGGATGTGGACACAAGTAAGAACAGAATAGAACATTATCCCACTGCACTTGCTGCTTTAGCCTTGAATGGTATCCAACAATGCTTGCAGTCTTTTGGAGTTGCTCCTGCCAGTATAATAGTGCCTTATTCCAGTTATCAAATTAAGATTTTGTGTGGCACTGTAGATGACTGGGCAATATTGCAATGTAGCTTTGAAGGAGTGATTGATAACCATTATCCTAAACATCCATTACTATTATTTTTTAAGGAGCACCCAGTGATATTCCCTAAGGTTACTTCAGCAGTACCACTTCAAGGGTCACCAAATGTGTTTACTGATGGCTCAAAGACAGGCTGTGGAGCCTATTTGATAGAAAGACAAGAGCCCGTGTTATGTCAATTTCAACCGGGCTCCCCCCAAATAGTAGAATTGAAAATAGTAATGGAGGTGTTTAAAAGATGTCAATTTGCATTCAATTTGATTTCAGATTCAGTCTATGTGGTCAACGCAGTGAAAGTATTAGAATTAGCAGGTCCTATTAAGAATAGTAGTACTGTATGTGCCTTATTATAAGAGTTACAAGTTTTAATCTGGCAGAGAAAAAGGTGTTTTTATATTCAACATATTAGAGCACATACAGGATTACCTGGACCATTAAGTGAGGGTAATAATAAAGTTGATCAATGGACCAGGATGACATGTATTTTTTGGAGCTCATGCCTAGATCAAGCCAGACAGTTTCACCAATTATTTCATGTAAATGCAAAAACTCTACAGCAGAAATTCCATTTGTCTAGAGCAGATGCTAGACAAGTAGTTTTGGACTGTCCTCAGTGTGTGATTCATCATCATCCTCCCAGTGTGGGAGTGAACCCTAGAGGGTTGTTGCCACTCAAAATCTGGCAAATGGACGTTACCCACATTTCAGAGTTTGGAACCTTAAAATATATTCATGTATCTGTGGATACCTGCTCAGGTATCATACATGCTACACCTATGAGTGGAGAAAAGGCTTGCAATGTCATAGGACATTGCTTAGAAGCCTGGGCTGCATGGGGAAAACCACAGCAGCTGAAAACGGACAATGGACCAGCCTATACGGCACAGTCCTTTGTCTCCTTCTGTAATCAGATGGAGGTACAGCTTAATCACGGATTACCGTATAATCCTCAAGGACAAGGAATTGTGGAGCATGCTCATCACACCTTGAAAGAATGCTTGCAAAAACAAAAAGGGGGAATAGGCCAAGGCCGTACCCCCAAGGAGAGAATGTCTTTAGCCTTATTTACTCTAAATTTTTTCAATTTGGATGCTCGGGGCCGCTCAGCGGCAGACGGACATCGGGATTCCCATGGTTCACCTGAAAGCATGGTGAAGTGGAGGGACATTCTGGCGGGCTCTTGGCGGGGGCCTGGCCCCGTGCTAACATGGGCGAGAGGGTCTGTTTGTGTTTTTCCTCAGGATCAGCGGGATCCAGTGTGGGTGCCTGGGCACCTTGTGGGGAGGATTCGTCATGAAGACCTTCCTGGGGATCCGGATGATGGTAGCAGTGAGTATGTCAGGAGCGCAGAGCAGTTTGGGTTCAACAAGATTATTTTTCCTTTAGCCCCATGATTAGTAATATAGTGAATAAGTCTTGTACAGGAATGCTTGATATATCTATTAGGGATCCTCAGCAGACTGCCACCAATCCTTTTGATTTGTGGCTTTTGTGTGGAGTAAATGGAAGTTGCATGGACTTGGGACCTGTCATTATGCTTGGGGGAGGAATTTATCAAAGAGGTAATTTTTCCCTAGGGTCTGCTACCAGATTGGATTTTTCTAGCGGTAGTGGCTCTGGTACTTGGAATTCTTTGTTTCATTCTTATCGCAACAAGAGCTTTTCAGCTTCGCCAGTATGTCTCTGGCCTCCTTTTCTGTGGATTATAAGTAATGGGAGTGCATCCTTGGGTGAAGAAAAGTTAGTATGCACTCCGGGCATATGTTTTTATGCCCTATGCTGGAATGCCACAGCCTTTCCTGTGGCTGTGGTGACTAGAATGCCTCGATATGTACCAGTTCCTGTAGAGGCTCCTAATACCATGATGCTATTCAGGTTTAAAAGAGATTTTGGCATCACTGCAGCTATTGTTACTGCTATCACTATTGCTGCTGTGGGAGCTACTGCCTCAGCTATTGCCTTGTCTAGTTCTATACAGACTGCCAATGCCCTGAATAACGTCTCAGCCACTGTGGCACAGGCATTGGATACTCAGACCTCTATGAATTCTCATCTCAAAGGAGGTCTTATGATAGTTAATCAACGCATAGATTTAATACAAGAACAGATTGATTCTCTTTGGCAACTAGCACAATTAGGGTGTGAGTGGAAAATGCAAGGTTTGTGTGTTACTTCCGTACAATATCAAAATTATACAAAAGCTGCTAATTTGTCCAGACAATTGTCAAAGTTCCTCTTACAGGATTGGTCGGCTGAATTTGAAAATTTGATGAGAGAGCTGAGAGCGACAATCATCCACATCAACTCCACTCGGGTGGATCTGAGCCTGGCTACTGGCTTGACTTCTTGGATACAGACGGCTATGGATCATCTTAAGGAGTGGGCGGGCGTAGGCTCTTTGGCGATACTGATGATACTAGCCTGTCTGGTTTGCCTATGGTGCATCTATAAAATGAGAGCCACACAAAAGCGTAATGCAGCCATGATTATACAAGCCCTTGTCGCCATTGAGGCAGGCCAGTCCCCTCAGGCATGGCTTGCTGCCGTGAAGTAAATCTTCACTAAGCATAGTCCCTGCCCACTGAGGTATTCGTTCCACAGATATTAGGGTCTGGTAAGTCAGTGACGGAGTTGACGGGTAAGTCTCGGCCACCTAAGACAGGGCAGTCCCGAGTGGGGAGGCTGACCCAGAGACGGGTAAGAGTTTGAGCACCGCCCTCCTACAGGCTCAGGCCCACCGTGAGATCCCCAAATAGGGGGATTATGAAACCTTTCCAGGGACCTCTACCAACTTTAAAAAAAAAAAAGGAGGAACTGTAGAGAGCTGCGACGTGCCGCGCCTTAAAGATGGCGCTGGTCTCCGCCTTCCACCAGCCCGACGGTGAGCGCTCTCGATGATAAACAAGTCCATATTTGGCTAAGACCGCTGATCTGGCTTGCTTCCGCATACGTGGGCCTCTAAGATAGCACTACGTGGCTTTACTTGATTGGCTGTTCATTTAGTATTTAGCCTGTGGGTTGGGTCTGCCCGTCCCTTTTCGGAAGACTGTTTTCAAGGGACCTGAATAAACTGCAGGAGAAGAGCTTTTGTGAGTTGCATCATTTCTTGCTGGTCGAGAGGGACGCGACAATATGTCCCACAATATTCCCCTTTGTCCACACATTCTGCTTGAAAATGTTCATTATAATGACTCCTTGGTCTGGTATGAGGCACCTGATTTCTGCTACTCCATCAGTACTGGAACCTCACTGGAACTCCTCTCAGACATGCCATAACTGTCCTGTGTCATGAAGATCCTGCAGTTTTAGGTTGTGGAACTGGCCTCTTCTTGCATTCCAGCAGTTCATCCATGGGGTAAATGTTGGGGTGGGCCAATTCAAAGCCCTGGTTCTGAACCTGCAACTCCCACTTGTATGGACAGTTTTACTATGAAGAGGTACAGGGCCTGCTCTCCAGAGTGCTGTAGCATGTGAAGGCCAGGGATAGTTCTCCTGCTCTTATGACCCTTTCTTGGCCAGATCTCCTGTCAGCCAATGGTGGTGAGGGCAAAAGGGAGGGGAGGGCATCTCTCCCTAACCAACACCTCCACATGGCAGACCAAAGGCAGGGCTGGCTCTCTCATACTCACTCCTTCAGGGCTGGCTCACCCACTGCTCCCATACCCAGGACAAGCTGTAATGTGCTACCCAGGCAGGGTGCAGGGCCTGCTCTCCCTAGTGCTGTAGCATGTGAGGGGCAAGGACAGCTCTCTGTGCTCTTGTGACCCCATCTGGGCTGGATCTCCTGTTGGCCACTGGTGGTGAGGGCAAAAGGGACAGGAAAAAATTCAGAAACTAGAAGAACTCTGCCTGGCCCTGGATATAGGGGTTGTGGGTGAGCCAGTCCTGAGGGAGTGAGTGTGGAACAGCCAGCCCTGCCTTCTGTCTGCTATGTGGTGGTATTGGCTAGGGTGTTGGGGAAGGTCTTGATAAGCTGATTTCACTGCTGAGATCTGGTCACCGCCCCTTCTGAGGCATTCTCTTGATTGGTTAATAAAAGTCACTGATGGCCAATTAGCTGGGCAGAAAGAATATAGGAAGGTGGGACTTCCTGAGATTAGTCCAGGAACCCTGCGTTTTACACAGAGGATTAGTTCATTCCACCAGGAGACATGGAGGCAGATGGACATGTTTGAGAATGCTGGAAGGTAATCACAAGCACATGGCAGTTTGGGATTAGGTGATCTGGGTTAACTTAGAGTAGCTAATTGAGAGTCTGACCAGCTAAGGGTTAAGCATTGTTGAAACATTAAAAGGTCTTGTTGTATTTAATTATTGGGGAAAGAACTGCAGCAACTTATAGACCATCAGTCCAAGCAATTCAGGGCCATTGGACTCCCGGACTCCCATCGAACTCCAGCGAATCTCCCGCCAAACCACCAGTTATTCTACCGGCCTAATATAACAACTTATACTACTTAACAGAGTTTAGGTTACAGGTGGTGTAGGCCACCCTTAGTCTGCAGCACTTTCCCCAGGATAAATCAGGCCACCGGTTAAGGCGGGCCAGGCCTGTCGGTTGATATCCTGCCAGGCCGCCTGTGGCTCTGCCAAGCTGTGCCAGCTGCTCTACCAGCCTAATGGGTCCTGGGTGCCCATTTGGTGCTTGCCTGGTACTGGTCTGGTAGTCATCTCAGGGTACCCCATGGCACCAAAGTGGTGTTGATATCCAGCTTGCTTTGTTTTTCCCCCCAGGAATGTTAGGCTACTATTCATTCAAATGTTAATAAGTCAGAACACTGAATGTAGATATAGCCTCTCTCCTTTCTGCTACCTACTGATGCACATGTTACATAGCAGTCACATCTGCAATGCCTCTAGGGGCAGAGACAAATTTAATTTAAAAATTGCGAATACGGTTAATTTTACAATGAATTCTTAATCACAAAATAAAAATTCAGAAAAAAATAGTAAGAAGAGCAGATGCAAACTTTGAGAGTAATTGATAATTTTAATATAAAAATTTTTAAATTATATATGTGTGCCTGTTTTGTCTGAATGTATGTCAGTGTACCATATATGAGTCTGGTGTCTGCAGAGGCCAAAGGAGGCCATGTGACCCATAAAACTGGAGTTACAGATGGGTTCTGAGCACTGTGTGAGTACTATGAACGGAACCTAAGACCTCTGGAAGAGCAGAAGTGCTCCTAATATATGAGCCATCTCCCCAGCCCCTGGTGAAATTATTAATAGAAACTTGATTATAGTGGTGGTAGTACAAGTGTGCACAAATTTATCAAGTTATATACATAATATATGAATAGATTACACATACACATGCATCACATCACATCTCAACAGAGTTGTTAAAAAGGAAATAAATGAGTTGTGTTATATATACTTGATTATCTCATGACAGCTTTCATACTTTATTGAATACCCATTATAAGATTCTAATACTCAACTACTATTATTCTTGACACACAAACAACATAGCTATGCAAACTCATTTTATTATTAACATACTTCAAATCACATAAAATAGGGGAGAACCTGAAGATTTATTATTGTGTCCTAAAGTCAAATATAAATGAATGAGATATTTGTACATTCCAACCCCCCCTCTTCTGGAGTACTCAACTACTGGTAGAATGTTAAGGGGAAGTGAGAAATGATCTGAAAATATGTTTGTGTTTCTGGAAATTTGAGAATAGTTCTATGCCACAGACTTAGATATAGTGAGAATATAACTGCCTCTGGATGGAAATGTTTGATTCTCATTCAACTAACAATAGGCTTCCAAATCACCCCAATGAAAGCTCTCAGTGTGGAAGTCAGGGAAGTCTAAGATAGAACATCATATTTGGAAGTCTGACATATTTAAATTTTTCTCTTCTTTTTGTTCAGACTTTATATTATCACAATCAAATCATTAGTTAAAAGTTGAACTGATAGCCATGATGCAGTAATAAACATAACATTATTTATTTTTCAGTGAATTCAAAGTCTCTGTGTCTGTCTATCTACCTCTATCTCACTATGTGTGTGTGCTATTTAAATAATGATTTTTTTTTCTAGCAAAGTAATCCTCATTGTGGTCCAGAAAACTATTTGTGTTTCTGTTTCAATGACTTTCAAGAGTGACTCTCATCTCTGGCATAAAGTGAGAACAAATGAAAATTTATCTTCTTTTTAATTGTGGCACTTGGGGGCATATGACTGAAGGTGCCTAAGGAGATAAGATATGTCAGACTCCTTATAACTGGAATTATAAGATCTGGGATCCAAACTGAGTCCTCTAGAAAACCAGTGGATACTCTTAACACCCAAGGCATTTCTTTTACCACTGACATTCTACTCTTAACATATCTTTTCTACAATAACTCATCATTTCCCTGCATAAGTAACTTCTATCTCCAAATCATTCGTTTTATAAAAACATTTTTTTTGTCAGTATGTTGTCTTTTCTACCACTCTGTATTCAAGGGTATTTAAGGGCTAGAGAACATTTTGATTGATAAGTTCTGGTTTCAAAGTCCTTGTTCATATTTGGTCTTGGTATTGAGGTGCTGGATATCCTCAAGAAGTATACATGAAGTGGGAATTGTATACTTGTGCACTGAGTTGTCCATTAACCTTCTCTTTATTATGTATCTTACTTGTGGGAACAGAGGTAGAACATCATATCTGGGGTATGAAGGAGTAAACTATGGGAGAGAAGAATATAATGCTTTTAGTTATTGTTGAATGACTACACATCTGAAGGTTATGCTTTTCAGACTGTTTTGAATAAGTAGGGACATATGACTAGTTGGGATATGGTGGGACTGATGGAATATGAGTAGAAGTGAACTAAGGCAATACAGGTTGAGATGACCAAAAAGATGTGACTTTTTCACTTTTGTGTGTGTGTGTGTGTGTGTGTGTGTGTGTGTGTGTGGCTCCTATTAGTTGTCGGAGAGAGAAGATTCAACAAGGACCCGAGGCCTTAAGAGATATTAAACCCAAAATTCAATAAAACCCAAAACTCAGAGAGGCCTGAGGCCATGAATAACAACCAAGGGAGAAACTGCTCATCCATCATAAAGCACTTGCTTTGAGTCAAACATATTTCTATAATCATTAGACATTCTAGATTCCTTAAGTCTGTTGCTTATGGCATCAAATATTACTGTAATTAATACTACTGGATTTACAAAAGCCATTTTGAGTATTTTCTGTAATATTATCCAAGTCATTCTCTACAAGTGTGCTATAAGTTTCAATCATTAGATATTTAGAAAGTGATTAATGTGAGAGCAGAGTAATATAGCAGTTATTCTCTACAAAAATTAATTTCAAAATGCAAATCTAAAATTGTAAATTTAATCTTAGACTATCAGATTTTCTTCTAGCTCAATTGCAACCTTCACTTAAGCTCTACTTCTCCCACTACCCACCACCATATTGGAATGACATTCTCACGCCTCCCTCTTTCCAAAATTAATTTTGCCATTTAATAAGACTGGGCGGAAAAGACATCTGTTTGTTGATACTCACCATTGCTAAATCTGCACAAATCCTGCAAAATCCTTTCAACATCTTTATAAAGGGTTAATCCTCAATGTTATTTACCATTATTAGCAAATTAAGATGCCCTTTGGGACAAGATTTCCACACATAAGTCATTTAAATTGTATGGAGAATAAGTTTAAACACAATACTAATCTCTTAGTGTCTGTTGAAAATTGCTAGTGTGTTCTCTCAGTCCCCTGCAATTTTCTGTACCACAGGCTTCTAAATGGAGAAATACTTGTTTCTTGATCAGACTCAAACTCAAATCCAATTAGATAAAGTCTCACAGCTTCATGAGGTTGTAACCTTCCACTCTTAAAGAAAAACTCAAGTCAAACTGAGTCAGAGAGAAAAAAAAAAACCTTTTGTAAACTCCATTTCCAGGTCAAGTAATTACTAATACCTCTAAGAAATCTTTTGTACTCCTGGCACAAATAATTTCTAGGGTTTCTAAGACAGAAATTTAAAATGAACAGACTGACACTAAATTTTATTAATCTGAGGGCTGAAATGAAGACTAGGCCTCCTTCACATTTTATTAGCATAATGTTGTTAGAATTGGCAATTTCACCCCTGTGTTCAAAACCCATTTGTTACAGAACTGTACAATACCCAACATTCTACCTTGTTGAACCTGCTCCCACCAGGTATAAAGGAATGGCTACCATCAAAAAGGATGTCTGAGTCAGAGAACTGAAGCAAAGACATATAGCAGAAGAGCCTCTTCAACTTTCCTTCTCTCACCAGCACCTTGCTGTCTCCTCTAACATTGCTCCAGGTGATTTGTGCCTCAGAGTACATTTTAGAAGTTCTGGTCCAGTAGAATTGCAAAATGGATTTTGCCAGGAGCACTTTTTCTCATTCATTTGAAAGGAAATTGCAACCGCACATTTCTGACTCATTTATGCTCAAATCATCAATATTTTGGCTTCTGGGAGCTTTCTGATGACCAGCTAGCCTAGGCTAGCTTTTAATGAGTCCTAAAATGCATTTCCCTTAAAACAGAAAAGCATAGAGTGCTGACCATCTTGTTTGTTATGCAAAGCAAGGGCCCTTCAAATGTACAGTAAAAGTTTTACATTATAGTCAATGTCAACTTTTTCTCCTTAAACCACTTTCCTAATTTATAAAGCATTTCACTTATATTTTCATCTATATTCACTTTTCTTTGTGCATTTCTGCCAGTTACATAATACTCAGACTCCTTTGAATAAGGTTCCTAATATCTCTAAGCTTTGTAGGACTCTCACCTAGTTTCAATTAACTCATCCTTCTTCACTTCCCACTGCTAAGGTTCCATTTTTGAATCAAACCCAGGTGGCAATATGTCCTTGGTGATACCAGTAAGGGATGGTGGATCAGGATGACATATATTGAAAATGGGATGATCAATATTTCCACAGTCATGTGATGCTGGTACAATTTCTACTCAGTGAACTTTTCCACCCCCACCCACACAGTAATCAAAACAACATTTTACTTTATTCCTGTCCACAGCAACCTACTTAAACATTTTTTGTGTGTGATAAGAAAACATTTTTTTTTTATTCAAGTGACACAAAATACCTGGATTATAGTTTGAATCTTGTCATGGCTTACCATTGTGGCTATGTATTGATAAATAATATAATGAATGTTAACTGCATTCTAGCCACTTTATAGGCACGTATATATTTTTGTCAGATTAGTCTTATTATCACTATCCTCATTTTGCTGGTGTTAAAACTGAGACTCAGAGCATCTAGACTTAGATTTGTATTTTTCCCCAAAGCCTCAGATATTGAAGTCTTGTTTTCCAATGCTGTCATTCTCAGGAGAAAATTCTGGAAAATTTCAGGAAGAGGAAGAAGGGTGCTTTCCTCACCAATGGACTGTTGCATGACATATTCAATGGCCTTACGGGGAGGAAGTACAAATGGTCACAGGTACTATGGAACTATTTCCTTGAGGTTGAAACATTGCTTCTTTGAGGACAAACAAGACTCATAGGACTTGGGTTGCTAATGAAATTGAAAGGATCAAGAAACTCACTAAATATATGGTTCAGGAAGTTCATGGGGTTACAAGATTCACAAAGCTCCTGTCCAAGGTTGTATGAGTAGTGAACACTTGCTGGGGAATGAGGAGGACTCTTTGGTGGAGTTGCCTACACATTGTGCAGGAAGTTCTGGTGCACAGCTCTTGTGAATTGTCACCTATGCTGGGGTGAGATTTACAGTGACACTACTGTCTCTGAATTACCCATGTTCCTGAAAGTAGTCCCAATAAACACATTGGTTCAGCATTCTAAACTTGGAAGGACTCATTGCTTTGCCTGTTGTCAGTGTCTTACCTTCGTGACTAGACATTTGCCTGCATCTGCCCAGAAAATGTCACACTATATAGTATGTGGGACTTAATTGGCAGAAGAAGGTCATTGGGAGTATGGTTTTAAAGAGCTAAGCTTGTCCCTAACCTACCTCCTCTTTTCTCTTCCTCCCTTCTCATCCTTCTCTCTTTCCCTCCTTTCCATATGTACTTCTTTCTGCTTGAGGTAAACAGGAAACATAATGATGGACTGAGCCCAGAAACAGTAAAGCTAACTTGTCTTGATCCCACTGAAACTACAAATGAAAGTTGACCTTTGCTTCTTTAAGATGATTTTTCTCTTGGATCTTGTCACAGCAGTTGAAAGCTGATGAAAATTAGGTAAGTGATAAAGCTGTGAGCTGAAGCCAGGCATTCTAACTCTAGATCACTCAATTTTCTCTGTTGTCCTTTGAGTTGGAGCATTGGTATACTGCAGTGAAGGAGATCATTGAGCTGATTGTCTTCATTCTTTGTCTTCATTCTTTCGCTCAACAACTTATGACCGTGAAAGGCAGACAAGATTCTGTGGTCATTGAGATTGCTTTGCAAAGGGACATTATAGGTCTTTCCATTTTATTTAATATTTAGCTAATGATTGCATATAAATCCCACTTCCTTTCATGTAGATAATTCAGGTACTAGATCTTTTCTTGAAGAATTTTTACAGATGAGTTCAATCTTAGTAGCACCCTTCCCTGCCATTTTTGAGCCAACAAAACAAAACTGTCATCTGTTTTCCCTTAGATTGTCATTTAATCACTCATCATAATAAAATTTAAAAGTTATTAGACAGTGCTTCAAGGAAAACACAAATGTCCTGCACTCAACAGTCTTCAATAAACACTAATTTAGAAACAATGATAACAAGAGACTCGAATATTTTATCTTGCTTTTTTCTTCTGGACCATAAACCTTTTTTTTTTTTTTTTTTCCATGTTAGTTTCTGTGTAGTTAGCTATTCCTCTTGATTACTCTCCCAAACTGTGTACTACATGAATTGTAAAATAATTAACTAATTCATTCACTCTCTCACCCACTTATTAATTTAATTAATTAATAGATTTTACAAATCTATCCTAAGAGACAACTGTAACAGAATGTGTGAGAATATATATTTAAAACTCTAAAGATATTAAGGAAAACAAAGTTCAGCAGGAGACAGATAGATAAATTGTAGTAAATGAGGTACTGACTGCAGAAGATATGTGTAAAGATAAAAGTTAGGCTCTAATACAACTGGAAAGGGAGGGGGAATTGCACTCAATAGAGCCAACATTTGAGCAGGGTTTTGAGTGACAAATAGAAATTGTCATCATGAAGAAAAATGGCCAAGAGTTTTAGGTAGACAGAATGCAATAGACAGAGACGGATATGGCAAGTACATGTTTTGACACTGACACAGTAGTTCCGGATGGCTTTAGGAGAGACTGAAATTAGAGGTTGGAACTCACTTAACAAACTTTATAAGACACATAGAATGTAGTCAGCAGTGGAAAGCTGACCAAGGTTGTTAAACAGAGAAGTGCTGCTGAAAAGGGCACCAGAATTTCCTACTGGAAGACTATGTAAATGATAATGTCCTTACTTATGCAAATGAGCTGCAGTTATAAAACCTAAGTGGATGATCCTCAACAGCAAATGCCCTGGCAACAACAATTCTACAGAGTTCCTGAATATCCAGACCCAGCTGGAAAGAGTGGACTCATTCTGGGCAAAAGACTTGAGGAAAACTCCATGCCTTCTAACCAAATTGCTTGTCATATGTCACATAATATTTCAAAGAGAATAATATGAAAAATTTAAATAGAACTTTCTAAAAATTTTTTGAAATGTATTAACTAAGAAACAAGGAGATGAAAAAAAAGACATTCTTCAGTCAAAATTCATATATATATATGCACACACATATAACAGAAACAATGAAATATGTAGTCATATTTTCTGGGTATTATGTGAAAATGTGGGTTCTTATATTTGGCCCACAATTTAGGATTTGAAAAAAAAGCAAGATTTATTTCTTTTGTTAAATAAAATATAATTATACAATTTCTGTCCTCTCTTCCTTCCAACACCTCCCATGTCCCCAACTTTGAAATTTGTGGTCTTTTTTCCTTTAATTATTACTGGGACATACATATGCAAATAAATATATAAATAAAACCTATGGAATCTATTTAGTGTTGATTGTTTGTATATTTTCGATTTAGGGTAACTACTTAAGATTCGATAACCATATAGGGTACACATCTCTGGAGAAGACCAATTCCTTGTCTTTCAATAGTTTTCAATTGTCTGTAGCTCTTCATCTTAGAATAGATGCCATTTTCCTATCTACACTGTCCGGTCCTCAGATGACATTGTTCAGGTCTTGTTTAAGCAGCCCTACTGCTGAGATTTCTTAGGTGGAGCTTCGCTTTCCTATATAGAAAACTCAGTCCTGTAGTAGATTTCTTGGTCCTTTGTATTTTACCATCTTTCTGCTCCTTCTTTCATGATGTTCCCTGAGCCTCATGTGTGAAAGTTGTGTTATACATGCATACATTGTGTCTGGGAACATCTAAGTCAGTTGTTCTCTGCGTTTTTGCTAGTTCTGGCTTTCAAAAGGAAGCTTCTTTGATTATTGATGAGAGCCACACTTATCTGTACATATAAAGACAAGTATTTAGAACTAAGCTGGGAATTATACTGATTTAGAAAAGTGGTAGTTACAGGTTCTTCTCCGAGATTCAGGACTTCAATAGTGATGGGTTCTTGGCTAGGTTTACAGCACCAGGCCTGATTCCTTTCTTGGTCAGTGCATCTGAAGTCCAATTAGATAGATTCTGGTTACCACCAAGATAGGAGTACTACTACTGCACCTTTAGAGATTTCTTGTGATGCTGATTATTAATATGGTTCATAGGTATTACAGCTGGTTAGGGCTACTGAATAATTTCCTTCTTTGGCTGCTCAGACAACACCTCCCTTTGTTATGAAAGCTAGTCTTTAGGGAGGAGGCTTTTGTGTCAGATACAGCTTGATTTTTCAGAGTTCTATGTCTGAAGTATGTTATATCTTCAACAGCAGGAACCTGCCTTCAACTTCTTAGAGGCAACCATGGACAACAGTAATAGTTTATATTGTTTGGGAGTGTCTTGGAAAACCAGGAAATCTTCGGATGTACCAAAGCACTAGGTGCAGCATCTTGCAGGTATCAGATGCTGTGGTCTTGGCTTTCCCACTTTAGCTTAACTATTGATTGGTCATCAGCCTACAACAAAATAGTTTCAATTACAGTCATCATCACAATCATTTAAGTATAAGGATATTATCTATCCAGAAATTGACAGATATTGTCTCTTTTTGTGTCTTTCTTAAAGAAAGGAGTTTGTTTTTCTATAATTACCTCCTAAAAAACCTGTTTCCAAAAACTGATCATACTTAGTGACATGAATTCCTATGCTTGACCCAGATTGTTAGAGGTGGTAAGGCACCCAGCATCCTCTGGATTATACACTGTCTGGAAAATGTCAGAATTCTTGGCGAAAAAAACAAAAACAAAAAAACAAAGATTCAGCAAAGAAAAAGACAGATATGGTTCGTGTATACACGGTTTAAGCACACATGATTTGTCAGTCTTGTGTCTCTGGCTCTGCCCTTTAAAAGGTTTTTCAGAATCAACTGTCCTTCACAGCAGTATTTGGAGGTAATTGAGGAGTTTTGAGGTCAATGTCAGTCTCACATCTTTGTCTAGTAGATGTATGAAGAAATCTTGCAATAAGCCTGCTAGAATATTCTACTAAGATACTGGTGTTTCTTCTTGTCCTTATTTTGTTTTTGTTTTTTTTTTCTCCATGCTTCATTTTGTCAACAGCCAACACCATCAATCTGGCCACTCATTTTCTCTCATAATTTTTGTCTTTCAGCAACAGGCTTTAGGGCTTTGGCCAGTCCCCAAACCTTCCATTAATGATCCCATCTTGGATTCATCTGGGTGTTGAAGGCAGACAGCATTTCCCCTACCACTGGCCTGGAGTGCAGTGGAAAGTGCTAGGCATAGGAATGTGACCCATCAGACTCTCAGTCCACATACACAGAAGTGGGGATTACCTCATGTAATGGGCCTCCACCACTTCTCTATCTTCTGGCTCTAAATCATACCTGTGGTGTTTTATCTTCTCGCTTTTCCTCATACCAACATCACTGCAAACAGTCACCCAACAATCGGTAGTCACTGTCAGTACCCATGAAGACAAGGACCCATGCTACTATACAATCTTCTCTTTCAAAAAGACAGAAGCCAATGCTGGTCTTTATTTTTCATGCCTTGCTAAAGATCAAAACATATGTTATGACTTCACCTCATTTTATTTCATTTTGGTTTACAAATTATCCTAATGACTTGAGCAAAATTTTCTAAAAAATAGATAAATAAAGTCTTGTATCTCTTTTCTCTTCTATCACACACACACACACACACACACACACACACACACACACACACGCTGGAAAAGACAAGCTGAGAATGTGAAATGAGGATTCCTAGCCTTATACACTTAGCTTCTATCTGGTCTTTCATCTTATACTATCTTGTTTGTAACTATCAAGTTTTACATCAGGAGAACTATTCTCAATTATGTTTTTAAAAGCCTATCAAATTATCTTTTAAAACAAAATTTATAACACCATATGATCACAAGGCTTACATATATATGTATATATGCATACATATAGTTTAAATAAAATTACACCTCTTGACATGATAATGCTCCCCAAGAGCCTTAGACCATCTGACAAAAACCCTAGTACTAGGCATGGGAAACCTCCTGTCGAATTATTGGCCAAGGGAATTCAAAATACTCTCCAAACAATATAGGCCATTGCTGTTGCACTTGGTTGACTCCCAGGAGTTGAAAGTAAGACTCTTTTGCTTCAGACACCACACACTTTGGACGTAGGCATTGGAGACATCAAACTGGAAATAACAGAAGTGCTTTTTCTTTGAGGACTAGCTCTCAAAGTATCTGAAAACTGTCAAGGGATAAAACAACCAATATTTCTATCCAGCTGTAAAGCCTATGAACCACAATAATGACCAGAAAAACAAGAGATCCCCAAGGGTGCAATAGTGAATCTTATTTCTCAAGGGTAACCAACAGTTACCTAATTGAATTTCAGATCTGATCAATAGGAGAGAACTCATGCTTGGCACTATAAACCTAACCACCTATCAATGTCTACAGAGCTCATGAACCTTAGAGAAGAAATTACTACTATCATATTCCTCAGCTAGCATAATTTCCATGTATGAAATTCTCAGAAACAAAACAAAAGAAAGAAAGAAAGAAAGAAATGAAAGAAAAAAATGCTTTAGGGTTCCTCAGAGATGGATGTATCTGGGTTCGAGGTTCAAAAACTATCCCTGAGATGCTGAATTCCTCTCCTTTGGCTTCTTCTGTTCTGAATGGGTGAGTACTTTCCTCTTGGGTTCTAACCACAATCAGTAAGGATGGATTCTATTAACCCCTACCTAACATTTTAATGGCTTGCAATTTGAAAGCAGCAGAAACCATTAGTCTTACTGTCTCATGCATTCAATTTATCCATTTCTTTGCATGGAGGGAATTAGTGGAGTCATACCCTTCTACCTGAAACACTGACCTTGATCAAGGACAGAACATACATGATTAGGTATTTCTGTGTCTTATGATACACAGTCTTGTGACGAGAGTAGCAGAATACATTGGCAGACACGGGAATATTCCATGATGGAGGTGAATGTACAAGGAAGAGGCACTAGGATGACAAAGATAATGTACTCATCACAAGAGGAAAGATGAGAGGCTTGGGCAAGGTCAGCTTTGGGTACCACATTATCCCTGACCCATGGTAATTTAAGTGCCCCAGCTTCATTCTGCTTGCTAAAGCTTAACAGCCAACTTATGCTGTGCGGGAAGATCCATTTGCCCAGGAAGTGGATAGGATCACATCGATGTATCTTTAAGAGTTCTTCAGATGAATGCCACTCTACCAGTGTGAAATGTGTTAGGAGAAAACCTCTGCAACTTGAAGTTAATTTATGCAAAGGGGAGGTGGGGGTTAGAAGCAGCAATACAAACCCATCTCTCATGCTGTCTTTTTCACAGTTTACCTTAAAAGACTCTCTCCCTAACTCCCTCAAATTGAAAAAAACAAGTTTGCCACAGAATAAACTTCAATACTATTTTCTTTCCCAGAGATATTACTTTCTATATTTCTGGTTTCTCCAGTGAGTAGATCATGTGGAAGCATTAATGATTGCACAATGCACAGGGTTAGTAAGGTAAGCAGAGCTCATAATTACCTCATTTACATTCTTTTATTCACTGAAACAGAATTCTTAATGACTTTTATGTGAAATGCTGGGTAATCAGCGCAAATGAAGCTCTCTGTGCAGGGTGGAGAAGTGAGCCAAGTCTCTGACTCTCAGCAGAAAACGTCTGATAAATGGTCAAACAAAAGAGTCCAACATGGAAGCCTGAGATGTTAGGAATTAAGAATCAGAGAAAACTGTTATGTTTTAAGAAACTAATGCAAGTAGACTGAGATCTCACAAGCAAGGTCTGAAGGCACAAAGTACCATGTATTCTTACCTCCTCCCTGATTTCTGGAAGAAAAATAATCAGCAATCAGTACTCAACATATTGTGGGTCAAAGAAAACCAGTCAGTGAATGAAGACACCTGCATTCTAGCATTGGTTTTATACAAACTAACTGTGCACCCTTTAATAATTGTCTCTCCCTCTCTATATCATTCTACAAGGGAACAAAATTGTCCAGGGTGTTCTTAAACAGGTTCATTTGAATTCTTCCAGTGACAGTAGTTCAGGATCTACTAGAGAAGGGTTGGAACTGTGGCATTTTGAGCCCAACACATCAACTGATGCTTAAATGATAATCAAAACAAACAAACAAACTCTAAACAAATCCATATTGGAAAGAAACTCTCTGGATGAACCATTCTTGATATTCAGAAACAAAGAAATATTGAAATCTGGAAAGAATAAAAACAGCAGTCAATTAACACATGCATGTACAACTTCACGTGAGTTTAAAAGACAAAGTATAATATTACATTGTGTAGCATCACACTGACCTAAAGGTAGCATAAGCCAGACAACATGGAAGACAGAGAGACCATTTTTCTAATACTGAGGCTGTTATCTGAGTGACCTAAGAGAGGCTATTTCAGTAGAAAAGTGTTCCCTCCCATTTCTGTACCTTTCTTAATTTCCTTAGAAAAATCAGCCTCGTAATTCCAGGTTTTAGCCTCAGTAAGTGTCCAGATCTCAAACTATCCATTTTCTGCAAGTCTTACAGAATATGACTCATGTGATTTCCAGATGCACTTCACCTCCAGGGCATCACTGCTGTGTCTGAGCGAGAATGTAATGTGAAATGACATTCTGCTTATTTTAGAGACTGCTCTAGACTTTTCTTTCCATGAACATGGTGCTGAAGTTTAAATGCAGCTAATCAACTGAAAATCATTTTAGGAAAAATGAGGCCCTATGTATCCATGCCAAACAAATTCTACTCTATGCCTCACTTTATAGTATATGGTAATAACATGCAGTAGGTAATGGACTTCACTCACTGTTGAATGTTACCTATGTCACCATTTTAATAAAAAAAAAAACTCAATTAATTTTTGTCAGGGGTAAAAAGGAAAGGGACTAGAATCTTTCTTTATACCCATAGACTTCTTTTTTTTTTCTTTATAAGATTCTGAACTGTTACAAACATAGCTTCTTTTTAAAAATCTTTCTAAGTGTATGCATGTACATATTTGTGTGTGAGATACAGATACATGAGTAAAATGGAACATGTGTGGTGGTCTAAAGACAACTCTGGGTATTGGTTCTTGCCTTTCACTTTGTCAACAGCTCTTATTAGCTGTTGCATTTGCCAGGCTAGTTGCCCTTCCAGGAAATTCCCTCACTCTCCCTCCAGTCTTGCCCTAACAGACCTGGGATTAGATGCCTGCTACCAAATCCAGCTTTATGTGGGATGGAGGAAACTGAAATTGCATCCTCACAGTTGGGCAGCAAGACCTTTACCCACTGAACCATCTCTGTAACCCAAGTATGTTCACTTATTTTCACCATTGTTATCACCTTTGTGTAGAGGAAAATGGACTACCATGGTGTGAAAATCAAGATGGTTAATGTTTCAAACTTTCTCTCAGTCAGTAACTGTCAGCATTTGAGTTGAACAGCAAGGTTAGGGTTACATTCACATGTCAAATTTAATACCTCCTCTTCTCCTCAACACTGCTGTGAATTTCTATGTTGTGTGAGAGACTGCTGTGTTTCTATCTTTATTTCCTTCCTATTTTCAAACACCTCATTATATCTGCCAGGGTATGGAATTTAACTACACATTGTGGCCTGATGTTTCTCATCCTCCTATATGTATCAAGATGACAGTCCAATAGCATTGGGACTCTGAAAAAGATAGATATGAGGACTGCAATTGGAAGAGACTGGGCAGTGGTCAAGAATCTGTAGTGGGCTTTTCCTCCATGTTGGCCTGTCAATCAAGTGCACTCGGCTCAGGCTGGTTGTATGCTTAGGTTAGGAACTCAGATGCTTTGTCTGGTTCCTACAACTTGGTTATAGGAAGAAACTGTCTGTCCTTGGATGGGACAAAACTTATGTGATAAATAAATGTAACGAAAGCCTTTCTATGCATTAAGCAACATAGCAACCCTGTAAGTTTCATATTGAGGTACGGAACCCACACTCTTCCCATGGGCTTGGCACTATATAGACTTGGTACTATAGAGACTTGGTACTATGTAGACTTGGTACTACTCTATAGACTTGGTACTATATAGGTATAGTAACTACATCTACTCTGAAGTCAGGAACGCCAGTTCTCACAAAGCATAAACTGTCTGTTTTTTTCAAAGCAGCTCAATATGTATAAGTATTTATTTTTGTTTTGTTTTATTTTTTTGACAGGTCACTTCCCCAGGTGTGTCTAGCTGGGGAAGGGATCCA
This sequence comes from Lophiomys imhausi, assembly GCA_907164525.1. Classification (NCBI taxonomy): domain Eukaryota; kingdom Metazoa; phylum Chordata; class Mammalia; order Rodentia; family Muridae; genus Lophiomys; species Lophiomys imhausi. The sequence goes on along the minus strand of CAJQZJ010003694.1, from coordinate 10,271,296 downwards.
TACTGATTTGCCATGTATTTCTTTTCCTACTCATTTCTCTTCAGGGCATCTCAGTTTCCTGGCTCTTCTGTCGAAGTCAGTAGTGTGGACTAGGACATACTGTTACCCAGAAGCCATGACTGTTCCCACCGTGCACTATTGCTGCTAATATTACCTGCATTTCGTTTGTCCTTGACATTGTAGTTTTATCTCTGCACTGTGCTCACGCCCCCACAAGCTTCCTGGAGACTGGAGAGGCCCCAAACTGCAATTTTGGTTCTATGATCATGAGCAAAAGAATATTCTTTGGCTTTTGTACAGCACTATTATAAAATACCTTAAACCATTGGAGTTTTGCCTTCATTAGATTTCAGCTCTTCTTTTCACCTAGCACTTAGAGGTGACCCTGGGTTCAAGTAGCAGTCACTCTTTGGGTCATGGATTCTGTGTTCTCCAACCTATGGGTTTTAAATTTGTGTATCAAGTATCTGACACCTAGCTGTGTATCTAAAAGTATAATTCCTAACCACCAGAAAATTTCTAAATATTGGGTATTCAATGCAAACTAGAAAGTGGGTGCTAGGGATATATCTCAGACAGTAGAGTAGGCCTGGTGGTGCATGCATATGATGCCAGTACTTGAGAGGTAGAGGCATGAGGATTAAAATTCAAGATCATTCTCAGCTACATGGTGAGTTTGAATTTGAAGCCAGCATGAGACACAGTTCTTTATTATTATTATTATTATTATTATTATTATTATTATTATTATTATATTTTATTTTATGTGCATGGGTATATTTTTCCTAGATGTATTTCTGTGTACTACATGTATGTTTGGTATCAATGAAGGACAGAATCCTCCTCTAGGAGAGCACTGGATCCTCTAGAACTGGAGTTATAGACGATTTTGAACCACCATGCTGGGTGTTGGAGATCAAACCCAGGTTCTCCAGGAGTGTCCCCTAACCTCTGAGCCATCTCTCTAGCTGTCATGGAATACATTTTTAAATTGGAAAAGCAATGAAGACTAAGGAGTAAAACCTAAATCAGGAAAGGGAAGTTATATCAGGATTATATCAGGAAATAGCCTTAGGGTACAGGAACCAGGACAATTCTTAATCAAGAGCTGCACAACAGGATATCCAGGTTATAGAGATCAAATAGAAGGCTGTCTGTCCATCACCTTCAGAAAAAAAAAAAAAAGTTGTACAGGCCTATCCTATGGGTCATTCTGCTAAAAGATAGCGGCTACTACCGAAACTATTGGCCATTCTCCAGAACAAGATGGTACGGTAATATTGCCGAAGGAATAGCAAGCTTTTGTTGTAGGACTTAGAGAAATAAGGCTATAGTGGAACCAGAAGTGTCCCCTCCCTCTGGATAACTTTTGTAGAGTAAAAAGCTATTACTAAGGGTGCTGAGGATGATTAAGGTCAAAAATCCTATTTGGCTGTGGATCCCACATGCTTCACAATGAAAGTGCCATGTAAGCCATGACAGGTTGTGCAATAGTGGCTAGAAATGTTTATTCTAATGGATATTCTAATTCTAAATGGATAAAACTACTTTTTTATTGGACTTTAGGCCCACTCCAACAGGAAAACCATATCTGGCACTGGGAACTTAGATAGAATCCTATGACCAGGAAACTTATGGGCTCCAGTGGAAAAGCAACTGACACTGCTTTGTTAAATGTGGTATTGGCTGGGGAGCTTCCTGACATCTGCATGTACAAACATAGGCTATTACTACAGTCAGTGTCTACTTGGATGTTTTCTGGTTTTTGTCCTTTTTCTCACTTGTGTTTTGTAGTAGGAGGAATGCCCCTAAGAGTGGAAATAGCCATCTAATGGGGACAGAGTTAGGGAGAAGGTACAAAGGTTTGGTGCCTCACTGGAGTTGAAGGAAAATAATTAGACATCTATGCCACCCCTCTTTGGCTCCAGGACTCTTGTGGGAGAGGAGGTCAGCAAGAGTGTAAGAGACAGAGAAAGGGACAAGTGATAAGGGGAACCATCTTCTGAACAGCCCTGTCACTGTCTTCAGGAGCTGGACTGATGCTGTTCCTAAGAGAGCACCAGTATTGGGCTTGTTGACAGTTAAGATTTCCTCACAGAAGGAAAGGGGAGGGATGGCTATGGGACCCTCGTCCAAGGATCCAGCCACCCCTACCAATTAGTATTATGTAATTCTGTTCTAATTGTATATAACTTTAGGGGGCCTCAGGAAAGGGCTAGACCACTGGTTATCAACCTTCCTAATGCTGTTACCCTTACATACAATTCCTCATGTTGTGGTGACTCCCAACCATAAAATAATTTCATTGTTACTTCATAACTGTAATTTTGCTGTTATGAATCATAATGTATCTGTGGTCACCTGAAATGATATTAGGTGACCCCTGTGATAGGGTTGTTCAATCCTCAAAGGGGTTGCAACTCACAGGTTGAGAACCACTGGGCTAGAGTATGTAAGTAGGGAAGGATGAGGGGGACTCTCTACCATAGTGTGGTAATCATTCATGCTGGGTGTAGACTTTCCAATGTGTCCAGTTTGAAGTCACCTATGCTCCTGCCTGTAACACTTCAGCCAAAGCTCTTTAAGGAGCCCTGATAAAGTCATTGTTCTCCAGAGTAAACTTTTATGGAAGTATTCCCCAGTAAGTCACTGGAATTATAGGGGAAAGGAGGCATCTGTTATTTAAGTCTCCCTCAGGGTAGGAAACCTAGCAACAGTATATGATTAGTGTAAACCTGAAAATCTCAAGAGTCAACTGAGAAATCATTAGAAATATTAAGAATGGATGAGGTGGTTGGTTATAGTTTTATTATAAAAATAAATGCCTTTCAATTTTTAAAAAATAAATTCACTTAATAAATAAATACAAAACAAACTACTATGGGCAGTATCAGTCAAAACATAAAATGCTTATAAACTTAACATATAAAGAAGAATATGTTTCCTCTTTCCTCATAGCTATAATCAACATTTAGAAGATTTTAATTTCTTCTAAGTTAATACACAGAAGGAAATCCATTAAAATAGTGATTAAATACATATTTGTGTAACTAGTCATGTGGACTCAAAAAAAATAAAATAAAACTCCACCATTTCCTAACAACAACACTTAGGAGAATCTTGCTTTATCAGATAATAAAACATATAAAATGACACAAGTGTGCTACAAACACATACATAGACAAACCAATGGAACAGCAGATCCAAAAATATACAGCTATCCAGAGAATTAAAAAAATTACCAAGTAAGTGTCTCAAATCAATTGAGGAAAGATGAGATACTGTTTTTAATGAGAAGTCTCATACAGCCACCTCTAGCTTCCAGTGTGCCACTATTATATTTGAGTGAGGTACAGTTTCATGAATAATGAGCCAATACCAACACATCATTATTAAAGCCCATACTTTTCTATTTTCCCCAATGTCTTCTTTTTCCTGTATTGAGACGCTACATTAATCACCATGTCTCTAGACCCCTCTTCATTGTGAGATAGTCTACTACTTTGATTTTTCAAGAAAATGATAATAATTCTGAGCTGTCCCTTGGCTTGTACTCTTAAGATGACTTTCTCTTGTTTAATAAGAAGAAGTAAATAAATAACATAACTACCCTTCCATGTCTGATCATAATCATAATGGCATCATCCTAGAGTTCTTAGTCCCATCTATTTATCTGTAACTTCCAACTCTAACCCTGAGAAAACCAGATTCAACCTTCCACATCCATTTGCATCATTGTTCCATTTCAGTACACTTTTCAGACTTGGTAACCAGGATCCTTAGGAAGTAGGTAGGTCTTGACTGCTAGAAGATGCTACTATATACCACTCTTCCAGTATTTGGTCTTACAGACTTTACTCATTTTCCAAATTACTTTGGACAGCCACTTTACCTTACACAACCCTTCAGAATTACTGCTTTCAGATATCTCTGGTGCCCTTGGAATATTATCACAGTCTGTCCTACATTCTCCAGTACTCTAGGTGACTTTTAAATTTACACATTTAAGATTCATTGTGAGGTACAGAGTTCAGTAGGCTATAACAAATGCATGCATGTATGTACCATGAGAGAATAAGTCAGAAGATTCCCCACCCTACAAAAACATCCATGTTCCATTTACCCAGCTCTCTCCTAAATCAAGCTCTTTAATTAATCCATTAATCGTTTCACCATACCAATATTTTGGCTATTTCTTGATTATCATATAAATGAAGCCATATAGGATGTGGTTTTTCAGTCTGCCTTACTTTATTTAGTATTGTTTATAACTTCTTATCACTGAATAGTAGTCCTTCAAAAAATGTATAATATGTGTACCACAATTTTTTAATCCATTCTTCAGTTGAGGGACATCTGGGTTGTTTCCAATTTCTAGCTATTACAAATAAGGCTGCTATGAACATAGATGAGGAGACTTCCCTATGTCTCCGTGAGAGGTCCTTTGGGTGTATACCCAGAAGTGGTATGGCTGGGTCTTGAGGCAAGGTTATTCCTAGATTTCTAAGATATCGCCAGACAGACCTCCATAGTGGTTGCTCAAGCCTGCACTCCCACCAGCAATGGAGTAGGGTTCCCCTTTCTCCACATCCTCGCCAGCATGCACTATCATTTGAGCTCTTTATCTTAGCCATTCTAACATGTGTTAGGTGGAATCTCAGGGTCGTCTTGAGTTGCATTTCTCTGATGATTAAGGATGTTGAACATTTCTTCAGGTGTCTCTCAGCCCTTAGGGATTCCTCCTTTGTGAATTCTCTATTTAGCTCCATCTCCCATTTTTTTGATTGGATTATTTGGTTTCTTGGCATTTAGTTTCTTGAGTTCTTTGTAGATTTTAGATAATAGCCCTCTATCAGATGTGGGGTTGGTGAAGATTTTCTCCCAGTCTGTTGGTTGCCGTTTTGTTCGAATGACAGTGTCCTTTGCTTTACAGAAGCTTTTCAGTTTCATGAGGGAACTGTCCAGGCAGTCATTGGTATGTTCTTTCTTACTTTTGGAAGCTGCAGGCCCTGCACTTCCTATATAAGCAAATATATTTATCCCTCTCAGGTCTCTGACGTGGTTGAAGAATAGACAGCTAGAGTCTCATAGTTAAATTTTGAACTGTTTAGGAATCAAGAGGGTGTTATAGATCTAAGAAGATACTCTTAAAAGTGTTTTGCAAGATAGTATGAATGTTGAGTCACATATAGACCTTTAAACTCATGGAGTTGGGTAGATAGTAGAATGTTAAAGTCAGGGGCCAAATAGGTATAAACTGGACATTGGGAAGGTATACTGGGCCAATTTACTCTCATAAATGTGGCATATTTATATCTATTGTTTTGTATAATACTTACTGTTATAAGAGAAGGAACCATCTGTTGGACTGAAAGGGGAAACTTCTGGGGGGAAGAGGGTGGAAGGGCGGGTTAGGAAGGGGGAATAGGGAGGGGTTTGTTACTAAGATGTAACTTGAAGAAAAAAAAATAAAGTATTTAATAAAAAAATGTATAATAGTTCAGTTGTTAATTCATCTATTAAATATATCTTGATTGTTTCTAATTTGGGGTATCTATAGACAGCACTGCCATAAACTGTCATGGATAGACTTTTATGTCCATTTGCAGATACTTAGGGGATCTTCTGGACTTAATGGGAAGTGCTATTAGACTTTGTAGGCCTAATCTAGTGTTTCCTAAGGCTGTACCATTCTGTGTTTGGACTCAGTGATGAATGAGAGTTCCTGAGGGTCCACATCATAGCCAGGAAACTGTGCTATCATTTTTTTCTGTAGCTGCTTCTGAAAGTGGTTTAATTTGCACTTCCCTATTGATAAAAAGAGGTTGAGCATCGAGCATCTTTACATCTACTCATTTGGCAACTGCGTATTTTCTTTGATGAGGTGTTGGTTCAGATCATTTGCCCATGTTTTAATAAAGCTTTTAGGCTTCATATTTTGAGCCCTAAGAATTCTTTGTCTTCCAAATATTTTCACTAAGTCTCCAGCTTGTCTTTGAAATCTCTTAGCCTTTGCCAGAGCAAAAGCTTTTAATTTAGTAAAAGTAAGGTAAATAGATGATTTCTTTTTTTTATGGATAATGTTTATGGTCTTACATCTAAAACCCTGTTTTCAAATGTGAGGGGCTGGTGAGATGGTGAGATTTACCTTAGAGGGTAAATGTGTTTAAAACTAAACCCAAGGAGCTAAATTCAATCCCTGAGATCTATATGGTAGAAGGAGAGAATTGATACCCAAAAGTGGTCACTGACCATTATATGTTTACTTAAATGCAGACACACCAACACAGGCACACACACACACACACACACACACACACACACACACACACACACACACTCTTAAAGATAGAATTAAAAAATAACCTCAAAGTGACAGTATTTTCTATTTATTCTAAATTATTATAACTTTGTATTTTCTATTTAAGAACAGTATCTGTTTAATTTTTGTCTAAAGTATAAGGATGTTTTGAGGGAGGGGCTGAAGAAGTCCCATGAGCTGCTGATTGCTCAAAGGTTATGGATAAACCTTGAGAAATTGGTCTTTCATACATTGACTTGTTCTGTACCTCAAAATGTTATTAGTTCTGTCAGAATTTTATACAATGCTCTTTGATCATCTTCATCCTCATTCCCTCAGTTCCTTTCAGATTCATGCCGCTCCCTCATTCGCCAATTCTGTGGGTTTTTTCCTCTGTCAGGATCAATTCGTGTTGTCCAAACACTCTTAGAGGTGTAGCCTTCCACTGGAATGTGGCCAACTTATGAGTGGCTGTGCTCTAAGATAAAACTGTCTCTTTCTCTCCAGTAGCTAGCTCACAATTGTCAGTAGCTCTATGGCTAGGGGTCGAATTTCAAGTCCAGCTCTCCTGTCCATGCTAAATATTTTTCTGATTTTGGTATTCACAGGTCTTTGACATGCCATCACAACAAGTGTGAGTTCACACAACGTGCAACTTACCAAAAGACATTGTTTCCTTGTAATCACACATCACCCCCGACTCTTACAATTTCTGTGCTGTCTCTTTCACAATAATCCTTGAACCCTGAGAATGAGCAGGTATGATATATGTATTCCACTTAGGGATGAGTATTTCACAGTTTCTTATTTTCTGTTGTGAGTCCCTGTGATAATCATCATCTACTGCAAATAGTAACTTCTCTGATGATGGTTGATATATGTATTAATCTGTGAGTATAATAATAAGTCATTATGATTCAGTTTAATACTATGTGTGTTTAGCAAAGTAATAGTAAGAGAGTCTATTCTAGGGCCTATGTCTTGTCTAGTCATAGATTCTTGGCTCCTTTAACACTGCCAGGTGTTGAGTTCCATTTTCTGGAACCGCCATTAAATACAATCATAAACCAGTTGGTTACCCCTATGCCATTGTTCCCTGTAACCCTTTATATCAAAGCATTCTGCCTTCCCCCGCTCAATGAAAGCCCTTTCCCATGTAAAAATTAATTGATTATATTTAAGTAGACTACTTTCTTGTTTTATTGATTGATCTATCTGATTCATCACCAACACTACCCTAGATTTTCTGTAACCTTCAAATTAAGGCAGATAATATTTCAACTTTTTTCTTGTTCAGAAGTTTTGTAGTTGTTCTAGCCTTTTGCCTTCCTTTACACATTTTAGAATCTATTTGATGTCTATAGAATGAACTTCTAGCACATATATTGGGATTTCAGTTAAAATACATATTGAATTAAATAGGAATTCAACCAAATTATATACAAATTAATTTAATGAGGGATATTTATTTATTTTGATCCTTGACTTATTAGAATTTTCAGTTTGCAAATATATACCCTCTACTTATTTGTCGTCTTTATACCTAAAATTATAAGGAATCTGTAAGAAACACTTTTCATACCTTTTCAAACACTGTTGTTCAACTTAGCTAATTTAATTATTCAATATCAATATATATATATATATATATATATATATATAAAACTTCATTTGATCCAATTTGTATAGTCTTGCTATACAGATTATGAGTTCCAGAAGGTACATTTATTCTCCCACTTGAAGGTACTTCTCCTTATAGACATCTGTGAATAAAAAGGGTGTATTCCTTGATTCTAAAGCTTGATATCTTTCGTGTTACTTTTTCTTGTTTAGTACAATGCTATTTTGTTAATAAATTTTGCATACTATGTCCATAACACATGTAGTTGTTCTGAAGTTTCTTAGGTATTAATGTCAATGGTTGAAAAAAGTAATAGAGCTAGAAGAGATTTCTCTAGACAAAATTGTGCAGAAGTAATGTCATTCATTTTTTAAATGTTGTCCAAATGGCACCATAAATCCATCTGAACCCAGTGCCTTCATCTCTGAGAAGTGAATACTTAGTGCTTCAAATATATTGATACCCTTTTTATAAGTAACAGACTCATCTATCTCCATATTTCCTCTAGTGTCAGTTTTCAATGACTCCACTTTAACATAGTGTTGCTGATAGTATTTATCATTTTAATATCTACAAGTTCTATATAATTATCATATACAATCATCTATATAATCATCATCTTTCACTCTTTTCTGGCAATAAGAATTTTCCTTCTCTTTTCTTTCTTTTCTCAGCCTAGTGAAATTTTTATAAATTATGTTAATCTTCAAGGAACAGCTTTTCATTGATTTTACAATTGTTTTTTCTTTAGATTTTAAAGCCTCTTCTGCAAAGTTTAAGCATTTCTTCCTGTTTGATTTATACTTAATTTATTCTTCGTTTGGTTTTCTAAGGGAGGAATTTAGATAGTTGACTTTAGATATTCTTTCTTTGCAAACATACACACACAACCATACACACACACACACACACACACACACACACACACACACACACACTCATGCTAACTTCAGTGACGACTGAAGTTACTCCATTCCACAACTCTTGGCAAGCTATATTTTATTTTCAACTAAATAAAAGACTTTAAAATTTTCACTAGACTTCTTTGATGCTTGTATTAATTAGAAGTGTGTTGTATAATTTCAAGATATTTGGAGCCTGTCCAACTGCCTTACTCTTGTTGATTTAATTCAGCTTTGCTTTGAAAATATAGTTTGCATGATTTCCAGCTATTGAACATTGTTATTATATGGATTTTCACAAATAATATGGTTTATTTTGGTAAATGACCCACATGAGCTTGAGTTAGATTGTTGTTAGATTGACGATCCAAAGACTATCAATTAGATCAACATTATTGATTGTACCATTTAAAACATTCATATTTTTATTGATTTCTATCTGTTTGATCAACTGGACCCCCATAGAGTTTACTAAAGATTTCAACTCAAATATTAGACATGTGTATTTCTTTTCAGATCTATGAAATGTCTGATGCACATATTCTTATTCATGTTATACACATGTTCATTTAGGATTTCTCTGTCTTCTTGTAGAATTCATTTAACATCATGCAATGGTTAAGTTTATTTCTGATTACCTCCTTTGTTCTAAAATCTGAATTCTCTGAAATCAAAAGACATTTAAACTTTCTTTTGATGCATGTTAGTGTGGTTTATATTTGTCTTTTAACTTTTATCCTATTAGAGTTTGTGTATCTAAATCAGGTTTCTTATTAACAACATACAGTTGTCTTGTGTTTTTGCCCCATGGTAGCAATATATCTTTTAATTCATGTATGTAGACATCTTTATTTAAAATTACTATTAATAAGATTTAATTAATAAGAATGCTTGTATTCCCTACCTGTTTCATGTGTTGATTACCTCCTTCTCTCTTGCTTTACTTATCTTGATTGAACATTTAAGTTTCATCTCATCTCCTTCATAATATTGGTTAAATACTTTTTAAGGAAAACAAGGAATCAAGTCAGAATCCACAATTTAAATCTTTTCTAGCTGAGCTTTACTTTCAAATAGCACCATGCAAACCACATGTAGCAGTAGTTTATCTTCCATGTGTCCAAATTCTTTTTGGCATTGATTCATTGTCTGTGTGTTAAGCACACAGTGTGCTGTTTCTTTAACAAATTTTGTTTTGTTTTGTTTTGGTTTTGGTTTTTGGTTTTCAGCTGTTGAGACAAGGTTTTTCTGGTTGTCCTGGAATTCACTCTGTAGATCAAGCTGACCTCCAACTCACTCCCATGGCCCAGCTTTCCAATGATTTTTAAGCTTGTCATTATGGTTTAAATCCAGTAAGAACAAGAAAATATTTTATTTTACCACTATTTACTATTTTTGTACCACATACTTTCCAAGTTTCTGGTCAGTATCACATCTTCCTGTCTGAAGGACTTGTATTATTTCTTATAGGGCAAGTTTTCTGGTTACTGAATTTCTGACTTTCTGTTATTGGTTTAGAAATTATCTTGATATATGATATTATCATTTAAAATATATTTCCTCTACCACATTCTCTTCATCATCTTATATTTAAAATACCATCCATTATGTCACTTAACATTGTTCCACAACTCTTAGAGGCTATGTCACCTTAAGTTACTGTAAGATTTGTTTACTTGAGATTCCCTCTGTAATTCAGTATGTTATGTTTATATTGATTCATATTCAAAGTCAATATTTTTCAAATATATAAAGACTACTGCTGGGTGGAGTGTAGAACATCTTTATATTTATTTTAATGTTTGAATTACTGGATTTTCATTGTAATTAATTATTCCCTAGATTTTTGTCTCTCTACTTATACTGTTTTTATATGTTGTCTGTTTTTTCCTTTACATCTTTACTCCATTAATTATATTGAAAACTGGTTACCATTTAAAACTCTTCACCAAAATTAAATGTTCTATAGTCATGATTGACTGGTTAGAACTAAAAAAAAAAAAAAAAAACCCATCTGGACATTCAAGTCTAGAGCAAAATTATCTTAAGTTATTTTTAATTCCCTTTATAATCATTGACCTCCACCTCAATGTTTGTAGTCTTTTAGAAAAATCCTTTTGGAATCCTAATAGACTACTAACTTCTACCAACCCCAATGTTAAGAATCTCATCAGATAACATCTACCTAAAGTGGAGATTTACAGGCATTGCTGTCACTCACTAACCTGATGTTACCAACAGTGTGTTCACAAAGAGCCTTAGTCTGACTTTATTTTGATATGTTACTATAAAAACTTCATGAATCTCTTACTATATTGAAACATGCTTTTCCGGGGGGACCTGAGTATTTGATTCCAAGCTTCTATTGTATTTGGCTGGAGAATAAGCTATCTCTTAAGTCTTTGAGGTAAGTCTGTGTTTTTGCTTCAACCGTTCTTGACAACCAACCTAGTGCTTCAGCTATAATCTACTTTCCCTGCAAGGGTCACCTGGATTGGCACTGGTCACTGTGTCAATTCTCTTGATTTGGGAAATGGTACATTCGTTTATTCTGAAATGACTTATATAGATCCTATTTTGTTTGGATATATTTGTTTGTTTTTCTTTTTATTTCATAAAATTTGGTTTCAGAAGGTATCTTATTTTGTTTGTTTGTTTGTTTCTTTGATTGATTTCAGCAGATTTGTCCTCATGGAATTCAATTAACTTTTGTTTAAAAGTGCTTTCAGAACACTTGCTAAGTTACATCCATTAGTTGTTTTGCCCCTGCCAGTCTTCCAATATCTGACTCTGAGTTCATTGCAATCTTGTTGCTTTAGTTTAATTCTATAATTGTCTTATTCTTAGAGATGTCAGAGATAAGAGACACTTGTCTATTTCCTCCATCCCAGACGGGGGAGATGTCAGGGGGAATAACTTATAGTACATAATCATCTTTGAGGAAAGCTCTAACTATATCCCACTCCTGGGTTGGAGGGAATCATTCTGACTCAGCTGGGAAGGCACACTGCAGGGCTGATCATCTAGTGTCTTAAACTTCTACTTTTTTTTTTTAACTATAAACTGCACAAGAAGCCTGAGACACAGTGGGAGGAGCCAATATTGGCCTGAGGGCAGAGGAAGCTACTCTAAAAAGAAACATGAATTTTGTCTGACTCACATGTTCCCTAATACCACAGTGAACATTGCAATTTTAAGAAGAAAATGAAAACTGGGATTCAAGGAAAAAGGAAATGTTTAGAGGAAAAAACAAAAACAAACCACAGCCATTTGCTACTCCAGATGGTATTGAGTTTGACTTTATGAATTCAACATGTAGGCATTTGAAAGAAAGCACAGTCATATCTAACAAAAGGTTGTTTCTCTCAGTAGAGAACACTTCTTGTTCCTAAATTGTTTTTACTCTTGTTTGTTCATTTTGCATACTAAACCTGAAGTCCTAAGCAGAAGGATTAAAGATCAGGAATACACAGCCTACTTTATTGAGCAGTCTAAAATATCTAAAGAAAAGAAATGATAAAAAATGGTAATTTATGATTATAGTAAGAGTCTTAGAACCACGTTTAAAATGAATAAATTCCACATTAAAAATATTTAGAACTTGGCTCAAAACTAGAGGTAAACTTAAGGAATGTTGCTATGTTCAACTCCCTTCTAATCTACTCTCTGACTTTGCCTTCCTTACACAGAGCAAAAAAAAAAAAATCTATGTCACAGAGAAAGATTACCATGGGCTTTTCTGACCACATTAAATGTTTCCATCTGTAAAGGTGTTTCTCTCCTGATTAGCTTTTCTTTGGAAGCAGGAATATTCACCTAGGTGTACAAAGCAAGCTTCATTTGTCAATGTCCTTATTTTCTGTCTTTCTACAACTGGAAAACACAGGGATAGAAACTTTCTACTTAGTTTTCACTGAAAAATAGACTCTACATTTATGCTTACTTAGAATTGTTTCATATGATTGTATTTTTCATGTCATTTGTGAGTCTCAAGCAACATGGAACAAAATTCAATTTGTCCCTGAAATTCCTAAAAAATAGCTACATAACGAAACCTGTGGCTACTTCATTTTTTTCCATGTTTAACTTACTGAGTAAAATTATTGTTCTTGGTCTTCCTGATTTAAGACGTGTGTTCATATGTATGTGAATATAAACATTTTAGGATGGTTTCTGAACTTAACAATATAGCACTAATATGCAGGGGCAGTTGCTTGCTTATGTAATTTATCCCTTACCCCTAACACTGCATCTTTAGAGAAGCATAGCTTTCAAGGTCCTCATCTTAGTCAAATCCAAAAAAGCATGAATCTTAAAAAAAAAAAAATCCTCTGCATAGATGTTATGTTATGGCTGTTAACTTGGTGTTTTGGTGGAACTCTTAACAGTGGGAATGGATACATCTTCTGACTCTTTTGCCTGCTCTTGAGAGTCTTTTTCTCATATTCATTTTCCTTGTGTAGCCTCAATATTAGAGCTCAATAGGAGATTCCTGCAGAATCTCCTGAGGAAATGCTTGGTTAGCTTTTGCCTTGTGTTTTTATTTTTAGCTTTGCTGTTGGAACTTTTTACTTTCACTTTGTCTGTGACAGACTGTTCCCCAGAATCAGAAATAGAAGCTCCTCTGTGATTCATTCTTTTTGTTTCTGAGGATTGTGGGACTGGAACAGATCACTACTCCTCTGATTGTTAATAATGATGATTTGACTGAGTCAGGCCAAGGGCCTGGTCTGGGTACATCAGCTAACATCTGGATGCTCTCTTCCAATGGGAATTTGGTGCTGACAATTAATTGCCCACCAACCTGTTCCAAACAACAGCTAGATAATTATCAAAATGTTTGGAAGGTCTTGATGGATACTTGGTCCCAAAACTTAATAGGAAAATTCAGAGGTGAGCCAAGCAAGGATGCGGAACTGACTCAAGTTACTAATTTGCTGAGAGCCCTGGGTGAGAATTATATCTCATCATGATGCTAGGGAAAATGCTAGGTGCCAATAATTAAATCAAACTTTCCTGGGTATGCAGTTGATCAAGTCTTTATTCAGTAACTGCAATTGCTGCCACCCATGGTCACTTGGTTGAGTATCAATGTTCTGGGTTACATATTACCTGCCTGCTGAAGCTCTGTTTCCTCCTTGATATAGTTCATGGATTAGCAGGCAACCTCGGAGATTGAGGAGAAGGGAGGGAAAAAGTACAGTGCGCACATTATTGCTAAGTGCGGGAAGTTCTTAAAAGAGAGTGTACATGAGCAAATGAGCAAATGAATGTAGAACCTTTTCAGCTGTGAAGAAATTTGTATAAACAAAGGTGGCCTGAGTTGTCTCAGTGCTGGAGCATGAACTGCACCTCCTGGTCCAAGTCTTTTTTGCTGATTCCACACATCCTCCTTTGGGTTCTGAGCCATCACCCAGGCTGGACCCCGACAGAATCTATTTTCAATTTTGAAAAAAAGTGGGAATAAAGAAGACAAAAACAAACAAACAAACAAACAAACAAAACAAAACATGGCAACTATTTCAAAACCAACCTGTAACTAGTTGCTTATTCTGTTCAGGGCTTTAAAATATCATATAAACATACACCCATAATGTGCTTCATTACAATTTAGGTTTAGCTGTTTTTTCCTCATATTATATTTAGGAGAATAATGTACCACAAGGCTTTCAGATTTTAGGAGGGCTATAGTAACTTAGGTAGTGCTGCTAAGTTGATTTACTGGCTTACAACAAAAGTAAACAGGTGACCCACAAGTAGAGGAGATCATAACAATATGGAGACAAAAATCCCAGAGGTTAGCACTGTTTGCAACTGGGAAATAGTGATGTTCTTCTTAGAAAATGCAGCTTCAAAGTGCACATTAGAGTAGGACTTGGATATTTAACAAGTAGTTGGTTTAAATTTGCTCTGCCTATAGTTGTAACTGCTGGATGTTTATAATAATCTTCCTTTGTTTTCAGATAAACTGCTAGATTTTCTTTGAACCTGTTATTTTTACATATTTTCTAAATTTTGTTAAGAAAAAATAAAAACAAAACACCCCTCTAAACAAACTCAATAAAGTAAGAAGGAGGAAAAACAATAGTTGTATGCATATTAAAAAATTAAAATGTTTCCAGATTGTAAATTAGGTGGGTTTTTTGGTATTTATTTATTTATATTTTCAGTTAAAGGAATGTTCCAAAATGTAAGTAGACAGATGAGGACAAAACTAGAAGGTAAAATATACAAAGGGCAGGCCCATGTGTAACGAACTCTGTTTTGTGTAGAGGCTTTTTTTGTTCCATTTTGGAGTGTGTGTATGATGGCAGGATTGTTCGTGTTGATTTTTGTTTTGTTTATTTGCTTGCTTGCTTTTTCTCTCTCTGTTTTATGGAGAGATGGAAAAAGAACATAGGGTTGAATGGGTAGGGAGGTGAGAATTTAAAAGGGGGGGGTTGTAAAAGATAAAAGCCAGACAGCATAGATAAAACTGCATTGGCATTAATTAAAGACTATTAAACATTCCTAAGGTCAAAATCTTCAATAATCTGATGTAGAACTATTGCCTGAATCTGTTAGTAGTGGCAATGTTTTCTTGAAATAGTAATCTCTTAGTAGTACTCATAGACAACCTGACAGAAGAAATGAGGATTTTATATTTTACTCACTGTGCCTTGGTTTCTAACTTTATTTTGTTCTGTTGCTGCAAATACTCATGAAAATGTTAGTATATTGAAACACCATACCTGGTTGTTCCTGGGTCATGATCTCCCATAGTTTTCTCCAGAATAAATTCTTATTCCCTTTGAAGAAGTGACAACTACATCATGCCAAAAAATAGTATAACTGATTGAAAAAACAGTGAAACAAAAGGAAAAGGAAATGACCTCTCCTAAAGTATGCAGATTTTTATTGCAGATATGAGAGAAACCAGGTAGAGCAGAGTCCAGGCTGAACACAGCCAGCAGAGTAAACCCAACCATGAGAGAAGAGAAGGGGAGGGAGAATAAAAGAGGAGTCCTAAACCATGAGAGAAGAGAAGGGGAGGGAGAATAAAAGAGGAGTCCTAAACCATGAGAGCAGCCTGGACCAAGATGCCAAGCGACTGGTATAGCCAAAATGGCTGAATTATGCAGAGATCAGGCTTGGGGAAGGGAAAGAGAAACCCAGCCCGTGAGAGGGAGAAGTTTAGGGTAGGGACAGGATATGAAGACTGATGCTGGAATGTATGGAGAGAAAATGGGAACTGTCCAGGTAGTCCTGGTTTGTCATTTCTTAGTATTGGAAGCTGCAGGCCCTGCACTTCCTATGCAATCAGATATATTTATCCTTCTCAGCTCTCTGAGGTGGTTGAAGAATAGACAGCTTGAGTCTCATAGCTAAATTTTGAGTTGTTTAGGAATCAAGAGGGCGTTCTAGATCTAAGAAGATGGTTATAATAGTGATGCAAGTTAGTATGAAAACTAAGTCAGTTATAGAACTTTAAACTCATGGAGATGGTTAGAAGGTAGAAGGTTAAAGTCAGGGGCCAAATATGTATGAACTGGACATTGGGAAGGTACACCGGGCCATTTAACTCTCATAAATGTGGCATATTTAATTCTGCTGTTTTGTATAGAATTTACTGTTATAAGAGAAGGAACCATTTGTTGGAATGAAAAGAGAAGCTGTTTGGGGGGGGGAAGAGGGTGGAAGGGTGGGACAAGAAGGGGGAATAGGGAAGGGTTTGCGACTGAGATGTAACTTGAAAAAAAATAAAGTACTTATTAAAAAAAAAAAAAAAAAGAAGTGCTGGGAGGTGCCACAGGTACTGAATGATGCTGGAAAGAGCCACAGGCACTGAAGGATCCTGAGAAATCTGGCCAGTGTCCCCCCCCCCCCCCTTGATATGTTAAGGCCACATTCAGGCATGTGTCCTGGGTTTCTTTGAGACCTAACACTGATAATTCTAAATCTATTTTCATCTCTGATACTGTTTATATGGTCCTTTGAATTTAGAGTGATGTTTCTCCCCTTAGTATTTCTCACATTTTGTAGCTTTTTCTGAAGTCTAAAATAATGTTTTGGGGTTAGACTGAGACAAATGGGCCTACAGCATGAGGGCTGTGATTTCTCAGGTTAAGAGTTGAACTGCATTTAATATTTGCCAGAGCTAAGTACTAGGGAATTACAGTTGACTAAAATTCAGATTTTACTCAGTGGTCGTTCTGAGAGTACCCTGCAGTGCTGTCAATCATATTCCACATACCTTGGTGATGGGCTGGTTAAGATGAGGAACGAACAATGTCCCACCTTATCTGGTTATTGACCACTCTATCAGTGAGATGTGTTTCTTAGGAATGTTCTTTCAGTGCTTTGTCTGCTATCTCCTCACTCCCTGACCACTACTCCCATCCTTGGTGACTGTATTCCCAACCTAATTATATAAAGATTCATAACAAGCTCTTGCCTTCTTTCCCATTCGTACAATTCAGGAAGGCCAGAAAGAAGAGTTGAGGGAGGAATTACTTGCCCCAGCTGGGAAAATACGGCCAGGTTTCTTTCCCATGATCATTACCTCTTTTTATGAAGAAGGCCTCCCGTGTGCTTCAAAACAATTATTCTCCCATTCTTTTGGGTAGA
Organism: Lophiomys imhausi; assembly: GCA_907164525.1. Lineage (NCBI taxonomy): Eukaryota > Metazoa > Chordata > Mammalia > Rodentia > Muridae > Lophiomys > Lophiomys imhausi. The sequence goes on along the minus strand of CAJQZJ010003694.1, from coordinate 10,253,865 downwards.
TCTGGGAGCATTGTTCTCTTAGATTTTCATCATATGAACTTAATAGGATTTCTGGAATTCAGGTTCACAAAGGTGTATCCCCTAAAGACTGAAGCCTTGAGGAAATTCTCCTTCTAATCCACATGCAGCCTGCAGCAATCTACCATAATTCATATTTAAATATTCTTGCTCCTTCAGTATCCCAGAGGCTTATCCCAAGAAGCACATCCTCCTTAGTTCTTTTTCCTTGGTCCTGTGTCTAAAGATTCTGAGACATTAGCTTTTCTTACTCCTTCAGTTGTCTGATGGGGTTCCAAGAAATGTACTCATCTTTTAATGGGTCCACCTTTTCCTTAAAAGAAACACAGTGATGTTTTCCAAGTTCTTTATATGTTGAAGTTGAGACCAGAGTTTTATTGGACTTAAAGTTTTGGTTTTTTTGTTTTGTTTTGTTTTATTGAAAGATCAGAAAGCGTGTTGTTTCCCTCGCCCTTCTCTTCACAAAGGTTTGCTTTCAAGTTTTGATTACTATGTGAACAATAGCAAGGGCTGCTATGATCTAGCTCTGCTAAAAATGGCTAAATGAGGTTGCAGCCCTTTGCTAGAAAAAAAAAACTCTGAAATAAAAATCATTTTGTCTGCTTTCTCATATAGAGAAAATAATGTCTATTTGCATTGTCAAACTATTGTACTTATGATTTACTGTGTCTTAAAAATTCCAATTGAATAAACTGAATAACTGGCCTTTCTTTTTAAATTTGGAAAAAGGAATAATAATAAAAAGCCAGAGGCATAATTACCTGTCATTCAGTGGCATTGTTTATCTCACCTGTCCATACCTATGCTTACAGCCAGTACTATAGAATTTATTTCAATCATAATACAATTAATTAAAATTACTTTAAGGAAATTTTTTAAAAATATATCTGATTATATAGGAAGTGCAGGGCCTGCAGCTTCCAAAACTAAAAAATGACATACCAGTGGCTGCCTGGACAGTTCCCATTTTCTCTCCATACATTACAGCATCAATCTTCAGCCATTTGGCCCCATTTCTCTGACAGACATTGGTTGTAGAGCAGGAATTATGAAGGACTTACCTACCCTGTCTTGGCAGAGCTAGGCTGTCGACTTACCTGCTTCCAAGTTTTGTCCTTTTTGGACAGAAGTCTGTCTACAGTTGAAGCAAGTGGTTTTTCTTGCCAAGAGAATGGCTTACCACCAATTTAATCATCTCCCACTGGAGATTCTTCGATGCTCATCTTCTACTTGGAGTAATATAGGGGATGCTGTCAGGAGCTGACATGTCTCGATATCAAAAAATCTTAAGTTAAGAAAACATCTTTGAATGCCATATTCTGCAGATCTCTTGAGGTTTTTGAAGATGCCCTATCTATCTCTTATATTTAGATAAGCAAAGAAATGTGATTTTTATCTAAGTCTAATTTTCTCTCTCTATCTCTATCTCTATCTCTCTCACTCACAGGTGTAGGCATAAAAGTTATTTTGTAATTCAAATGCTGATTTCTGTACCCCCCCCATATCTGGTTACAATCCTTGTTCTTAGACTCTGCTGTCTCAATGTTGCATAAACATTGCTCCCCAACTGTCTCTTGACATGCCGATAAAGCAGTTTACAGCCAATTACTGAGCAGGGGAGAGAATAGGGCTGAACTTCCTGCCCTCCAGGGAAGGAGGAGTTAGAGGAGAGAAGAACAGGATTCAGATGTCCAGGAGACATGACATATGCAAAGGTTTTGTTGGCAGAAAATTTTCTCTGCTAAACAACTTAGATTATTGTTTTTGGGTTTATCTTCATTCAAACTCTCAGTACAAGAACAGAAAGGAGTCTGGTGCATTGACAGAATATAGCAGAAATGACCTCTAACCAAATTTTCAGAATAATTTTCATTTCCCTCTAAAACCTGATGTGCCATTTTGACTTTCTGCTATTCCACTGATTTTCTGTTTGTCTCTAATCCCACCAAACTGGCCATTAAGCTCCTCTTACAATATTGATGGTTTCTCTCACATGACACTTTTCAACATGCAGTTCCAATGGCCTACAAACTACATCTTCAGGTTGGTCACAACACCAGTCGTCCCACATACTGCAATCCTTGTTACCAATGTTCTGCAACAGTTAATTTTCTCATTGATATGACTAAATACAAGGATACAAAAGCAACTTAAGGAAGACAGGGTTTGTTGATCCACAGTGGGGAAGGCATTGCTTTGAGAGTAGCCCAAGCTATAGCAGAGGGGACATGAGCCAGATGTTCAAATTGTATCCATAGCCAGGAAACAGAGAAAGCAGCTTCCCTTTTCCCTTTTACTCATACATCAGTCCAGGGCACGGTCTTCCCACATTTCTGGAAACATGTTCGCAGACATGTCCAGAGGAGTGTCTCCCAGGTGATTCTAAACCCGCTCAAGTTGAGATTGAAGATTAACATGAACCTCTTCATATGTTCATCTCGTTTTCCTTCTTCATTTCTTAGTTTTCAAGGTCGTTCCAATCACCTACATCTACATTGGTGTTGTGTACAGTGACAGTAGTGGGTAAAATTTTGAAAGAAATTTGTCTTTCCTATTGGAGTAACACAAATTAAAGCTCCGAAGAGCCCGCATTTTGTGGGCAAAATCCAAAAGAACACAGAGCTGCAGAAGCAGATACCCACGCTCTTTGTAGATGTTGATATAAGTTCTGAGTTCACCCCAGACATCACATCGACAAACTGAAATTTATTTGCATCAAGGTCATATGTTGAAATCTCATCTTAATGAACAGTTACCGGCAAATGGGCTCTTTCAGAGGGGGTAAGGTTCATTAATGGGATTGGTATGCTTGTGAAAGAGATTCCATAGAGTTCTCTCATTCTATGAAAAGACTGACTAAATGAGAAGAAACATGTCTATGAAAAAGAGAGCAGGCTTTCTCCACCCACTGAGTATGCTGAAGTTTGATTTGGCAGGTCCTAGCCTTCAACACTATGAGAAACAAGTGCTTGTTATTTATCAGCCACTGGAGATACCTGGTGTAGTTGTTATTGTTATTTTAGTAAGAGCAGATTTGATAGGCGAAAACCCAAAGCAGCATAGTGAGGTATATGAGAAGTAATGTGTTATACATAATAGACAAGGCTCTGAGTGACATGTGCATGAGAAACAACTATAGCAATGTGGTAAAGCCTACACTAAAATGACATTTTAAATTACTACACATAGAAGTTGAAAGACTACTTGCTGCGAGATCCTAATCTTGGGGCAAATTCCCTAGGTATTCATTAGTCCTTTGTTCTAATGAAAGGACAACCTTAGCAGGCTGCTCTTTCAATTAATTTCCTGTACTTTTCTCTGTCCTTGTCTAAGAAAGCTCAGTCTAAGCAGAGATTATATAAGGCTATGAGTCAAGAGTGATCACACTAAGTACATTTCAGATATTTAAATATTTTCCATAAAACAGACCTTCAACTAGTCATTTATCACCTAATGAGGTTTGCTGTCTGCTAAACAAATGGAATAGCAACAGTCTCCAGGGCTTGTAACAAGACTCATAGTCTCATGATACACTTTTTAATTCAACATTTATTAAAACATTTCACACATCAATATTTGGAAATATGACAAATTCTAAAGAGAACATATTATCAGTAGATACCAACCTAAAATGACCCAAATATTAGAATTTTCAAAGACTACAAATCATTTATTATAACTCTGTTCTGTGAAGTAAAGATAAACACTCTTCACATAAATATGAGTATTTTATGGCAGAGAAGTATGGCAAAACACTGTCAAAAAACAAAATAAAATGTATAAGTGAAAATACAATCTGAAAAATTAAAAAAATTCTTTGCGGGTAGCTCTCATCAAAATGGTCATGATGGGATAGTCAATGAACTTGAAGGCTATTCAGTAGAAATTACTAATCCTGTTTCATTTCTAAAAACCATTTACATGTATTATGACATAAACTCAAACAATTGATGATTATCATTAAAATTGAGGGTCCAATGTAAATATTAAATCTACTTTTTAATATTCAATCTCAATTCAGGTTGCCATAGTTAAATAATGGCAAGATGGTACATTGACATCATTTCAGCAAATTTTCTTCTACTGCACACTACTAGTCATACTTTCCAATATGGAATCCTTAAATTGGTTGAAATAAGGGGGACAAATTTTTGAAGTATTCATTAGTGGCTTGATCTAATACAAGGGAATACTCAATAGGGTACTCTTTGGATTAATTACCTGTACTTTTATCTGTCGTCGACTGAGAAAGTTCAGTTCAAGCAGAGATTATATAAGGCTGTGAGTTAAGAGTGATCACACTAAGTACATTATCCATATCTAAATATTTTCCATATAGCAGTTCTGCGGTGGTACCACAGGGTAGTTTAATATTGATTGCCCTGATTAAGAGCATGGTCAAGTGCTGTTTGTGTGAACTGATGTGTAATGATCAATTACAGACTGAAGAAGTGACATAACTGGTTTTTTGTTTTTGTTTTTGTTTTGTTTTGTTTTAGCACAATGAGTATCTAGTACTTACATAGTGTCTTGTGAACTTATGAGATAGCAGTAAGTAGTTCATGACGTAGTCATATTGATATAACAGGGTGCTTGAAAGTAATGCAATGTTGTTTTGCAATTATGTTGCTTAACTTCATGACTAAAATCTGAGTATAACAGAACTGCATAAGACAAGGGCTGCCTAAATACACACACACACACACACACACACACACACACACACACACACACACACA
>CAJQZJ010003694.1:10186427-10249098 GCA_907164525.1 Lophiomys imhausi | reverse complement strand
ACACACACACACACACACACACACACACACACACACACACACACACAATCTCTTACCATACATGTTGTCCCTTTCAGGAAAACGTGTATAGAGAATCTCTGTTACTCAAGAAGTAGTATTTGATTCTTTTTGGTGGCACACATTTGTCATTGTATTTAGTAAACTATATGGTTAAACACTATGTACCTTTTCCAGTCCTATGCACAGTTCGTATCATTTTTTCATGACAGCTTGTTTTAAAATTTTTTATGAGGTTTTCACTGAGTTTCATTATTTCATTTGAATGTGATTTTCCAGGTATTGTATCTTCTTTTGTGTTTTTTCCAGAAATACTGTCTTCCTCTGCTGGTGTAAACACGCATTCTCATGTTTCTGTGTATGCTTTTCCTGAATTTGTTTTTTTAATTTATATATACAGTGTCTCTGGAATTACTTTATAGTTGGCTTGGAGATATAGCTTGAATTTTTAAAATATTGTTAGCTAATTGATCCAGCAAAAAAACAAAAAATACTTTATTTTTCCTTCAGTTTGTGTAGTGATGGTGTTTACATAAATCTAAGGTATATGAAATAATTTACCGAATTTTAGTTTGTCAGATTTCTAGTTTGACTTAGATGAACGTTTATGGATCCTGATCACAATATTGAGCTACTACAAAATTATCAAGCTTCATCATAAGTTCAATGTAATGAATTTCATTTCTTTTTCTTTTTTTTGTTTTTGTCATATTTTATTAAGGATGTGATTTATGCAGATTTGTGGTTTATTTTCTTTTTTTGTGGGTTATGGTTTAGATATTTTTTTATATATAAGTACTTTTTTTTTTCTTCAAGTTACATCTCAGTCACAAACCCTTCCCTATTCCCCCTTCCTGTCCCACTACTCCACCCTCTTCCCCCCCAACAGCTTCCCTTTTCAATCCAACAAATGGTTCCTTCTCTTATAACAGTAAATTCTATACAAAACAGTAGAATTAAATATGCCACATTTATGAGAGTTAAATGGCCCAGTGTACCTTCCCAATGTCCAGTTCATACATATTTGGCCCCTGACTTTAACCTTCTACCTTCTAACCATCTCCATGAGTTTAAAGTTCTATAACTGACTTAGCTTTCATACTAACTTGCATCACTATTATAATCATCTTCTTAGATCTAGAACACCCTCTTGATTCCTAAACAACTCAAAATTTAGCTATGAGACTCAAGCTGTCTATTCTTCAACCACCACAGAGAGCTGAGAAGGATAAATATATCTGATTATATAGGAAGTGCAGGGCCTGCAGCTTCCAATACTAAGAAATGACAAACCAGTGACTACCTGGACAGTTCCCATTTTCTCTCCATACATTCTAGCATCAGTATTCAGCCTTTTGGTCTTGTTTCTCTGACAGACATTTATTGTAGAGCAGGGATTGTGAAGGACTAACCTACCCTGTCTTGGCAGAGCTAGGCTGTCGACTTTCCTGCTACCAAGTTTTGTCCTTTTTGGACAGCAGTCTGTCTGCAGTTGAAGCAAGGAGGTTTTACATGCCAAGAGATAGGCTTGCCACTAATTCAACCATCTCACACTGGAGATTCTTCGATGCTTATCTTCTACTTGGAGTAGAATAGGGGGTGCTGTCAGGAGCTGATATGTCACGATATCAAAAAAAATCTTAATTTAAGACCACATCATTGAATGCCATATTCTGCAGATCTCTTGGGGTTTTTGAAGATGCCCTATCTATCTCTTGTATTTATATAAGCAAATGTTGCTTGTCTCTTAACAACTTGATTACTGAGTAGCTTAGAGAATATCTGTGATAGACTGTCATAGTAGCTAACAAGGTGACATGCATGCATGACTAGGAGTTTGTTTTTCTTAACTATCCTAAACAGTTTAAGACAGTTGGTATCAAGAGGCCAGAGCTTCACATTTCATTTTTAAGTATCTCTAGGTACGATACCATTAGGAAGCGTTACCTTTAATTTTGTATCAATATACAAAGATCTATTCAAATGTGGCTAAATATACTCTTAATTTTGTATCAATATACAAAGATCAATGCCTATGTGGCCCAATACAATCTTAATATTGCGTCCATATACAAGGGTCAATACCATTGTGGCCAACTATAATCTTAATTTTGTATTAATATACAAATATCAATACCGATGTAGTCCAATACAATCTTATTTTTGCACAATAAACAATGGTCAATACCACTTTAGCCAAATATACTACTAATTTTGTATCAATATACAAAGGTATACGGGCATATTCAATAATCTGACCCTTCTTCTTGGTCCTTCCTGTGCTATGTCTATGTCTCAATTTTTCTCAAGTCCGTGCATTCCTACATAGGAGATAAAGAAGGATAAAGAAAAGGGAAAGAAGGAATACCCTGGGTCTAACCTCCAAAACCCATTAAACAGGACCATTTAACAAATTGTAATCTCTTCCCTAAATAACAGAGTTTTCAGTTGTCCTTCAAATAACCAAAAGGGGGGGGGCGGAGAAACACCCTCCCCACCCTCTGGGTATGGGACATCGCTCTCTTAAAATGACTTCCTGCTGATTTGGGTCATAGTAAACCTGTTTGGGGACCGAACCAAAATGGAAAAATGGTTAAAAATGTTAGTACAATCCTTTTATGCTCTGTCCTTCTGTTCTCAGCTGTTTAGATGTCCTAAGGAGTTTGTAGGCAGAAGCTGAACTTCCAGGCTTTACTGAGGTTCTGGCTGGGGCATTGTGTAGAGCTGAACTGTCTTAGTGATATTGAGTTGTTGTGGTTGTAGGCTTTTGATGGAGACAGCTATACCACTTCTGGGTATACACCCAAAGGACACCTCACGGAGACATAGGGAAGTCTTCTCATCTATGTTCATAGCAGCCTTATTTGTAATAGCTAGAAACTGGAAACAACCCAGATGTCCCTCAACTGAAGAATGTATTAAAAAACTGTGGTACATCTATACAATGGAATATTACTCAGCTATAAGAAACAATGAAATCATGCAATTTGCAACCAAATGGATGGATCTAGAGAAGCTCATCCTGAGTGAGCTAACCCAGACTCAGAAGGATGCACACGGCATCTATTCACTTATAGTAGGATTTTAGCTATATTGTACAGGATATCTGTACTACAACCAACACACCAAAAGGAACACGGACATAAACTTTTTTTTCATTTCTTTTTCTTTTTCCTTTTCCTTTTTTTCTTTTTCTTTTTCCTCTCTTTTTTTGTGGTTGTTCTATGTTTTTGTGGGTTTGTGTGTCTGTGGGTCTTTTTTTTAGTTTTCCCCCCATAGCAAGGAGACACCTTTCACTGGCAGTACTGCCTCGTAGGCCGCCGGTGTATGAACAGGTTCTTGGCCCTCATATGACTCCTGATCTGTGGTGAGAGACTGTTATGCAGGGACACTCCACCCCAGAGGATCAAGACGGAAGGGTCAGGGGGTAGAGCATGGGAGGGTGGGGCTGGGAAGCAGGAAAAGAGGACAATATGTTAAGGATGTAACCTGTAGCAACAAACAAATAAATTTATTAATTAAAAAAAAGCAGGTAACAACATTAAAACACTGTAAATAAAATAAAGGACACAGCCGCTCAACCTGGTTTTATAAACCTCCAACTGTCGAAAAAATGTAGAGCTAAGGTAAAATACAGGAGAAATGTGGTGTTAACCCATGCCTTTAACTTCAGCAGAGACGGGAGGGGCACCATAGAGTTAGTGGACTTATAAATTCTAGAGTTACATGGAACAGAGTGGTGAGGGTACACACCCTTAATCCCATCATTCAAGAAGAGCACACCCTTGACCCCAACACACTAGAGACAGAAACAGGCAGATCTCAGAGCTCGAGGTCAGCCTGATACAAAACCAACTCTAAATAGAGAAAAACTTCGATCCAGGAGTGGTGGAACACATCTTTAATCCCTTCAGATGGGAACCACAGGTCTCTGATCCCAATAATTAGAATGCAGAGACACACACATAGGATTTGGAAGGACCTAAGTTTAAAAGCTACTTACAAAAGGCCCACTCAATACAAACAAATTGTCCTTCGAGATCTCAAAATATATACACTAAAGCTGGTTTAGCTCCAAAATAACAAAATAATTTCTTCTTTAAACCAGATTGAAAGATAACACTTTATATATTGTCAAAAAACCAAATTTGCTTCAGGAGAAATATTACCTACACCCCCCCCAAAAAAAAGAGGGGGATTGTCCCTGAGTGAGGATTAGGGCAGGGCTCTGTTCTTATCTTTCCAGGAGAATCAAAGCATCCATTCAAGGAACCCAGGGACAACTGGACAACGGAAACCTCAGCAGAAAACAGAATCAGACACCAAAAGAAGACAAGTGACCCAGATGATTCAGCCTGACAGACTCCCTCAATAGCTGTCTCCATCAAAAGCCTACAACCACAACAACTCAATATTGCTAAGACCGATCATTTCTTTTTCTTTCCTACAGTTTTTACTTATTCCCAATTCTTATTTTATCATATGATCTTTAGAAACAGTTATATCAGAACTGTAGTCAAAAAAAATTTGCCATTTGCTTAATTAACTCTTTGAGTCTTTGTTCATAAATACAGTATAAATTATGTAAAATATTTCACCTTATTGCTTGTAATAAAGATAAATATTCCCATAGAAAATTTTTATCTTTTTTTTTGTTTTTTTAAGACAGGGTTTCTCTGTGTAGCCCTGGCTGTCCTGGAACTCACTCTGTAGACCAGGTTGGCCTTGAACTCACAGAGATCCACCTTCCATTGCCTTCCAAGTGCTGGGATTAAAGGTCATCATTTTTATTTGATAATTTCTTGGGTATTTTGTAGTTTTGATTGAAATGGCTATAGTTTTAAAGATTGTTAAGATTTTATTCTTTTTTTCTATTATTTTTTCCTTTATTTTTTATTTCTTCAAGTTACATCTTAATCGCAGCCCCCTCCCTATTCCCCCTCCAGTCACACCCTCCTACCCTCAACCCCCATCCTCTTCCCTTTTTTTTTTCTTTTAAGTTTAAGGTATATCTTATTTCCCCCAACAGTTTTCCCTTTCAGTCCAACAAATGGCTCTTTCGCTTATAATAATAAATACAATACAGTACAACAGAGGTATATGGCCACAGTTATGAGGGTTATATGGCTTAACGTACATTCCCAATGACCAGTCCATATGTATTTGGTACCTGACTTTAACATTCTACTATCTAAACATCTCCATGAGTTTAAAGTTCTATATCTGACTCAACATTCATACTAACTTGCAACACAATTTTAAAAGTATCTTCTTAGATCTAGATCTATAACACTCTCTTGACTCCTAAACAACTCAAAATTTAATTATGAGACTCTAGCTATCTGTCCTTCAACCACCTCAGAGACCTGAGAGGGATAAATATATCTGATTTTATAGGAAGTGCAGGGCCTGCAGCTTCCCAAACTAAGAAATGACATACCAGTGGCTGCCTGGACAGTTCCCATTTTCTCTCCATGCATTACAGCATCGATCTTCAATCATTTGGACCCGTTTCTCTGACAGACATTGATTGTAGAGCAGGGGTTATGAAGGACTTACCTACCCTGTCTTGGCAGAGCTAGGCTGTCAACTTACCTGCTTCCAGGTTTTGTTCTTTTTGGACAGCATTCTGTCTACAGCTGACACAAGGGGTTTTTTCTTGCCAAGAGATAGGCTTGCCACTAATTCAATCATCTCCCACTGGAGATTCTTCGATGCTTATCTTCTACTTGGAGGAGAATAGGGGGTGCTGTCAGGAGTTGATATGTCTTGATATAAAAAAATCTAAAGTTACGAAAACATCTTTGAATGCCATATTCTGCAGATCTCTTGAGGTTTTTGAAGAGGCCCTATCTATCTCTTATATTAGGGTAAGCAGATGTTGCTTGTCTCTTAGCAGGTTTATTTCTGATTAGCATAGCAAGTAACTATAATAGGCTGTCATAGTACCTAACAGAATGACCGGCTTGCATAACCATTAGTTTGCATTTCTTAATTATCCTAAACAGTTTATGACAATTAGTAGTAAAACGTCGAAACATCACATTTCATTTTTTTTCTTTACCTCCTAACCCTTCCATCCCATTTCTCTGGGGTGGGGTGTCCTTATATAACAGACCCTCATTTCAGTTGAGAGGTCGTATGAGGGCCAAGAGCCTCTTCATTCATTGGGGATCTACGAAGCAGTACCATCAGTGAAAAGTGTCTCGTTGCCCGGGAGAGAGAACTACTAAACAAACAAACCAATAAGCATACAATAGATAAAAAAGACTAAAAAATAGAAAAAATAAAAATAATATATAAAAAATAAATAAAGAATAAAAATTAAAAATAAGAAGTCTATGTCCAAGTTGCCCTTGGTGTTTTAGTTGTAGTATTGATACCTTCTACTATATAGCTAAAATCCTACTATAAGTGAATAGATGCCATATGTGTCCTTCTGAGTCTGTGTTAGTTCAGTCAGGATGAGCTTTTCTAGTTCCATCCATTTGGCTGCAAATTGCGTAATTTCATTGTTCCTGATAGCTGAATAATATTCCATTGTGTAGATGTACCACAGTTTTTTAACCCATTCTTCGGTTGTGGGACATCTGGGTTGTTTCCAATTTCTAGCTTTTACAAATAAGGCTGCTATAAACATAGATGAGGAAACTTCCTTATGATTCCATGAAGAGGCATTTGGGTATATACCCAGAACTGGTATGGCTGGGTCCTGAGGCAAAGCTACTCCAAGTTTTCTAAGATATCTCCATAGAAGTTGCACAAGCCTGCATTTCCACCAGCAATGGAGTAGGGTACCCCTTTCTCCACACCCTCGCCAGCATGTGCTGTCATTTGAGTTTTTGATCTTAGCCATTCTGACAGGTGTGAGATGGAATCTCAGAGTCGTCTTGAGTTGCATTTCTCTGGTGATTAAGGATGTTGAGCATTTCTTCAAGTGTCTCTCAGCCACTAGGGATTCCTCCTTTGTGAATTCTCTATTTAGCTCTGTCCCCCATTTTCTGATTGGATTATTTGACTTCTTGTCATTTAATTTCTTGAGTTCTTTGTAGATTTTGGATATTAGCCCTCTGTCAGATGTGGGGTTGGTGAAGATTTTCTCCCAGTCTGTAGGCTGCCATTTTGTTTGAATGACAGTGTCCTTTGCCTTACAGAAGCTTTTCAGTTTCATGAGGTCCCTTTTATTGATCGTTGATCTCAGGTCCTGAGCTGTTGGTGTTCTGTTCAGGAAGTTGTCGCCTGTGCCAATTAGTTGGAGGGTTTCTCCCACTTTATCTTCTAGTAGATTTAGTGTGACCGGCCTTACGTTAAGGTCTTTGATCCACTTGGACTTAAGTTTTGTACAAGGTGATAAGTATGAGTCTAACTTCATACTTTTACAAATGGACATCCAGTTGGACCAGCACCATTTGTTGAAGATGCTGTCCTTCTTCCATTGTGCCGTTTTGGCTTCTTTGTCAAAAATTAGGTGGCCATAAGTGTGTGGGTCTATTTCTGGATCTTCAATTCGATTCCATTGATCTACTGGTCTGTTTCTATGCCAATACCATGCTGTTTTTACAACTATTGCTCTGTAGTACAGCTTGAAATCTGGGATGTTAATACCTCCAGATTTTTTTTTTTTTTTTTGTACAGGATTGATTTAGCTATTCTGGGCTTTTGAATTTGAAATGAAATTGAGACTAGCTCTTTCCAAGTCTATAAAAAAAATGTGTTGGTACTTTGACAGGAATTGCATTGAATCTATATATTGCTTTTGGTAGGATGGCCATTTTTATTATGTTGATCCTACCTATCCATGAGCATGGGAGATCTTTCCATCTTCTAAAGGCCTCTTCCATTTCTTTCTTCAAGGGCTTGAAGTTCTCGTTGAACAGGTCCTTTACTTGCTTGGTTAGAGTTACTCCCAGGTATTTTATGTTGTTTGTGGCTATTGTGAAGGGGGTTTGTTCCCTTATTTCTTTCTCAGCCCATTTGTTTGTTGTATAAATAAGGGCTTCTGATTTTTTTGAATTTATTTTGTTTCCAGCCACTTTGCTGAAGGTGTTTATCAGCTGTAAGATTTCTCTGGTAGAATTTTTGGGGTCCCTTATGTATACTATCATATCATCTGCAAATAGGGATAATTTGACTTCTTCGTTTCTGATGTTTATCCCCTTGATGTCCTTTAGTTGTCTTATTGCTCTAGCAAGAACTTCAAGTACTATATTGAAGAGATAAGGTGAAAGTGGACATCCTTTTCTTGTCCCTGAGTTTAGAGGAAATGCTTCAAGTTTCTCTCCATTTATTTTGATGTTGGCCACTGGCCTGCTGTATATTGCCTTTATTATTTCTAGGTATGGCCCTTGTATGCCCGTTCTCTCCAGAACTTTTAGCATGAAGGGGTGTTGGATTTTGTCAAATGCTTTTTCTGCCTCTAGCGAGATTATCATGTGTTTTTTTTTCTTTCATCTGGTTTATATGGTGAATGACATTGATAGATTTTCATATGTTGAACCATCCCTGCATCCCTGGGATGAGGCCTACTTGATCATGGTATATGATCCTTTTGATGTGTTCTTGAATTCGGTTTGCTAGTATTTTATTAAGTATTTTTGCATCTATGTTCATGAGGGAGATTAGTCTGAAGTACTCTTTCTTTGTTGGGTCTTTGTGTGGATTAGGAATCAGGGTGACTGTGGCCTCGTAGAATGAGTTTGGCAGTGTTCTTTCAGATTCTATTTTGTGAAAGAGTTTGAAAAGTATTGGTGTTAGCTCCTCTTTGAAGGTCCAGTAGAATTCCATGCTAAAGCCATCTGGCCCTGGGCTTTTTTTGTTTGGGAGATCTTTAATGACTGTTTCTATTTCCTTAGGGGTTATAGGGCTGTTTAACCTGTTTATCTGATCTTGATTTAATTCGGTAGGTGGAATCTATCAAGAAAATTGTCCATTTCAGTTAAATTTTTAAATTTGGTGGAGTATAGATTTTTAAAGTAGGATCCAAATATTCTCTGGATTTCCTCAATGTCTGTTGTTATTTCTCTCTTTTCATTTCTGATTTTGTTGATTTTGGTTTTCTCCCTCTGTCTTTTAGTTAATTTGTCTAAGGGTCTGTCTATTTTGTTGATTTTCTCGAAGAACCAACTCTTGGTTTCATTGATTCTTTGTACAGTTCTTTTTGTTTCTAAGTTGTTGATTTCAGCCCTAAGTTTGATGATTTCCTGCCTTCTGCTCCTCTTGGGAGTGTTTGCTCTTTTTTTTTCCAATTCACCCAGTTTAGCTATTAATTTGCTAATATGAGCTGTCACAATTTTCTTTTTGAAGGCACTTAGTGCTATGAACTTTCCTGGTAGCACAGCTTTCATTGTGTCCCATAGGTTTGGGTATGTTGTGCCTTCATTTTCATTGGATTTTAAGAAGTCTTTGATTTCCTTCTTTATTTCTTCCCTGACCCAGTGGTCCTCTAGTAAAGAGTTGTTCAATTTCCATGTGAGTGTAGACTTTCTGTTGATTCTTTTGCTATTGAAGTCCAGCTTTATTCCATGGTGGTCTGATAAGATACAAGGGGTTATTTCAATTTTCTTGTATCTGTTGAGCCTATCTTTGTTTCCAACTATATGGTCAATTTTGGAGAAGGTTCCGTGAGGTTCTGAGAAGAAGCTGTATTCTTTTGTGTTTGGGTGAAACGTTCTGTAGATATCTGCTAGGTCCATTTGTTTCATGATCTCTGTTAGACTCATTATTTCTCTGTTTGGCTTCTGTCTTGATGATCTGTCCATAGTTGTGAGTGGGGTGTTGAAGTCTCCCACTATTAAAGTGTTTGGATCAATGTGCGATTTAAGTTTTAGAAGTGTTTCTTTTATAAATGTAGGTGCCTTTGTATTTGGGGCATAGATGTTCAATATTGAGATGACCTCTTGGTGGATATTTCCTTTAATGTGTATGTAATGCCCTTCTCTGTCTTTTTTTTATTAACTTCAATTGGATGTCTATTTTGTTTGATATTAGGGTGGCTACTCCAGCTTTTTTCCTGGGTCCATTTGCCTGGAAAACCTTTTCCCAGCCCTTTACTCTGAGGTATTGTTTATCTTCAATAGTGAGGTGTGTTTCTTGTATGCAGCAAAAAGATGGGTCTTGTTTACGGATCCAGTCTGTAAGTCTATGTCTTTTTATTGGTGAGTTGAGTCCACTGATGTTGATGGATATTAGTGACCAGGGGTTGTTATGTCCCATTATTTTGGGTTAACTGGCTGTCTTGTGTTTCTCTTTTGTTTAGTTGCTGTGGAGGTTTCTATTTCCTCTGTTTTCTTGGGTGTAGTTATCTTTTCTGTGCTGGAATTTTCCTTCTAGTATTTTCTGTAGGGCTGGGTTTGTGAGGAGATTTTGTTTGAATTTGATTTTGTCATGGAATATCTTGTTTTCTCCTTCTATGTTGACAGAGAGTTTTGCTGGGTATAGTAGTCTGGCTGGGCACCTATGTTCTCTCAGGGCTTATAGGACATCCGTCCAGGCCCTTCTAGCTTTTATAGTTTCTGAGGAGAAGTCAGGTGTGATTCTGATGGGTCTGCCATTGTATGTGACTTGGCCTTTTTCTCTTATAGCTTTTAATACCCTTTCTTTGTTCTCTACATTTGGAGTTTCTATTATTATGTGGTGAGAGGAGTTTCTTTTCTGATCTAATCTGTTTGGTGTTCTGTAAGCCTCTTGGATTTTTACTGGCATCTCTTTCTTTAGGTTTGGGAAGTTTTCTTCTATGATTTTTTTGAAGATATTTCCTGGACCATGGAGTCGGGAGTCTTCTCTTTCCTCTATGACTATAATTCTTAGGTTCCATCTTTTCATTGAGTCCTTGATTTCTTGGATGTTGTGGGTGAGAGATTTTTTAGCTTTCTCATTTTCTTTGGATGTGGTACTGATTTCTTCCATCGAATCTTCCATGCCTGAGATCCTGTCTTCCATCTCTTGCATCCTATTTTTCATACTCACATCTGTAGTTCCTGTTCTCTTCCCTTGATTCTCCATTTCCTCTTTTAACTCTGACTGTGTTTTCTTTATTTTTTCCATTTCTATTTTCATGTCTTGAATGGTAGTGTTTGTTTTGTACACTTCCTTCTCCAGTTTGCTTGTTTTTGTGTGGAGATCTTTCATTGCTTTATCCTTTTCCTGTTCAAGCTGGGTCACCTTGGCTTGGAGCTCTTTAATGATGTTATTCGTTGTTTTGACTTGTAAAATTGTGGCTTCTTTGAATTCCTTCATAGTTTTAAGTTCTTATTGAAGGGACTTTATCACTTTCCATACTGTAGAATTGTCATCATTTTCATATGTTTCAGTTGTGGTGGGGTCATTCGGGCTGGACGGAACAGCGTTGCTTTCTTTTGTTGGAGACATTTTGCTCTGTTTTTTTTTTTTTTTTTTTTTTTTGGTCTGGGGCCTCTGGCCATGTGGAATTTTTTTTGCTGTCTTCTGGACTTGGGTCCAAAGGGGGCACTGTGATGTAGGAATAGAATTGCCTTACTCCACCCCTATAAGATGAGTCATTCAGTTCCGCCTCCCAGGTGGAGACCTAATTAATTCTAGTGGCGGAGCTGTGTACAAGTAAGCTCTGATTCCCCACCGGAAGGGCCCGTACTAGTACATAAGTCCAATATACAACAGTTTCAAATATCTCGCCGCCATTTGCCCGGGGTTGGTTCCTGTAGCGGGTAAATCTGCAGTTCAGTTCCAGTGGCCTTGCCGCTCCCGCGGCATGGAAACTGGCCAGTGACATCACAGACTGTGATCTGTGGTCTGAAGGCACTTCACAGTGGATCTCTGCTCACTTCCAAGGGTAGCAACCTTTCGCGAGATAATTGGATCGTCTGTGTGAGACCTGGGAGTTCCCAGCAGGGTGGGGATTATCTCTGTGTGGTTTCTGAATCTCCTGGCTGGGTATTATGTTGGAACTTACAGGGGATCTCTCCTTTTGGGGGAAGGGTTATCCCAATTCCTGGGTCCAGAGGCTTCCTAGCGTGTCCGAGAGTTGGAAGGGGCATCCTGCCCAGGCATCTTCCATGGTCCCTGTGTAGCTGGGTGAGATTTAGAAGGGGTCATGCCCTTTGTACACTGTCCTACAACACTTGCCGCCTTGTGACTGTTGATCCCGAAATCAAAATATATCCGCGACGGCCGCCGCCATCTTGGATCCCCCATTCATACTCTTACATTAAACTTTGAATTAATGGAGTCCAACTGAACTGAGCCATCGAGTAGAAATCCCAGGCATTCAGGTTTACCAGTAAACTAATGCAAGCTCTGCTAACCTAACCTGCCTGGTTCCACTTGCAAATGGCCATCCTTTTTCCTCATGTACCCCATTCATGTTATCATCCTCCTGAGACTTGAGGAGAGTGTCAGAAGCAGTCTCAAGCATGAACAAAGCTCTTGGAGCTTGGGAAGACACAGCTACTGTCAGATGAAGGAGCCTGTGTCATACAAGGCTGCCCTGGTACCAGAGGGAGCAGACAGGAAAGATTCATGCTCACTACGTGGAGTCTCTTGGCTCTTTCCAGGCAAGATATCATCTTAGAAGAAAAACAGAAACAAAATGGGTGGTGTTAAGTGAGGCAGGGAGTATAGCTCTCACAGAAGTTTTATCATTATCTATCTCGCTTTCATATACTTTTCATTGTGCCCTCACACAAGATGGGAAGACTAACAGCCTGCCAATAACCACACATCCCTGTTTAAGGAACCAGGGAGGTGCAATTGCTGACACCATTCAAGTTAGAGTATAGAGAACAAAGAAGTGGCAAACCTTAACCCATCTCATTCCTACTGTGGTCCCACAAATGGCTATTGACATATCATCATACTACCAATACACACAAAACACTCCTGGAAAATCATCACTGACTCTGTTCTAAGGCAAGAGGCCTAAACATGCTTCAAAGTGGTTGTACTACCTCCCTGGCTCAGTGTTTCCCACCTCTCCAAGCATGGTGGGAAAGACTAAGCATTCTTGTTTAGAAGCCTGTTGGCTCTTTTATTTTCTTCACTTTCTGCTAACTTTCACATCCCTGTGATTGTAAATGCTCTTTTGTTGCTGCTTTCCCAAAGAAAATGAAACAGTGTTGGGCACTAACTAGTAAGTGCTCAGTACATATGCATTCCATGGAGAATGTATAGGAACAAAACAAAAACCATTTCTCCCATAGCTACAAGCATGGTGCTCCTTAGTTTCTTGCAGAAGGAAATTGTGTGAAGAAAGATTAATTGTAAAGTGATCTTTTCTCTTTTTGTTCTTGGACTTCTTCCCTGGGAAGATACAAGTAAGCAGCTATCCACCCCAGAGAGGGCACCAAGAGCAGCTCAAAGAAGAAACTGCCCTCAAGATTGCCTTGGTGAACCACTCAGTTTATTGGGGTTAAACAGAAGAGCATAGGAATGCAAAAGGAGCCACATTTCTGAAAAACCTACCCCAACATAGATGATGATTCTCAGAACCTCTGTCCCTGGAGCCACACCCTGCCCAACTTGCAGGCAGCTCCACCAGAGACAACACAGAGCATCTTAGATCGCACAGCAATTATGTACAACTTTTATCACTTTGGGGAGGGTTCTTGGAAATCTTGTAACTTACGAGCTTCCAGAGTCTTGTGAGTTTCATTAGCATCCAGAGTCTTATAATCCTGTATCTTTTCTCCAAGAGGGAATGTTTCCATTCAGAGGGAATGACTACAACATCATGCTAACAGCTCTTCTGAGGAACGTGGTATTGAAGCTAGAGGGCTAGCTGCTGGCCCACTGAGATATGCATGACTGAAGTGAGATCAAAACACCATGAAAATTGTAATAGGCAGGGCACTTGGCTTCTTTTTAGTTCCCCCTCCTCAAACACTTTTTATTTTACCCATTCTTTACAGCATTATTTACAGAATGTATTTCTACAATTGGAAACATTGACACTTGAGTAATACGCCTACATTTTGTAAAATCCTTGGGAAAATAATCTAGACTTGATTCTTCAGCAAAAAGAAAACTAACAGGACAATGGGTGTGGTTGTGTCAGTACATGTAGCATGTATGCAAAAATACAATTGAAAATGTTCACACCTTCATACATTCACAAAGAATTACCTATGATGAGCTGAGTTACAGCAATGAGGATGTGAACGCGCAATATTTTTTATTTACTAAAGTTGGGATTATTATAATCACAATGGATCATAATTATAGACAATCCCCAATTTACCAAGGCTGAGTACCATGATGGCATGAAAAACATGTATCGAGTAGAAACTGCTTTGTGAATTTTGATCTTTGCCTGGAGCTGTGATAAACAGTAAAATCATCTCTCCTACTGCCTAGAAATAGTGGTGAATCACAGCTCCAGTCACCCATGCAGTCATGAGGGGAATCAACAGAACGCTTACCATGCTCCATGATAAGCCAGGGTCTTCTTTAATGTAACTGTAGTAAGTGTATTTTACACTCATCAGTGTTTTCAGCTTATACTACGTATGCTGGGACATGACTTTTCCTAATTCGAGGAGCATCAACACTCCTATTTTCCTCTGAATAGTATAAAGCAGGCAAAACCAGATCTTAATTCAGATCAAAATGTAATTGCAGAAGCTAAAATATAAAGAAAAACATGAGTGTGTAGTCTAAAGCTCTGTTTGTTGGAGTTTGATTTTTCTCTTTTTTTGAGAGAGAGATCATGGCATTTTTCTTTGCAGACTACTTATAAATAATCTATCACTCTGGGTACAGTGTAAGGAAAGACTACGGTGCTGAGAGAAATAAGGTCTGTACAATGTGAGCCAAGGGACACTGGGGGAAAAACACACTTCTACCAGTCTTTCACTTCATAAGCTTTCACTCATCGCTGAGATTTTTATTGCCAAAGTTTAATATTTCGAGTTTATCACTATCCCAGTTAAAGCATATCTAATCCAGAGAGAGTAGGATTTAAAGCTTTTGTAAATTAATAATATTTTCATAAAGCATCTGATTAAAATCTTCCCAGTAGGTAAGTTTCTGTGAGGAGAGCAGAATAGACATGTGAAAAGTAGGTGATGGTATGGGCAGTGCAGAGTGAGGACTCCATTGGTCCAAATACTGACCCAGATATCATAGTAGAAAGGGTGAATGAAGAAAAGAAGGAACTGTGAGTGTGTGTGTGTGTGTGTGTGTGTGTGTGTGTGTGTGTGTGTGCGCACACACGTGCACCAGACTTTCTCTAATGCAAAATAAAGATGATTAACTATATGGTGATCATACTTTTATATTTACATTCATGAGTACAAGAACAGCAGGGTAAAAGTTATAATGAAATCAAGTGCATTTGTAATTACAATATTCCACTAATAAAATCAGAAGGTGCTGTGTGTTAAGCAGCAAATGAAGAAAATGCATTGTTCTGTAGTCCTCATAGTAAAATGATGACAGATTAGATTATCAGGTGAGAATTGATTTTTTTGGAGTGGTTTAAGCTTATAAGATATGTATGAAAGGCAAGTATAAAGTTTTCATTACATATCAAACAACTGAGACTCCAGAGGAGAGAGCTGGGCTAATTAGGAACTCAATATTATTCTAAAATCACAATGCCAATCTGCTGATTTAAAAGAATAAATGTATTTTTCAAGATAAGTGGAAATCAGCTTGTCTGCTTGCTCTAAGGTATTGGTATGGGAAGCAGACTGATTTAGTCATGCAAGACCGAGTGTAAATTCCTGCAGATATGGATATGAACCCACACTCTGCCATGCACCTGCCTATGATCTCACCTCATTTCCTAACCTCAGCTAATGCATTTGTTTTACACTTTTCATAAAATGGAGGAAATAACACTTCCCTTGGCAGTTATGATGATGTCATGAGTGCAAAAAGAGTCTAGGACAATATTGATACCATTTAGACCCACAGGAAAAGGTAGGCTTCTATCATTACTGTTGTAATTCAAATAGATGATGACATCAGTCTCTGAAAGCCTGATGTGCCTGTCAGATTGACAAAGTCCTTTTGTCCCTGTGTATTAGTGTTTGGATAGAAGCATAATGATGTTTAATGAGTTCTCGGGCAGTGGATTACCACCTCCAAGTTTTGGCATGCCTCTGATCCTTGCGCTTGGTTTAATATTTTGTGGTGAAGGGTAAAGAACTGTAGAAAGATTGCAACAGCTTGACTTTGTAGGGAAGTGCCAGGGAAAACTAAACAGCCTGTCATCCTGCTAAAACTCTGGGGTCTAGTGCCAGCTTCTTAATCCCACAAGTTACAGTTTACCATTGCATAGAATTGACTAGAGCCAGGGGGATATTCTAAAGCTAGCTTAATATATGGAAGTTATACATGGATCTTGGTATGAGGTTATTTTACTGGTATTTGAGGGATGTAGGTATGGATGGGAGTATAGAAATAGGAGGGTTCAAATATTTCAGAGAGACCTGTTCTCCCCATGACAACCATGTGTTCTGTGTACTTTCCATTAACTAAAGAGAATGACATTTGGTGAAAGGAAAGGTAACTCTCAACAGAAATGTTTCATGCAGACCTCAACTGAAGCAGGGATCCCGAATGACCTTGCTAATTCACAAAGAATCACTGCAGTCCTGTGACTCAAAAACCAGTCATCACAATGTTGGGCAGTAAACCATGCTATGACAACACATTACTGCATTGAGAATTTATTCAGTGCATATATCTGTGAAGCAACACTTCAATTTGGACTGGTCAGATGGTTCCAGCCACAGCTGAGTTTATCCTTCTGTCTGGGTGAGCTGAGGTGATAAGGGAGACTAAGTCAAATTCCTCTTTTCCCTCCAATGGAGGGATGTTGCCTGGCAATGTCAGGGGATAAGAAATGGTGTGAAAATGCCATCAAGCAGCGTGTATGTCATACTCATTAACTCCATCCGCATGATACATTGAATTGCCAAGCTCACAGCCATCCATCATGAATGGACTCTTGAAGTTGGCTGGCAAGTACAATGTGTCTGGAAAGGTGAATAGTCTGGGCCCTTGATGAAAACCCTTGTTCAGAATCTCTCTTTGTGATACCACCATCTCTGTTATAACTCTCCAGTCTAGTCTATACTTTTCTTGGTGGCCTTTTTCATGCTATTAGCTGATAGCCTCTGTTTCTTCTTGAAATGCTTTTCTGATTAAAATACAAGAACATTGTAGAACCCTTACAAAACATGCAATAATATCTTTCCCCCATATCATAGCTACCTTTCTAACATGAATCCTTTCAGATGGTTTGGCATGCTGTTTTATTAAAGTGTGTGCTCTCTGTGAAATGTGGAAAATACAGAACACTGCTATTAAGAAAATTACAATTATCTAGAATTCCAACTCCACAAAGTAATTTCTGTGAGCATTTTATCACATATCCATCTGTTATTTTCTACACTATGTGTGTACATATTTGCATATAAATTTGCATATATTATAATGCATGCACAAACTTATATCCTGTTTCCTTCTCAACTTTATACCAATAGCATTTTATCATTTATAATATTGATCTTAGTGAATATACGGATGTGGGTATACCCTTGGTTCTCTATTCTTCAATTATTATATAAGAGGTTGTAGAAAATCATTAGTTTCACAATCAACTCTAAAGTTCTTACATAGTGCCAGGGTTTCTTCCTCTCCTCATGTGCCATGTTAGGTGAGGTTGCAACTGGTAATATTCACATCTTTATTCATCTATCTAATTATTTATAACCTAATTTCCTATGAGGAATATTATTAGTTAAAGGATATGAATGTTTTTATTCTTGTTAGGCAAGCTGTTCAAATGCATTTCTAAAGAGCCTTATCAATTACTTTAAATCACAATGAGAAGATTCTTTATCTCACTAAATCTTTGCAGGCATTGAAGACTGAATTTCGAAAGTAACTTCTTGCTTTGATTGCATAGTTTCCTTTAATAACTGAATATATTTTCACATATTTCTATCACTTGTTTATTTTCTCTTATTAACTGTTTTAATGATTTTATTGACCAATGTAAGTGTCTCATGTATTAAGGGCATTAAGCTATTTCTGCCATATATAGTATAGATGTTTTCTTTCTTTATTACTTATTGTTTATGGTTTTGACAAGCAGTTTAAGATTGTGTCTACTGGAGTCTATTGATCGCTTCCTCTGTGATGTCTCCTATTAGTTTTGAACACGGTCAGTTTGCTTTACCAAGGTAGGAACAGCTATTCATTTATATTTATTTCCAATTTATTTGTTTTTTAATGGGATTCTGTAATTCATCCAAGTTTTATTTTGATGTTTAGTTGTACATTGGGATCTAAATTGATTTGTTTTTCCTCATAAACCAATCCTCTGTTCCCAGCATCATTTACTGAGTAATTGACCCTATAAGCATTGATTTATGCAGCTTCTTCTGTCGTGTCAACCTTGGACATTCTGAACGAATCAGGGACTGCTCGAGGATTTCATGTATCAGTTGATCTCACCGTGTATTTGGTCATCAGACAAACTTTCTATGTATAGTCTTTAGTTTTGTAGGAATTAGAAATTATAAAGAGAAAAGCAATCACAACTTTTTAATAAAAACTCTGTACTGAAATCCTAACTACTGTTTATGAAACTCAGTTTCCTCACCTGCAATGTCATGCTAACAATGTCCTTTTCCAACGCTTCCTTGTGAAGCTGTATGTACAGAACAATACAAGATCATTATGTATCATAGAATACATTACCAATGTTAGTTCTTAGCATTTAGAATGGATAAGACATTGGCTCTGACCTCATTATAAAAGCCTATTAAATATGGCTGGTTTCGAGTTCATATAAACACACCAAGTGCTTTAAAGAGATGCACTGAGTCATCTTGAAGACTGTTTCCCATTTTTTTCTATGTAACTCGAAAACAATACTGTAAACACCAAACAGGATGAGTGTTAACTCATGAGGTCATGTGTAAATGCTATTTGATGTGGAAGAGAAGAAGTCAAGGAATTAGTGGGAACTCTATAGAAAATGCCTTGAATAATAGCTTAGAAAGACTAGAGACACAAAACGTTGGTCTAGAGAAACTATTTTACCAGGAAGAATGAAAGAGTTGACAGAGTGGTTTTCCTTTCAGACCTCTGAAGATAGTAGTAGTGAGATATGTGATGATACACAGTAAAGTGACAACTCTCACCAGAACAACTCCCAGAGGCTTAAAACACAGTCCAAGAGTTAGGATAAAATCACAAAGAATGGAATTTTAGTTTTTTCCCTAAGGTGCTATAAATATAAGTATCTTCTGGGTATAAGAATGTTTCTCTAGGTCCAAACTGAAGGTAACCCTCGGAGATGTACACAGTGCAATCAGCATTGGTCCCACAATTTCTGAGGTAAGGATTTCCTATGGTTTAAGTCAAGAGGAGGCATCAATCCATGTGCTCAAGGTTGAATTTGTTTAATAATCAATAAAACTAATTCACCTACCACAACAGGCTTATAGTAAAATTTCACTGTAGAAGTGTCAATTTGAATTAAATAAATGATACCATCCTTAGATATACTGAAATAAATGACTGCTTATTCAGATTCACTCTCTGGTGGCTTTTCTAGGCATGGAATTATATGAGGATAAAGCGGACATGTTTTTATCCAAGAATCAAAAGTCTAAAAAAAAAAGAAATGATGTGTATATCCATAAATATAATGCAACATAGAAACATAGATGGCATAAATGTGATACAATATAGATAGTATTTCCATGAATACAATAGGAGAAAATTATATAGGTGTTGGGGGACAACAGTAAAATAGGGGATGTGAGAAAGAAAGAGATCAAAAGATGTGGGAGACAGAGAGAAGCATTAGAAGTATTTGTAATGTAGCAAAGCAATAGTGTCATTACATAAAAATCTAGAAGACTGCCAGGGAGTGATGACACATGCCTTTAATTCCAGCACTTGGGAGGTAGAGGCAGGTGAATACCTGAGTTCGAGGTCAGCCTGGCTACACAGAGAAATCCTGTCTTGAAAAACAAAAAAAAAACAGGCAAAAAAGAAAAAAAAAAAAAAAAAGAAAAAGAAAAAATCTAGAAGATTAAAAAGAAAATTGAAAAAGTAAAATTCAGTGTTAGGCAGGATCTGGAATATGGAGTGATAGAGAACAATTAAGAATCCAAGCCATCATTGGAGAAATTCCAACCACAGAGAAACAACAGATATGAAGATTCTTGGTCATCTGTGGAAGACCATCTCTGCTATGTGTGTGCATACCTCTTTTTTACCTTTGTATCTAGTTAAATGCTTGACACAATTCATACATACATACTCTTAATAAATGAGCCTTTTGCTGAATTTAGCCACAAACCAAGACACTCTATTATAGAGACACAATGTGCATATAGTATGTACCAATCCAAGAAAGAAAATGTGGGAGAAGAGAATATTAGGCTACCATTCTTCACATGTGTGACCATTGGTATATTAAATTATTTCTTTGACTTTCAACCATCTGATCTATAAAACAAGAAGGGTGAAGAATCTCCCTCCCTGAACCTCCACAATTTATGAAATCTGTGGTTATTGCCATGGAATCATATTATTTCTACTGGTTAGGCCAGCTGTTATGTTCACAAGTAAGGTTTATTATCACTGGTGGGAGGGCTTTCAATGCAAAAAGACCCAGATGAGGAGTGATCAGGCCCTGTTGTTCTGCAGTAAGAGATTCCTGTGCTAGTCTAACCAACTAAGTGCCTGCTACATGTCTGCTGGGTGACAGATATTCATTCCAACATCCCCTGGATTTTATCTCACAAGTGAATTCTAGGTTCCCCTTCAAAAGCATCTGCTTACTGTGTGGTCTTCCTGGTGCCTCCAAAGCCAACTATAACTGGTAGAAAAATAGGTAATGGTATGTCTTATTTCTTTTGTGTCTTTCTCCTGTATTTCATTCTCCAAAATTTGGTTCAAATTTTGCTTTTATTTTAATTGTCAAATGACTTGTAGTTGTATTATAACATAATGTCCTCAAATTGAATATTATTGGAAGAACTAATATTTTTGAAATGACTTCCTGTAGCTGACTTTCTTTTACTGTCATATCTACCATGTATAACAATCACACAGGAATACAATCATGTGTTCTTGATTTTCTTCCAAGGGAGAATTCAGGGATTTTACAAATATAGTGAGATAGCATAAATTGAAAGTACAAGTTGAACTAGGCATAGTAGTATACACCTGTAATCCCAGCACCTGGAAGGCTGAAGCAGGAGGATTATTTGTTTGAGCTTAGCCTGGACTAAATAGTGATACTCTTAAACGAAGAAACAAAAGGATCTTCATATTAAACAGCAGATACTGGATTTTCAATTCACAGGACTACAGTTCAGTTCTGGGCTCAAGCTTTGCTCTTGAGGAAAGTGGGTGGCTGGTGTGGCCCTGTTTATTCATTTTCAGAAAACAGGAATAAAATATCTGTTATGGCTTCCAGAGGAACTACGTCCCCACAGGCTCAAGTACTAAACTTTGCCAGTGGCACTGCCTTGAGAGGTGCTGAAAATTTTAGGAGTCAAGGTCTAGCTGGAGCAAAGCCTGTGGGGACCTGCTTTTGAATATTAGGCTTGATGGGCAGTCTCTTTCCCTCATTCTGTGGTAAGCCCACCATGAGGTGTATAAATTCTACCCTATGCCTCCTTCACTATAGTACTCTGTCTCACCACAGACCCAGAAGAAACTGGGTTGAGAATGATAGACTGAAACCATAAGCCAAAATAAATAAATCCCCATCTTAAGTTGTTTCTCACATATTTCAGTTACAGCTGTGGAAAACTAACACAGCACCCATATATCACATTTTTGTGATTACATAAATCATGTGGGTGAAAGTCTTTCACAATCTGCAAAGCACAGATACATGGAAAAGGTGACAATGATAGCAATAAAGAAGTCTCACCAAGTTTATTTTCCTCTCCTAATATCTGCTGTTTAGTGCTGGCCATATGAAGTCTGACCTGTCCTGATCATATCTTCAAACTTCATTTTAGTATCTGGAAATTAGCTGGTTGTCCATCACATAAAACTACAATGATTTCTCTAAGAACGGCAGATTCCAGCCAGTTTAAAATCACAGCCTTTCTCTTTTCCTCCTTCCCAGTCCAGTCTCTAACACACTCTGCTAAGTGTATATATGTCTTGGTCTTCAAAATAAGCAGATAGTGGCTTTTTTTGCCCTATTGAGACTAGCACTCTACACGAACCTCTAATTCTCTCTGCTGATCACCTGCCTAAATGTTCCCAGTGGCCTATTCATCATTTCCTTATAAAAATATCATCACAGGGCACATAATATCATTAATATCAGTAAATATTATTAACATGGATTAAGCATACACCACAAGCCTGGGGTTTATGAATTATTACATTAGCTAATACATTTTAAGCTAATATTCATTGGGAGCTTACTATGTATCAGGCAGTGTAATCGATCTTGTTTCATTTATTATTAAGAACAACTCCAAAAATTAGGTATGACTAGTTGCATGTGATAGATGGGAAGTTCAAAATGGAGCGAAATAACCTGACTTATTTGATAGTCCTAAAACTACACAAACACACTGCTCTGTGGACTCCCATCGGACTCCAAGCCCCAGCTCTTTCTGTCTCACTGTAGTGCATGAGACAACTGCTCTGTGGATTTCCAGAGATGCATAAAGTCTCGTGCGCCTTATAGTGGCTGGGCTAGTCACCCTTCCATGTGTAATTACTTCCAAGGGGCAGATACTAAGCCAGTTGGGGACAAAAAAGATAGAAATAGAAATGGGCAAAGCTCAAATTATCCTTGGCTAAGAGCCGAGAGAGAGATTTAGAGGCTCCGGGTGAAGCAATCTTGAACAGGAAATGGAGTTGAGGCCCATTGGCTGAACTGTATGCATATCACCAAGCCAGCCATAGCTTTCCAAGGCTGTGGCTTCTGGATGGAGAGGTTTGTTATGTAGCCAAACATCTCAGAGTCATGTGCAGGGCAGTGATCAGGAAGTAACCAGCTGTGGCATAAAGGGCTTACCTTCATTGGGATCTATTTAGGCTGATTAACAGTCCTAATTGTGGCCAGCTGCTCCCCTAATAAGTCAGTGAGGGCCCTGGCTAGTGATAAGGACAGATACCTCTGTCTGCCAGGGAAACCCAACCCCAAACACATACAGTACAGGTTTGGACTGGATGGCTTGTGGTGGCCTCACCTGCTTCCTGCAGGTGGAAACAGGAATCCCAGCAGCCGACCCACATTTACTTTATTCTCTCCTTTTAGTCCTCAGTGAATGCCCAAATCCTAAGGCCATTTGTGATCATAAGATAGCTCAGTTAAGAAAAAAATGATCAGGAAGGTTGTAGGAGAACAATAAACCAGATGGATCCGCTTGCAATAAATCAGCATTATTAAACCAAGTGACCTCAGTCAGGAAGGGCAAGGGTAAACCTCTGAGCATTGGATGATATTCTGGAAGCTCATCTTGGCTGTGAACCTGAGGTGGCAGCTGTGGGACACAACCTTGAAGTCATCAAGATGAATTCATTCTGCTAATTCTCTGGGGATAATAAATGAAAAAAAATGCTCAGATCATAAGCTTTATGGAATAGGAGCTGATTATCATGAGGGCCTAGGTCAATCAGGACAATACCACATATCAAAAGTCTGTTTGTCCCTCTCATCCTGCAGGAAAGACTCCCATCAGGTTAGCATGGCAAGCTTGTTACAGTGAATGACATGCCTAGCTTTTCCTCCCACACAGTGTTCATGTATTTCTTCTAATTAGTATTAGCCTTTAATTGAATGCTTTGCATTCCAAATTTTTATAGATATGGGTTATCCTTTTATATATGGCAAACAGAACTGAAATGTGTAGGTTTCTTATTGAATTAACGAAAGGTAAATGTGATATTATGGTATAAAGTATAACAACTGACTCAGGTAGCACTTATTTGTAAAGTGAGCCAGCAGTGAATTTCTTGCTCAGAAACTGGCACACACACACACACACGCACACGCACACGCACGCACGCACACACACACGCACACGCACACACACACGCACACATGCACACGCACGTGCACGCACACATGCACACACACACACAGAGAGAGAGAGAGATTGTGCACACACGTATAGTGGGGAGAAGAGGGAAAGAAAGAGGAAGAGGAGGATGAGAAGGAGAAAGAGGAGAGGAGGAGAATGAGGAGGAAAGAGGAGAAACTGTTTTAATTTTTGTGAAATCAATGTCACATATTTGACCTATTCCAAAAAGAAACTTAGTAGAGAAATAAATCATAATTTAGTTTCAAGTTGCTTTGTCCCTTACCATATGTTCTCCATATGTTGAGCATTTGAGGGGCTAAGAGGTGGTACTTGGTGATATGAAGCAACTAAATCTTCCCTACAAATATTTCTGAAACAATATTACAATTAAACAGCAGGACAAAAACAGCCTTAGACTACAACTGGAAATACAATTCTGAGTCATTGAAATTGTAAGTTTTAGGTTAAATAATTAAGAGGTTGGCACTACAGGTGGTGTCCTCCATATCAGTCAAGCTTGATCATGGTCCTGCCCTCTGTGGCTGTGAAGATGATGCTGTCACTGCCAGCCCACTCTCACAATCATAGCCCTGCACCCACTCTCCAACCTGAGATCAAATTTTGCATTAGTTTAGCATGAACCCTTATGCTTGGGTTGTAGACACATTAATCACAAAATGTGGGCCATTCAGTATCTCTGACTTGTGTCCTCACTTGGAAATTGATAGCAGGCTCTTTTCAGTCCTATAGCTAAGAACTGATGGGGATCACAAAAAGATCATACTTGCAATGGCTCTCCCCCAAAAGTAAACTCTTAATAATTTTAATTCCTTTGCCCTTTATCTAGTCACTTTCTACCTAAGATTCTGTGCTTATTCCTTGGGAACAACCACCAATAAATCACAGAAATTTTTAAGTGCCGGAACTGGAGGGACATGTGGATGGTATCTATAGAACCCATCCTCCATATTGTAAGAAAGGACACAGGGAACAGGAAATGAGGACACAGAAAAACACAGCATATTCTATGAACCTGGTTTATGAGGAAATTATTCTTGAATGTTTTTGAGAACAGAAGTTAGTAGGGGTTTCATCACCCTGAAAACATCTTTCTGTCAACAAATCAGAAGAGTTAAAGATCCCAGAGAACAAGAAAAGAAATGGACTTTCTCTTTGCATTTCTCACTTCAGTGTTATTCATTAGGACAACGTTTCAGTTTACTCTAATGCAGTTGAAGTTACTAAAGCAAGGGTGTAGTCTGAGATTTCCTTCCATGCTAGTAGGTGGGGTCATGAACATACATGTCCAATTCTTGCAAATCATATTCCAAACAAAACACTAGCCTGAAAGAAGAACACCAAAAAGGTGGGTGTGTGTCTTCTTTGTTCCCCTTGAATTTATAGGGAGCCTGTGTATGCATGTACATTTAAATGCAGAAAACATGTCTGTTTGCTATATTACTATGCTAGGCATCTGGGCTGTTTTGTTACATGCTTCAGAAACAGCAAGGAGAGTCACAGGCCACATATAAAGACCCTTTCTTTCAAGGTCAAGATGAGGACAAAAGGCTGATAGAGGCAGAAATCTGGAGGGGCCTGCCACAGGAACCTTCAACTGTGCAGGCCACCACCCACAATGAACCTACATTCCCAGTGCAGTGTGATTAACACATCCTCTTCCTCAGTCCATTTTTGCTTGAAAATCTATGAAGCCACTTAACTAACCACCTTTACCACGCAATCTTGAGGAGAAGAACAGAATTTTTGAGACCACACTATCCTTCACGTCTTCTTTCTCCCACACTTGAAGGGTCTCCAGTTTCTTAAATGGCTTTTAGTAATTTGTGTGGCTTTCACCCCAGTCTCTCAAGAGATATCTTGTCAGACAACAGCGTTTGGCAACTCTGTTGTCTTCTGTCCTCACAGGGTTACATTATTTTTTATTTCTTACCTCCACTTCTTTTTAAATGGTGTCATTGGAGACTGACAGAAACCTGAAATGATTTGTTGGGATTCCTCAGGCAGTAAATGCCTCTTCAGACTACAGCAGAGTAATGTCAGAGTTATAGCTTTCCAAAGTGGAATTTTTTTCTTGATGTTTGATGTATAATCTTAAGAGAAAAAATGCAGAACAATATATAAATTACAATTGGCAAAATGTGTTTGCATGAAGATAGACCCTGGTAAATTATAAATAGAGACCTCAACAGTTGTTTTGGATGGTGGAAGTAGGTAAGGGTAATTGTTTGTTTTCTCATGTTATTATTTGTAACAGTCTCATTTTTTTTTGAATTCCAAAATAATTCTAAGCTTATCATTCCCTAGGTTAAACTATATTCAACCAATGAGCATAAGTGAAGCTTGAGTTTGGTCTTATTGCTCAGAGTTATAAGCATAATATAGTGCTCCCACCATACACAGACAACTACTAACCAAAATTCTATTGAAGATCAGAAAAGGAAGAGGATCTTGAAAAGAAGATATCAAATTGTTTAAATCCCGAAGGAAGCTGGAAATCACTATTGATCACCCAAAACGATCTTTCCACAGTTTTGGAAGCTGCACTAATTACCACTGTCTTCCTTCGACATTGGTATCAAGTACAGGGATACAAAATCCGGGAAAGGATAAGAATGGGATCATGGGAGATTTATGGAGACTCTGCACTCTGATTTTACTTAGAAAGTCAGACAAAAGCTGCAATCACAGTTACATTTCTCTTACTTTTCATGTTTCTTGCTCTCAGGAGCAACTTCCTTCCCAGACTACCAGGTTTTACATAGGCTCAGAATTTCCCTCCTTTAGCAGAAGGGAGACAGACCTGCTTTCTTATTATGTTTTGATCCTCTTAGATTTGGGGACTGTGTGACTGGATTCTGATCATTCCATAACCTTAGAGAACTTAAAAGAGCTTAAAATATCACCTTTAAGGCAGTTCCTCCATATGGCCAGCAAACAGCTAAAGCTGCTTTGTTACCACCGATGCTGCCTTTATCTCTTTAATTGAAAAGTCTCCTTCCTAGACAATCCAAACTAAACACATAGGCTCTGGTTAATATGGTGTTCCAAGCAGGAACAATATAGTCTGACAGCTTCCTATAGCAAAAAGCTTTCATAGCAAAAAGCATGTAGATTTTTGTGAACAAAATTTCTACTTGTTACTACTTCATCAAACCCAACTCAGAAAGGTCAAGTGCAGAATTGCCCAGAATGGGTCTCTGGACTTCCACTGATTCTTTGTAGGGATAGAGTGTAGTGATGGAGCCTTCATCCTTCCCTGGGCTCAGCCTTATTTATGGCCTCTGACTCTTTGCTCTGCCTGTCCAGAAGTCCTTTTGGTCAAAACTCTTGTCTTATCAGAGTGAAAAGGAGAATCGATTCTATGTGACAGCAGATAGAAACTCTAAGTTTAGCAAGTTTTTCATTTTCTCCAGCAATTATTTATTGAGATAAGTAAAAGACATTAAATGTATGGATTTCTTTACATCAACATATAATAAAGAAAATTCCAGCTCTAGACATCTTTCCTAGTGTTGACTCATGGACATCCTCCCATAGATACCAAATGCCCCTGTAGCAGTCGAGGATTCTGACTGCTTCACACAATTGAAAACAAGTCATGACTTGTGTAACTCACTGCATAATATTTGTCTCCTTTCTGACTGCAAAGGCTGCACATGATCAAGGACTAGCCATCCTTGAGCACTACTGTGCTATAGCACATGGCCCAGGGACTGGTGTGGCTACTCAACGAAGATGCTTTAATCAGTCAATGTAATGTGTGAAAGCAGAGAGAAACAGCTTAGATGAGAACTTTGTTGGTTTTTTCCCCTCAGTTTCCTCTGGAGAAAGGACTAGTTTTGCATGTTCAAAAGATTGCTGCTGCCTTCCTGCCTCCAACACCTTGCAGTTTCATTTCCTGCTTTATAGTGCCTGAAACTTGACTCCTCAGTTTTCCCCAAAGATATTCAGGCTTCAAGTTCTGTAGAGCCCAGAGTCTCCCTTGCTGCATCTGAAGTTCAGCTAAAACACATCTCAAAACAAAAGAAAGCAAGTGTGTATACAGTCCCCATTTAGCACTGTGACCATTGTTGTTATGTCGGTTCTGAAGACACAACGTTTTCTTTGTTAGAAATCAGAGCCAGGAATGGTAATTCCATGGCTACATGCTCCTTCTTGTGGGCTGCATTGAGTAGACTGCAGGGACCCAGGCTGATACGCTTACTGTTCCAGCAGAGTGGAGAGATGAATCAAAAACTTGAATAAGAGAAAACCCAGCTCTACCTTTCCCATTTGCCTTTCAGGCTGGAAAGGATTTAAGTGCAAGAAAGGAACAGATTTTTGTGGAGCCTTTTCCCCCCCTTTTCTCTTTGAAGGAATAATAACAACTATCAATGCCTTGAGCAAGGACTCCAGAAGGTTCTGTGTCCTGTTTTAAGAAACTCTCTCCTGCTGCTGAGACCAAGTCAAGGCCATAAGTTCTGACAGTACAGAGCCTGTTGCCTGTCGCTTTCCCCTTGTAAGAACTTTATGTGGTTACAGAGATGCAAGTAACATTTGCAATGGTAAAAAACAAACAAACAAACAAAAAACCCTTGCTGTTAGTAAATGTCTATACTATGATAAACCTCTGCATTCAGTTCTAAACCACCAATAACACAAAGTCCAGTACTCCACCTTCAAGCCTTGCTTTCCCCTACCTTCAAGGCTGCAGACTCGTTTTCATCTGCATGCATTCTTTCTCGTCAATCCTATAAGACTGACATAGAAAGTTCTCAGATGTGTTTTGTCTATTATAAAGTTGGAGTGAAGAGATATGTGGTCAAGTGCAGACTCCATATCCTTCCTCACTGCCTGACATCCAAAGACTCAAGTTTTAAATTTATTTAGAACTGGTATTGAGAGAGATCTAGAGGTCACGTTGGTAATAAGCCAAACAGAAGGCAATAACACAGTGCTGTCGGTTTGGCTCAACCTCTGCAGACTTCAGACTCAGGGAACTGGAGACAGAGAAAGGCCCTAACTCAGCTCTCAACAAGTCAAATTCGAAGGGGCAGGTGGCTTGGATTCATCCAGGGACAAATGAAACATCTGAATAGGAAATACATCTACATGCTTGGAAAGCAAAATGAAGCAGAAATAGGTATTTCTTCGTCATTACTAGGAATGATTCTGAACTATGCCTAGAAATTATTAACATTGCATGGTTGACACTGCCTTTCCTTTCAAAACAGCATTAGTTCCAGGAGAGTCAGTCTTTTGATAGTTTTATTCACAGTTCTGTCTGTGATGTCTAAGTAAGGGCCACAGTGAGCAGTCAAAAACATGTATTCCATGAGCAAATATATAAATAGATGAGAAGGCGTTCTGAAACTTACTTTGCAACCACTTGTCACACCTGCATCTTTAAGGTTAATTTTCCAACAGGCTTAAAATAATCCATCCAAGCCCCCCTCACTTTTAAAAAACGTCTTAGTCTTTCCTATGTGGTATTATAATGAAAAGCTTGAAATTCAATAGAATTAATTCTCTTAATCATACATTCTGGCTATGTCTGGCATCTCTACTGTTTTTGAAGAAAAAGTCCAATATTTTCCAAGCCCTGTAGAGTAGATCCATGCCAATCAACTCAGTCAATATTCGTCCGGAAATACTTTACTTGATACACACAAATATGTAGATGCTGAGGGAAAACTATATTGGCAATTATAGTCCCTGTTATTTCTTGCTTGCAAATCACTGTGGAGGCATGTTTGATTCACACATGCAGGCATGCCCATTGATCTGGCTCCAGTAGATAGAGCATGCTACCCTCTGTTGTAAAGAATGATCCACACTTTGGATGATTACACATGGTACTGACAAACAAGGATCCAAGGACAACATGCTCCCAGGCTTCTCTGTTGGTAGTATGTCTACATTTTTTATTAATTAAAAGATTTAAAAATACTTTCTAAACATAAAGGTTGTGTTGCAAGAATAAGTATCAAGAAGTGGGAAGACTGATAAGGCATTTCTAAAATTTACATATTTGTCCCCTACAATAAAAATCCCTGAATTTGGTTACTATAATATGTTTCTGTTAATTAGGTGTGGTGCTGAATGAGAGAAGACATTGGAACTTTCTATCAAGGATTCACCCGGATCCTTATTATTTTTTTATGAATGGCAGCCCTCTACTGTTAAGGCATCACAGAGAAGGTAGAAAATAACTTCTTTTTTTTTTTGAGGTTTTAGTATTTAGTATTTACTCCAATTAAGCATAAACTACAATAAACGCAAATGAACACAGCAATCCCAGATCCAGTAAGTCCTAAAATTAATCCTAACATAGCCACATACTGAATCTGATCCTTAGACTTAGAGTCCGCAGCAGGTAAATAGGCTTGGCTGCATTATCTCTGGTCTGGTCTCTCTCCAGTCTCAGTCTATCCCTAGTGCCAGTCTCTGGTGGCAGTAGTGCAGTCACTGCTGAGGTGCTGAGGGCTTTTGGGAATTGTCTGTCAAGGTGGTGACCAGCGTCAATCTACAGCAAACTGTAGGAGCCATGGTGCGTGCCTTCCTGTTTCAAACTACTAATATTTATAGGTCTACCACCAGGGTTACACCCTGGTAACCCAGCAACCAGGGTTACTCCCTGTAACCTGGCAACCAGGGTTGCCCCCTGGGTGGTACAACCTCCTTTGCACTCCAGCTAAGTTTTGATAAGCAGCTATCAGCTATGCTAAGTCACCTTCTACTTATCTTAAAAGCATTACCTTACTTCAACTCACACACTTCAAACTAACTCTAATGCTACTCCTAACAGCCATTTTAGATGACTGTTTTACAGGCTCCTTACAAGGGTAAAGCCTTGTATTGAGAGGAAAACAGAGCAGAAGTTGGAAGAAACTTCATGTCCTTGCTGATCCACCACTACTCCTCTCTTTGCTAGGATTTGTACGCCACACAAGAAATCTTGAAGCCTCTATGTGGTTGACTTTGTCTTACAACCGAAGATAATAAATATATAAAGCCTCTCCAGGCTGTACTCTTTTTTTTTCTTCTTTACTCTCTGGCTCTTACATTCTTTTTTTTTTATTAAATACTTTATTTTTTTTATTCAAGTTACATCTCAGTCACAAACCCATCCCTATTCCCCCTTCCTGTCCCACCCTTCCACCCTCTTCCCCCCAACAGCTTCCCCTTTCAGTCCAACAAATGGTTCCTTCTCTTATAACAGTAAATACTATACAAAACAACAGAAATAAATATGCAACATTTATGAGAGTTAAATGGCCCAGTATACATTCCCAATGTCCAGTTCATACATATTTGGCCCCTGACTTTAACATTCTGCCATCTAACCATCTCCATGAGTTTAAAGTTCTATAACTGACTCAGCTTTCATACTAACTTGCATCACTATTATAAACATCTTCTTAGATCTAGAACGCCCTCTTGATTCCTAAACAACTCAAAATTTAACTATGAGACTCTAGCTGTCTATTCTTCAACCACCTCAGAGACCTGAGAGGGATAAATATATCTGATTATATAGGAAGTGCAGGGCCTGCAGCTTCCAAAACTAAGAAATGACATACCAGTGACTGCCTGGACAGTTCCCATTTTCTCTCCATAAATTCCAGCATCAGTCTTCAGCCTTTTGGTCCTGTTTCTCTGACAGACATTTATTGTAGAACAGGGATTATGAAGGACTTACCTACCCTGTCTTGGCAGAGCTAGGCTGTCGACTTCCCTGCTACCAAGTTTTGTCCTTTTTGGACAGCAGTCTGTCTGCAGTTGAAGCAAGGAGTTTTTTCATGCCAAGAGATAGGCTTGCCACTAATTCAACCATCTCACACTGGAGATTCTTCGATGCTTATCTTCTACTTGGAGTAGAATAGAGGGTGCTGTCAGGAGCTGATATGTCTCGATATAAAAAAAAAATCTTAATTTAAGACAACATCTTTGAATGCGGTTAGACCCAGGGACTTCCTTCTTTCCCTTTTCTGTATCCTTCTTTCTCTCCTATGTAGGAGTGCACAGACTTGAGAAAAATGAGACATAGACATAGCACAGGAAGGATCAAGAAGAAGGGACAGATTATTGAATATGCCCTTATACCTTTGTATATTGATACAAAATTAGTAGTATATTTGCCTAAAGTGGTATTGACCATTGTTTATTGTGCAAAAATAAGATTGTATTGGACTACATCAGTATTGAGCTTTGTATATTGATACAAAATTAAGATTATAGTTGGCCACAATGGTATTGACCCTTGTATATTGACGTAATATTAAGATTGTATTGGGCTACATAGGCATTGATCTTTGTATATTGATACAAAATTAAGAGTATATTTAGCCACATTTGAATAGATCTTTGTATATTGATACAAAATTAAAGGTAACGCTTCCTAATGGTATCGTACCTAGAGATACTTAAAAATGAAATGTGAAGCTCTGGCCTCTTGATACCAACCGTCTTAAACTGTTTAGGATAGTTAAGAAAAACAAACTCCTAGTCATGCAAATACGTCACTTTGTTAGCTACTATGATAGTCTATCACAGATATTCTCTAAGCTACTCAGTAATCAAGTTGTTAAGAGACAAGCAACATTTGCTTATCTAAATACAAGAGATGGATAGGGCATCTTCAAAAACCCCAAGAGATCTGCAGAAAATAACTTCTTTCAAGCCATTGCCACTGTGTTTTCAGAGCAAGGTGCACAGGCAGACAAATGCCAGGTTAAATGGAACCCTGCAAGACTTTCTTTAGAAGGAAGATGTGAGAAAAAGATGTAGGAAAGGTACCAACTAGACAAAGAAATCCGTTCCTAATGCAGTTCCATAGTCAACATCTATAAAGTGAACTGCCCCTTCCTCCATCCCCCTCATTTCAGGAAGGTATTACCTCCACGCCTACATGGGTCATCTAAATAGAAATGTGATTAAGTTGTTGAAATCATTTTATTTTTAAAGATAGATATTCAATCTTAGAAATTTATTGTAAAACAGACCTTTCACTGATAAATTAACACACAGAATTTAATAAATGTGAAAAGGGCTTTAGAAGATTCAGAGATACAAATAAGTCTATTAAACCTAAAAGGTTTAGAATCTTAAATTTTGCATGTTTTGACATGAATATATTCTGACTTGTCATCATAAGGTTAAGGGATGTTGTTTTGACTTTGATATGTGGAAAGACAAATACAAATTGATACAAATATCACAATGTATCAGGAACATGAATAATGTAATCACTACAGGCCTCCTTCCTCTGTGCAATAGCTTATGCTTTATTTTTTAGCAACATGATAAATGCATGTAGCTGAAGTTTGTTAAATAATAATGAACATATATATCACTGATGCTAATTAAAACCCATCTCCAGTTGTACAAGACATGTTGATACGAAGCCCCAAGCTTCAACCTCA
The DNA here is from genome assembly GCA_907164525.1 of Lophiomys imhausi. Taxonomy (NCBI): domain Eukaryota; kingdom Metazoa; phylum Chordata; class Mammalia; order Rodentia; family Muridae; genus Lophiomys; species Lophiomys imhausi. Next base: position 10,215,647 of record CAJQZJ010003694.1, on the reverse strand, counting down.
CCATCTCAGCATTCAAAAAAAAAATTCATACTCAACATATAAGCACCCTCTTTTTTTTTTTAGAATTCTGCTAATCATTTTCCATTTTGAACACAAAATTACCTCAAGCTGTTTAGCCAGGGAAATGTTACTGCTGTTATTCTGATTGTTATTGATAACAAAGAAGACTAATCATAACACTTTTCCTCTGTGTGCTAGCATACTTTGTTTCTAGAAAAATCTGCGAATACTGAGACCTGTTACCTTGGGAAAGTTCTGTAATCTCTACTCACTTCCTCCTCTAAAACACAGAGAAGTCAGCCTAGCCAATCTCTAAGGTCCCTGCCAGACTGAACATTCAAAATGGCTGTGATATATGACTGTCACTCATTAGTCTAATTTAAAAGACAAGGCCAACTTTTGATCTGTTTTCCTCTCTACTATTGTAATTATTATTGATCTTTCAGCACTACTCTGTCCAGTGCCTCTGGGAATACCATAAAAAGGAAACACAAGTACTATGAGAAAACGAAATGGACAGAAGTTTCTGTAATAATGAATATTTCATGCTACTCTCTGGTTAAAGCATTGAAATGTGTCGTTCTCAACCTCAGGGGAGGGAGGGTTGAGCCCGCTCTATGAACTGGGACACTCTGACCTTACGAAGGGAAGTAGTATTTCTACATAATTCTACTTTCAGCATTCCTTGACTCCAAATAAGAAATGAACTCAGCACCAGGCAGGGCCTGGGGAGAGGACATGCCACATCTTTTTGAAAAGTAGTCTGTGATGTTCTTATGCTGATCGCCTTTGCTACTACAACCAGCAACTCTGCCTCCATTTTTCCTGGCATCAGTATGAGTCCTGCTTGAATCCATTGGCCATGGAGACTGAAGAACTTGGCTGTGAGAGGTTTTGGCTCTTATTCCTTTGCAGCTCTTCTCAGCTTGATTGGCACAGCGTTGGATAGCAACACCACCCACATCTTTCTCTTTTTGGCCTCCTGTTTCCACCAACTCTCTCTCTCAGTTCCCCTAACTGAGATATATAGAGGTAAAACCTGACTCCATAGCCAGAAATTCTGAGCAGAGACACAAACAGAACTCAGGAGTTTTCACCATTTTCCAGGCATCTCCAACTGTATACAGACTTGGCCATGGTCAGAGGTCCCTTCTTAACAAGGAAGGAACATATCCTGACTCTGTTCAGAATGGGATCATAAAATGATTCTGCTTCTAATTGTTCTAAATGTTTATGCAAAGGGTCTGGGAGGAGATACAGCTGACAGTTTAACTGATAATTATAGAATGATTAAGCCTGACATTTCCAGGGAATCCAGTGACAAATCTTCTTCACTCAGGGAGGGTCAAAAGACCTGTACCTTTATGTATTTCAACACTGCAATACTTTTCTGGTTAGTAGAAAGAGGAATATTGGAAACTATTCTCAAAATTTAAAAAAAAAAGATTTTATGCTAATGGACTGTTAAACATTTAATGCTCTGTTAACAAATGGTTATTTTTCCATTAAGCACCATCACGACCTATGCATAGTTTATGAACATTCCTGTTGTCCTTGAGAGAAATTGCACACTGTATTGGCTAAAAATAGCAACCACATAAGGAACTGAGTGCAATTTGCATCAGGAGTTCAGCTGACATCATTTACCTCAAAAACTTGTTTCCAGAGATTACACCCAGGAAAAGGATCCTGTAACATTTCACCAAACCAGAACTAGTAAAAAGGGACCAGGTCCCCTCCCATGCTACAAGCAGCTTGAGAATTGTGGTATCTCTTAAATAGTGAAGTTCACTAAAGGGTTTTTTAATTCTCCTCCTCTCCACTTCCTCCTCCTCCTCTTCTTCTTTTTAAAACTTCATCCCTTTCTCCTTTGTTTACACAACACCAGGGACACACATCTCCATCCAACAGGAACCAGTCTCCATTACTTTTCTTTCACCTGATAGAGTCAAACAGACCAGGCACACTGAAAAACTATTTTGAATATTACTTAAGTAAAAACTCTCCATTAGAAGTACAGAGACTGATGGCCACACAGAAACGAGTTTAGAGACCTGAAAGAGAGTCACAATGCGTTCTCATGATAGAGGCTACATGAACATTCTAAGCCCCAGATCTTTCCTTCTTTTCTTGTTTTTAATGTTTGTTTGTTTTGTTTTATTTGAGACAAGGTTTCTCTGTGTAGCTCTGGCTGTCCTGGAACCAGGCTGACCTTAAACTCAGAAATCTTCCTGCCTCTGCCTCCAGAGTGCTGGGATGAAAGGCTGCACCGTTACTGCTTTGCTGTAGCTACTAAGGTCACATCCATAGGTTTTTCAAGCATTGCTTCTTTCAAGAAGCCGGCAATGATTGCTGCAACTATTTTGTCCTAATTGACTAAAGCTTACAACATTTCCTGATCCTAGAGCCCTCATAACCACTTACCCATGTTAGGTGTAAAAGGCTTTCATGGGTTAAGAGCCCCCATAACCTCTTAACTATGTTAGATGTAAAAGGCTTTCATTTCAAACAATGGAGAGGAGTCATAATGGAGGAAGAGTATACACATGTAAATGGAGCCAGAGAAGGTAGGCTGGACACTGTGATCTCAGAGCTTAGTTAGAGATGGTACCTAGACATAATTTAGTATTAGAAACAACATCCCTCAGAAAACAAAGGAATCTCATACCCAGCATCTAGTGGTGCTAAATGATCAACTGACCTGGTTCCTTTTTCTAGTTAATTCAGTCGTCCTCGTCCTCTGCATCTGTGAAAGGTGAGTCTCAGTACCCTTCCTTGAGATGCCGAAACCACCGGGTGTTTAGTCCAAATATAAACTGACATGACCAATACATGCAACATGCATACATATGACATGATTAATACATGAACTATACATACACATATCCCACACATACTTAAAAAACTTTGCCAGATTACTTGAAATGCCTCACATGATGGAAATGCTCTATAGAGTTATTGTGCATCATTGCCTTCAGAGAATATGTCTACATTTGCTCAGCTGGATTAAATCTGCAGAAGCAGATCCTGTAGATGTGGAGGGCTAAGTAGGCCCTTCAGATGCAAAGTACTGGCTAAAGGATTAAATCAAGGCTCCTTTGAACTGCAAGACGGGACCTGTATGTGGTCAATATATCCTGACACTCCCTACCTTGTACTTCACATTCCAATAATATTGAAAAATTTGCATCCTTCTCTTTTACCATGCTATCTCAGGTTGTATCATTTCCCACATTAGTTCCTTTGGGCATGAGCTCACTGTCTACCCTTCCTTGCCAAGATACTCTTACTTCAGACTTCGATGGGGGCTTATCCCTTTGTGATCTTTCCACCTCCAGAATAAGGCACCACTTGATGCTTTCTAGTTATCCCCACAGCATGCTTGTCGTTGACCATACAACAAATTGGGCAATGGGTGTACCAAATTTGGGGCCTATGATTGTCAACTCTTAACATAGCACCAGTACCTATCCTAAAAGGGTTGTGTGTAGAGAGTTTTGAGTGACTTAAAATCTCCAGAACTGCTGTGTAGAGATAACTGTCAATAGAGGGGTAGTATTGAAATTATATGCAGTAAGTTAGAAGTTACAGAAGATATTCTATCATGGTTTACCAATTCCTGTAGTCAGAACCACATAATGTCTTATAAATAAGCACACTGTTATAAAACATATAATGCATACATATTCTTCTTATCATTATGATCATGATCACTGTGACAATTTTAAATCTAGAGTTTAACTGATTACATTTGAAGTGATAATCTATAGTGGCCCTATTATAATATTCAGTGCTAAATCCAAAACATGGGGATGTCTTCTTTTTTAGTTAGAGTTTCAGTATAGAGCAAGATAACTTATCAAGACCCTCCATGTCAGATTTCTTTGTATACTTTTTAACTATGGAGTTGCTTGGTGAGTTCTGATTTGGCTTAGGAATCAAGATGTGATTTGGGAATTTGGTCCACCATCTCATCCATTGCTGCTCCTCTGCAACAGTTCATTGCCTCAACATTATTTTCCCTGAATCCCTATTCTCCTGCAGAGCTCCATACAGTCTATACCATTTCTGACTAGGGGATCAGTTGACATAATGTCCACTGAACACAGTTTTGATACTTCTGGAATTTTTGGTCTTACTATTTCTCACAAAGCTTCTAAATACTTTTCTTGAGCTTATCTTCTGAAAGAAATATGTATTTACAAAACAATTTGTGCCAGGCACTGCACCCAGTACTTTCATACATTATGTGCACAGTTGCATGTTCTTGACAGACCTGTATTGAGTACTACACTCAGAAGGATGCAGTAAGCACACGGTGTTCTCCAGCTTGTTTGTCATAATTCAGAGGGGCCAACTCCCAGAAGACAGTGACATAAGGACAGGGTGAAAACACCCATCACATTTTGTGTTACCGTGCAACAGCACCTTAACAAACTATACTAAGATGCACATAGGAAACTAGAAAAAGCACAGAGACTCACTCGTCCACCATTTTCTTTCTTTGGGTGTGTCACTATCTCGGTCTACATTTTGAAGCTTGATGCATTTGACTTGGACTCAAAACTCAAGTGTCTCTCTCCACCTTTCTTGTCACCCCCATTGGTTTAGTTACCCTCAGTGTTTTTCCTTTTAAAAACTTATATTTACTTTTTGTTTATCAGCCTTTTAACTGTTTAGATTGCTGATATGTCTCTACTTGTTCAAATATCAAATTTATATAGTTTGGGTAGTCTGAAGTCAACTCCATGCTTCTTTAACCTTAATTTTCAGAGCATGATTTTTTTTCACGATATCAGCAATACATTCAGACATCTTAACTGAAGTGCCTGCATCACCTATATTTCAGCACTAAGTAAAGAATATTTTCAGTGTGGCATGGAAACATAAGATCACCACATTGTTTTACACAACTTGAAGTTAGCCACTCGATTAATGAGTACCACCCTTGCAATGTGGGTCAGGCTCTGTTTCATTCAAAGCTGCTCACTCTTTTCATCTCAGCATGCTCAGTTCTTCCTTCTTCCTCTTGTCTTCCTCATTCCCTGAGGTAGGGACTACCTGCACAAATGCTTTGCTTGCAAGCTTGCTTATTCCAGTGGTCTCAAATCCCACCTGCAGGCAATCAGGTGTCAGCACTTACGTGAATATGCAGAACTTGCAGCACACCAAGCCTCCTGGGCAAGGGAACACCTGGCTGGAATCACAATGTTTTACTCAGCTCCCAGAACAGCCACGTGAGCAGTTGCAGCAATCACCATGCCATGTCTGGATGACTCCTGCCCTGCCAGTTTGAATGGACTAATGGAACATGGAATCCAGGAGGGAGTAAAATATCTCCACCATAAACTGAACCGTTTTGCTGTTTTGAACTGTTGCCAGTTTTTATAACAATTTCCATCTTAAGCTGGCTCAATACATATTTAATGAATTCTTCTGTAAAACCTTTAACAGCCTTCAATTCATTTCAAGTGGCAAATGACTCAGCAGTTTGAAACGATGAGCTGGATGCTGCCTCTGTATTCATTACTTCAGAAGAAAAAGTGATTTTTGTGTTGTTGCTTTATTTTAATGATCTCCCCTAGACAGGGATTTTTTTCCTTGTGATGACATTCATGCAATATAAAAACACTTCCGTCTGCAGATCCTCTTTCTCCAAGGGATGTGATTACAGTAGGAAAACTGAGTTTTCTATAACAAAGAGTTGTTATATACACATTACAATCTCATATTAGCTGGGTTTTGTGTCATCAGAAGTCATCTAGCCTTAAAGACCTCTTTGTGCATCACTTCCTAATCAGCCAGCAAGACAGTTGATATTTACACCTGGGATGCTATGGGAAATTCAAAGGGAAGCCAGGTGAGAGCTTTGGGTTTGTGAAGCTTTCATACAGTGGCAGTACCAGTGAGCAGACACATCTGATCTGAGAAATGGCTGGGGACCACATGCATCATGGTGCATTAGATAAAAGCCTGAGGACACTGAAAGCTTGAGTACAAAAGACCCCTCTTCCACTGCAATGTTTACTATGGGCCCACCCTAAGGCAATGTCACACCATCCCCATCTTTCCACATACATATGCATAAACAGTGTAAGCCTACATCAAAGCCTGTTATCCCTACTCCAACCTCATTTCTAGTGTTTACTTTTTTCCCCAATTGGCTCCTTTCCTCTAGTCAAGATTGTCTACCTTGGGGCCCTTATATTTTCTGTTTCTACTAGCTAGAATGTTTTCTGTTTCTACAACCTCCTGACTCAATTTCATTAACTTTTGGGGGGCTTAAATTTTACCTTATCAGTGACTCATTTGAAATAATCTTCTTTCATGCATAAACAAGATGACTTGGCAGGTAAAGTTGTTTGACTCACAAGCCTGGAAACTTGGATTTGATCTTGGAATCCATATAAAGGCTGAAGGAAAGAAATGACCCCACAAAGTTGTTGTCTGACATCCACATGTGAGCTGTCACACCTGTGCCCATACACGTACATCATACACACAAATAAACATAATATCCAAAAAGAATAATCTTCTCAAGTCAACATTGTAGAACACACCTACAATTTCAACACTCAAAGGCTGAGACAGGAGAACTTCAAGTTTGATATCAGCTATGGCAAAAGAACAAGACCTTGTCTCAAAACAAACAAAAACAATCCAATATTTTGTGTGTTGGTTTGTTTGGTTTTGCTTTTAGAATGCACCACATTATGTCTTATTATAGATGTTTTCCTCATTATTTCATATTGCTGATCTTGCTTACTCGAATATTATATAAAATCCAAAAAGATATACTGCCCATTTGTTTGCTACATCTGCATTGCTAGCACAGTGTGGAAAAAGGCAGAATTGATTTCTGTTTTGTATCATGATGACTGTGTGGGCCCCTATCTATCACAACAGTCTGTACTATCCATGACCATACATGCCACCATTTGTTATGTGACTAAGTGAATGACATAAACACCTATGTGCACATGTGTTTTTGTGCCATGCCAAGTCACATGAAGCACCAAGGCTGCCAACACATATGCAAGGGATAAGAGGAAATTCCTAGTCCAGTTTGGAGCTGAACTATCAACTAATCATACATTTCACAATACAGTACAATGAGTTTTATAACCCAAGCAGTATCCCACTTCAGTGGCCATAGTCACCACTGGAGTCCATCCTCTCTAACCCATCTGAGATTAGGTTAAATGACTTTCTCCTTTGAAATGTAGCAATGTTATCACAGTTTATTTGATAAATGTGATTTCCAGCTTAATTTGTGTGTGTTACATTTGGAACATCTTCGAAATCCAACTACCCCATGCCAAATTCATAAGTCAAACAGGGCAATTTATGGCAGATACATGATGTAATCAAAGCCCTCTGGAGAGGAAGCATCTTCTAAGGGCAGAGGAATTGTGTATGCATCTCTTCTTAACAGCTTCTTGGTGCCATTCCTTGTTTCTGGATAATGCCATTCCTTGTCCTCACAGGCCACAATAAAAATGTTGCTAGAGGTAATGACATCATGTCTATCTTTGCATATGTATCTCTAAGTTTTATACATTGAGAAAAAGGGGCACTTTTGTTGTTGGAAGGCAGATTGCAAAAGAGAAAAATTGTACCTGGCAATTGATTCCCTCTGTCCCTTGCTATTTTTAATTGATGAGCTAAAGACTCCAAAGGATGACATCAAGAAATATTCAGCTCTCTTTGTGGAAACCTGCTCTTACATAGACTATACATGTAAAAAAATATTGTTTCAGCAATGTAGAATCACAAATCTGTTAGTTAAAGGATCAACCAACAGGGGCTACTTAGTGTTCAGTAAGTTATATTCCATATGTGTCATTGACTTACAAAACCAATGTCCAGTGGGATATTTGCTTTGGTCTATCAGCGTCAGGTTCCTTTCTGAGCTCCTTTTCATCTGATGCTACCCAAGAGGCCATTCGATTATGATAGTTTAAACATTATTTATAAAAGAACTCTCTACTTCTGCTCATGTACTAAGCAGATCTGGAATCCAATCCATCCCTCATTGAACAAAGGCAAAATTTGCTTTCTAAGCCATTATCATCTGATTCACTAGACTCAGAACTTCCAAATCACCATTGCCCCTTTATAAACTTTGCAAGATCCACCAAGTGTTTCAGTCTTAAGGATCACAGAGATACCTAGATACATGCAGAAATGAAACAGATGCTTCTGGCCAAAGAGGTCAGGGAAGGAGCAAAGGAAGTGTATGATATTCCAACTAGGACCAACTGTAGTAGGTATCTGAGACCTCGTGCAGAATCACACCCACAGATCTTGTCTGCCTAATCAGGATGCAAACCACATTTGCTGTTGCCTTGTTTGTGGTTAAAACAAGGTAAAATGAAGGGCAATTGAACAGATCCTGGTTCCTGTGTAGGACTTTACTTAATGGCAGTGGCTTTCCTAGCTCCACTAAAGCTGTTCAATCATATGGAAGTACAGACCCTTCCACTCATTTCCCTGGTTTCTTCTAAAACATTCTGTAGCAGAGAGCTTCTCTTTTATACCACAGCCCACATCTTAACTCATGCCACACCTTCTGCTTGCAGTACCCATGACCCCATATCCTGGAATGCATTAATCTCTGAGGGTTTACCACCAATCTTCTTCCTTTATGAATGCATTCTTGCTTCCTTCCCCAAAGAAACTTCTGGGTTTCTCTTCCTGTGTGTGTGGGTTTTTTTTTTTTCCCTATAATTCACACAGACATCTAAGATAAAGGTAACCCTTTTAATTTTTTTTGTATCTATCTTCTTTGTTAAATGCTAAATTTCTGAAGAAGAGAATTATACCTTTGAACTTTGGTTTTCTGAAGCTCACAGGAGTGGCTGACAGAACATACATTTAAAAATCTTCATTGAATGAGATAATGGATAATTCTTTAGGAACCTGTTATTTGGGAATAATCATTGATTTTTGCTATGTAAAAACCTCCCATTTCTCCAATTCCAACTTGTAGTGGGTGAATGAATGTTCTAGATTAAATTTGGTAATAAAATTTAAGACTGTGACAACAAAAACCTAGACCCACTGAAGGGTGGAGGGCTTCTGGCTGTTTTCAAGCTTAGAAACTTTATTCATTGGCTCTAGAGGCTAACAAGAAGAAAGTCTAAGGACTCCAAGATGGCAGTTATCAGTGCCACCGCAGTCTGGGTGACATAAAACTAGTAAGTCACTCCAGAGCTATACTGGCACTGTGCGGCTGACTGCATTCACTGGGCAAAACCTGAGGCTAAGTCCTCATGCTGGGCGCCTAGACATGTAAACACCTGGAGAGACCAGCCATGGGAACACGAGCCCTGCTCATTGTCTTGGGAGGACTTCTTGAGTCGGAGAGGCAGGGTACCAGATCAAGGCATCAACCATCTCACAAAAGCTATCCCCAGCTTCCTGAGTCCCCAGCTTTAGCACAGTCCTCCCTGCCTCCACAGGATGACCAGCAGGTCAGGTCCCGGGAACAGTGAGTTAGGTGGGAGATTCTTTCAGGGGGTTCCAACATGGTGGTAAGATCGTGCTCTGCCTGATCAGCAGGTGGGTGATGGATCTTAGATGCAGTAGATCTGTCCTGAGTTGTAGTCTTGTTGGCAGGCGGACACAGACACCCTCTCTGTTCTACTCTCTGAATGTGTTGTGCCCTAGGGTAGGATATCGAGGCTGCAGCATTAGAAACACAGGCCCAGACACAGAGGAGCAGTCCTGAGTAATTCCACAGCTAGCCTAGTAACACAGGCTTCCCTGGGATACAGTGATTCTGGCTGAGGAGCACAGCTGCCTCTGTGATTCTTGGGCAACCATAGGGGCAGACCAGCAGAAATAGTTGGATTCAGGCCTGTGGATGAACAGGGCTGACTCTAGTCTTCAGTCTGCATCTTAGTCAGCCCTAATAATCTCATTAGGAAGACTGTCTGGATCTCAGAATCCTGCAGGTAGGAGGAACCCACCCCACTGCAAATCCAAGACCTGAGAGCTCAGTTGGGTCAGCAAAAAGGGGTGAGCTGTGGGTGGCCCACTGAGATCCAGCTTCCAATATAAGGACTCATCTATCCACCATCTTTTTTTTTTCCTTTATTTTTTATTTCTTCAACTTACATCTCAATCGCAGTCCCCTCCCTATTCCCCCTCCAGGCCCACCCTCCCACCCTCAACCCCCCATCCTCTTCCCTTTTTTTTTTTCTTTTAAGTTTAAGGTATATCTTATTTCCCCCTACAGTTTCTCCTTTCAGTCCAATAAATGGCTCTTTCTCTTATAATAATAAATACAATACAGTACAACAGAGGTAATTAGGCCACAGTTATGAGGGTTATATGGCTTAACGTACATTCCCAATGACCAGTCCATATGTATTTGGTACCTGACTTTAACATTCTACTATCTAACCATCTCCATGAGTTTAAAGGTCTATATCTGACTCAACATTCGTACTAACTTGCAACACAATTTTAAAAGTATCTTCTTAGATGTATAACACTCTCTTGACTCCTAAACAACTCAAAATTTAATTATGAGACTTTATCTATCTGTTCTTCAATCACCTCAGAGACCTGAGAGGGATAAATATATCTGATTTTATAGGAAGTACAGGGCCTGCAGCTTCCCAAACTAAGAAATGACATACCAGTGGCTGCCTGGACAGTTCCCATTTTCTCTCCATACATTATAGCATCGCTCTTCAGTCGTTTGGCCCCGCTTCTCTGACAGACATTGATTGTAGAGCAGGGGTTATGAAGGACTTGCCTACCCTGTCTTGGCAGAGCTAGGCTGTCGACTTACCTGCTTCCAGGTTTTGTCCTTTTTGGACAGCATTCTGTCTACAGTTGGAGCAAGGGGCTTTTCCTACCAAGAGATAGGCTTGCGACTAATTCAATCATCTCCCACTGGACTATCCACCATCTTGTGGAGGGCTACATGTCACCAAGATCATACAACCTCCAGACCAAAACTCTTTCCTTGGCAACACGTCCAATAGGCACCAGGAAGAAATCAACCAGTGAGAAGCAGCCAGATGTTTAAAGGCCAGAGAAAGAAAAAAAAAAATCAACAAATACGAGAGAAATACAACCCTAACAAAACCCAGCTATCCTAGTACATCAAGTCCTGACCATCCTAACAGAGCAGAAATACAAGAAAATGACAACAAATCTACACTTATGAAAATGATAGATGCCTTAAAAGAGGAAAATAAATCCCCTAAAGAATTTAAGGAGATCATAATCCAACAGATGAAAATAATGGAGAAATTCATCCAAGAAATCCAGGAAAACATACAGAAACAGCAGAAGGTAAGGGCTAACGTATTAAAGAAATGCAGGTAAAGATAAGCTGGAGAAGCAAACAAATAAACCAGGAGAAGATCCAAAAAATAGAAATGGAAGCAATGAAGAAAACACAAGTAGAGACAATCCTGGATATGAAAAATCTTGGAAAAAGAACTGGAACTACAGATACAAGCACCACTAATAGGATACAAAAGATGAAGACAGAATCTCAGGCTTGGAAGTATCTGTCAATCAAGGAAATCAATACATCAGTCAAAGAAAATGAAAACAACTAAAAAATTTCTTACCCAAAACATCCAAGAAATCAAGGAATCAATGAAGAGTTAGAACCTAATAATTATAGGAGTAGAAGAAAGAGAAGTTTCCCTACTCCAAGGACCAGAAAACATTTTCAACAAAATCTTAAAGAAAATTTCTCCAACCTAAAAGTTGATGCCCATGAATGTTCAGGAGGCTTACAGAGCAACAAATTGATTAGCCCAGAAAAGAAATTCCTCCTGACACATAATAATCAAAACACTAAATATATAAGAACAAAGAAAGAATACTAAAAGCTGCTAGAGAAAAAGGCCAAGTAACATACAAAGGCAGACCCATCAGAATCACAGCTGACTTCTCTTCTGAAACTCTGAAAGCTATAAAGCCCTAGACAGATGTTTTGGAATGTTGTTGGGGACCATGCCCAGGACTCTTGGGGACAGAGATGAGCTGGCATGGAATCAACGACCCAGAATTGGGCCCTGGTAAGTGACAAAAGCAGACCCCTTTATTTCAAAAAGAGGGAGCTCCCTTTATAAACTTCACCCAGAATCCCATTGGCTCCCAAACTGCATGCTTCTGTGGCTCTTCCTTATTGGCTTGAGTTTCATTACCCGATGTGGCGTCATCAATCTCCAGGCAGGTCTGGGCAGTTCTCTGGCCAGGTATGTTCTGGCATGCTTGGGCAGCTCTCTCAGGACAGTTGCACGCATACAGAAGTCCAACCAGGAATGTGCTGTTTAACAGCAGGCCTTGTTCCTGCTCAATGGAGACCTTGTTCCTCCTACACAATGTAGGAGGAACATGTTTTTATTTTTAATTTTTTAGCAACTCAGTGGGAACCAGAGTTCTTATGCTCTGATCTTGTTGAACCCACATCAGGGACTCGCAGCATAAGGGACTGTGCCTGTCTTAGGTTGACCTGACAAACAGATTCCTACTCGTTGGTGACTGCCAGTCTTCAAAGGGTGGCATCCCTGGAGAGTGCATAGGGTGTGTAGGGTATTAATCAGAGGTTTCACAGATCTCTGTGGGCCAGGTCCATATCACCTCTTTGGGTGGACTGTCGTCTGGGCATTCCAGAGCAATTAGCACCTGCAGGGTAGTCTTGTTGATGTAGCCTTGCTGGGCAATGTGCTGTATAAGACACTTAAGCAGAATGATTAGTATGACCATAATCCCTCCCATAATAGCATAGGTGACTATCCAGGAGGGGTCAAAGAATTTTTTGATGTTATCCCAAACCTGTTCTATGAACCCCCTATTGAGGGAAAGCACTGGAACCCTGGTCTCATTGAGTTTAGAAATGTTTCCCTGGAGTAAAACAGAGTAATTGAGGAACTTGTTTGACTAAGTCTCTTTCATGTAATAAGACAGCTATTGGCATGCTTCAGTGAGATTGTTCACTTGGTAGGGGGTGAGAGATATAGAATGGAGTCGGGGGTCATAGGCCAGCCAGGGCATGTCTCTTACCAATTCCATTTCTTTGGCCAAGAGATCAGTTTGTTGTTGAAAGATATGGATTGCCTGATAAAGGTGTTGATTTAGGACTTCTATTTCCTGTGCTTGGAGCACCTCAGCTGATTTGGATATTACATCATTGACACCCTCCACTGTTGTGGCTGAATGTGTCAAGGCAACTCCTGGTGTGGCTGTGCCAGCAATGTTTGCTATAAGAGCAGCAATAATAGTGGTTGTAATGCCAAAATCCCTTCTTACCTGATATTGGAGCTATAGGTGTGTCTGAGTCATTCATGTTATGGCACGGAAATGGGTAGCATTGACAACAGCGATGCAGACCGCAGACGGTTCTCTCATTAAGATGGCTGTCATCGAGTATCCCAGCTGAAAGGCTGTTAGTGAGCATGTCCTACGAGAGCAATTAAGGGTATGCATGGTATTAGAAGTACTGGTAACCAGAAAAAAGAAGTGGGGCTGTAAACAGACCGAGGTAGCCTTCCAGCCAATTTGGTGAGTGTGAGTCACATTCACATCAGTCTATCCTATCTATTGTTTAGTATACTTATTATGGAAGAAGATACCATTAAAGAGATAATCTCCCCTTAAGAGTGTTAAGGAGTGCAAATCAAGACAATTAGAGGGGCCACTTAGGTCCCAGTTGCCCATGATAGAGTCATACTGGTATCATATGGGCTCTCTGTTAACATGTAGGGTAATGTTGGAGGCATTATTTGAAGTGAATCTCCACATGTCAAGTGCAAGATTATTATTGGATAGTATTGGATAATCTCCAAGTGACCTGGATGCTAGACCAGGATGGTAATGTTCAGAGGGGATGGGGAGACCTACAAAAGTAGGAAGCTTGGAAATCCTGGGACATTGGGGTAAAGGGAGTCATAATGTTGTTGGAGGATGTTTTAGGGATTTGTACTCAGTGAGGGGGCAAGAAGTTCTATGCCCAGCCTAGTCCCATTGGTGGTGTTGCAATGAAAGATCCCTGTGGTTATATTATATAATTTTAAACAAGGACTGGTGGAGGAGAAATTTGTGGTAAAGCAAAGAACTTTGTTCATGCACCAGGTGGCCCCACTTTGGGCAACAGATGTTGCCAGGGCTAATGCCCAGGACTCTTGGGGGGAGGGATGAGCTGGCATGGAATCAATGACCCAGATTCTGAGGGTCTGGTAAATGACAAAAGCAGACCCCTTTATTTCAAAAAGAGAGAGCTCCCTTTATAACCTCTACCCAGAGTCCCATTGGCTCCCAAACTACAGGCTGCTGTGGCTCTTCCTCATTGGCTTGTGTCTCATTACCCAGTGTGGTGTCATCAATCTCCAGGCAGGTCTGGGCAGGTCTCAGGCTGGATATGTCCAGGCAGGTCTCTTAGGCCAATTGCTTATAGAAGCCTAGCACACATTCACTGTTTAACAGCAGGCCTTGTTCCTGCTCAATGGCAGACCTTGTTCCTCCTACATTGCATCCTAAGAAACCACAGATGTCAGTCCAGACTACTATACCCAGCAAAACTTTCAATCACCATGGATGAAGAAAACAAGATAAAACATGACAAAACCAAATTTAAACAATATCTATCCACAAACCCAGTTCTACAGAAAATCCTAGAAGGAAAATTCCAACCCAGAAAAGATAACTATACCCCCCAAAACACAAGAAACCAGTAACCCCACTGCAGAAAAACCAAAAGAAAAACATATACTATCACCACCTACATCAAAATAACTGAAAATAACAATCATTGTTCATTAATATCTCTCAATATCAGTGGACTCAACTCCCCAATAAAAAGACACAGACCTAAAGAATAGATGTGTAAACAAGATTCACTACTTTGCTGCATACAAGAAAAGCACCTCACCAACAAAGATAATCTACCTCAGAGTAAAGGGCTGTAAAATGTTTTACAAACAAACTGCACCAAGAAGCAAACTGGAGTTGCCATCTTAATATCAAACAAAATAGACTTTCAATCAAAATTAATCAAAAAAGATATGGAAGGATACTACATACTCATTAAAGGAAAAATTCATCAGGAAGATATCTCAATACTGAACAACTATCCCCTAAATACAAGGGCACTCACATTTGTAAAAGAAACATTACTAAAGCTTATGCAATACATTGACTTACACACATTAACAGTGAGAGACTTCTACACTACTCTCACACCAACGGATATGTCATTGAGACAGAAACCAGAGAAATAATGAAACTAACAGAAGTTGTGAAACAAATGGGTCTAACAAATATCTACAGATCATTTTACCGAAACACAAAAGAATATATCTTTTTCTCATCACTTCATGGATCATTTTGCAAAATTGACCATATAGTCAGTCACAAAGCAAGCCTCAACTGACACAAGAAAATTTAAATAACCCCTTGTATCTTATCAGATCACCACGGTTTAAAGTTGGACTTCAACAACAACAAAAATAACAAATCCCTACACATTCATGGATATTAAACAACTCTCTACTTAGTGATCACTGGGTCAAGGAACAACTAAAGAAAGAATCAAAGACTTCCTGAGCTTCAACGACAATGAAACCACAACATACTCAAACTCATGGGACACAATGAAAGCAGTTCTAGGAGGAAAGTTCATAGCACTAAGTACATTCAAAAAGAAGTTGGAGAGAGCCTATTCTAGCATCTTAACAGCACAATTGGAAGCTCTAGGAAAAAAAAAAAAGGGAGAGGAAGCAAACACTCCCCCAAAACAGGGAAAAAAATCATCAAACTCAGGGCTGAAATCAATAACTCAGAAACACAGAGAACAATACAAAGAATTGACAAAAGCAAGAGCTTGTTCTTTGAGAAAGTCAACAAAATAAGCAAACCATAGCCAAAGTAAATAAAAGGCAGAAAGAAAATATCCAAATCAACAAAATCAGAAATGAAAAGGGGGAAGTAAGAACAGGCACAGAAGAAACCCAAAGAATCATTAGGTCTTACTTCAAAAACCTGTACTCCACAAAATTGGAAAACCTAAGTGAAATGAACAATTTTTTCAATAGATTCCACATATCAAGGTTAAATCAAAATCAGGTAAATGAATTAAACAGTCGTATGTAACCCATAAGGAAATAGAAACATTCATTAAAAGTCTCAACCAAAAAAAGACCAGTGCCAGATGGTTTCAGTACAAAATTCTATCAGAACTTCAAAGAAGAGTTAATACCAGTACTATTCAAACTCTTCCAAAAAATAAAAACAGAAGGAACTTGGCCAATCTCATTCTATGAGGACACAGTCACCATGATACCTAATCCACACAAAGACCCAAAAAAGAATGAGAATTTCATACCAATTCCCTTATGAACATTGATGCAAAAATATTCAATAACATACTTGCAAACAGAATCCAAGAACACATCAAAACTATCATATACCATGATCAAGTAAGCTTCATCCCAGGGATGCAGGGGTGGTTCAACATGTGAAAATCCATCAATGTAATTCACAATATAAACAAAATGAAAGAAAAAAGCCACACGATTATCTCATTAATCACCTAAAAAACATTTGGCAAAATCCAACACGCCTTCATACTGAAAGTCTTAGGAAGATCAGGGGTAGAAGGGCCATACCTAAACATAATAAGGACAAAATTCAGCTAGCTGGTAGCCAACATCAAATTCTGTGGAGAGAAACTTAATGCATTTCCACTAAAATTGGATAAGACAAGGCTGTGCACTCTCTCCATATGTCCTCAACATAGTACTTGAAGTTCTAGTGGGACCAATAAGACTACAAAAGGAGATCAATGGGATACAAATCGGAAATGAAGAAGTCAAAGTATCCCTATGCACAGACTATATGATAGTATATATAAGTGACCTCAAAAATCCTATCAGAGAACTACTACAGCTGACAAACACCTTCAACAATGTGGATAGATACAAAATTAATTCTAAAACATCAGTAGCCCTTCTTTACACAAAAGATAAATGGTCAAAGAAGAAAGGAAATAGGGAAACAGCACCCTTCACAATATCCACAAATAATATAAAATACCTGGGGGTAACTCTAACCAAGCAACTGAACAACTGTACAACAAAATCTTCAAGTCCCTGAAGAAAGAAATTGAAAAAGATATCAGAAGATGGAAAGATCTTCCATGATCATAGATAGGTGGAATCAACATAATAAAAATACCATCCTTCTGAAAGCAATATACATATTCAATACAATTCCTATCAAAATACCAATACAGTTCTTGAAAGACTTTGAGAGATCAATTGCCACCTTCATATGGAAAAACACAATACCCAGAATACATAAAACAATCCTGTACAATAAAAGAAGATGTATAGGTATCCCCATCCCTGATTTCAAGCTGTACTACAGAGCAATAGTAATAAAAACATCATGGTCCTGGCATAGAAACAGACCAGTTGATCAATGGAATCAAATCAAAGACCCAGAAATAAACCCACACACCTATGGTCACTTGATTTTATACAAAGAAGCCAAAACCATACAATGGAATAAGGAAAACATCTTCAGCAAATGTTGCTAGTCTGACTGGATGTCAACATGTAGAAGAATGCAAATAGATCAACCAACATTTATCACCCTTCACACAAATCAACTCCAAGTGGATCAAAGACCTCAACACAAAACTCGACACACTAAATCCAATAGAAGAAAAAGTGGGAAAAAACCTTGAATTCATTGGTACAGTAGACAACTTCCTGAACAGAACACCAACAGCTCAGGCTCTAAGACCAACAATCAATAAATGGGACCTTATGAAACTGAAAAGCTTTCTGTAAGACAAGGGACACTGTTATTAGAACAAAACAGCAATCTACAGACTGGGAAAAGTTCTTTACCAACCCCACATCTGACAGAGGGTTATTATAAAAAATATATAAAGAACTCAAGAAATTAAACATCAGGAAACCAAATAATCCAATCAAAAAATGGAGTACAGAGCTAAACTGAGAATTCACACAATAGGAATCTCTAATGGCTGAGAGGCCCTTGAAGAAATGCTCAACATCCTTTGTCATCAGGGAAATGCAATTCAAAAAGACTCTGAGATTCCATTTCACACCATTCAGCATGGCTAAGGTCAAAACCCCAAGTGACAGCACATGCTGGCAAGGATATGGAGAAAGGAGAACACTTCTCCATTGCTGGTGGGAGTGCAAACTTGTAAAATCACTTTGGAAAACAATCGGGTGATTCCTTACAAAACTGAGAATTAGTCTACCTCAAGATCCACCCATACCACTCCTGGGCACATGTCAAAAAGATTCTCCACCAAATCACAAGGACATCAGCTCATGTTCATAGCAGCTTTATTCATACTAGCCAGAAACTGGAAACAAACCAGATGTCCTTCAACTGAAGAATGGATAAAAAACCAAAACAAAACAAATCTCTGGTGCATTTATACAATGAAATACTACTCAGCTAAACAAGGAAATCATGCAATTTGCAACCAAATGGGTGGAAGCAGAAAAGCTCATCCTGAGTGAGTTAACCCAGGCCCATAAAGATACACATGGTATATACTCACTTATAACTGGATTTAGCCATATAGAACAGGATAACTATCCTACAACCCACAGACCCAAAGAGACAGGAACCTAGCATAACTATCCTATAAGAAACTCTACCCAGCAATGGATTGAAACAGATGTTGAGACACATAGCCAAACATCAGGTGGAGTTCTGGAAGTCATGTATAAGAAAGGGAGGAATACAGAGATCCAGAAGGGATAAGATCACCACAGAAAAATCAACAGAACTGGCCACCTAGGCCCCTAGAGGCTTACAGAGACTGAAACACTACCCCTCCAAAAAAATTAAATTAAATTTAAAAAGCATGTATAGACTAGAACTAGGCCCCCTACACATATATAAATGATAGGCAGCTTGGTCTTCATACAGATCCCTTAACTAGTGGAGTGTGGGAGCCTATCTTTTTCATGAACTCTGTTACCTGTTACCTGCTAGTGGAACATCTTACCCCAACCAGGCTGCTATATCAGGCCCCAGTACAAGATGAAGCTTATAGCCCTCATGTGATTGATGAACTGAGAGGGGTTGATATGTGAGTAACTCCCTTCATCTGAGGAGAATTAGTGGAGGTAGAAGGGGAAGAGGTTGGGAGCAGGAGGGGAGGAGGTAGTGCAACCGATATGTAACTTGAATAATTAATAATAACAATAATAAGCTGACTATAAAAAAAGAGGAAAGTCAGAGAGCTCTGCAAGACTCCAGTCCCTAGTTAAGTCTCACTTTTCTTATGCCACCTGAAAATGTAAAGAATCAACAGATGGCTGGCCTTTATATTTATAGACTAGAATGACAGCCAAAAAAAAAAAGATTAGAAATTTGCAACTGTCTCCTGAACTTAAAGAAATAAAACTCTTTGCATACTTTGCTTCTTTACAGATAACACCCTAAAGTAGAATGGAGGTCAGCCACCATCAACAACTGAAAATAAGGTGTGCTGCTTAATGTGGTCAATGAGACACAAGCTAGTGCCACCGGTGATATTTTCCTCTTCTTGGAGAGAATTATGTTAATTACATTAATTGTGGTGTGAAGACTCACTGTGGGTGAAGGTATTCCATGGTCAGGAGATTCTGTTTGAACATATCTATTGTTCCTACCATCTGACTAGAGATGATATTACCAACTGTTTCAAATTCCAATACCTCAACTTCTCTATCACAATGGTACCTTCAACTGTGAGCTCAAATAAATCCTTTGTTCCCTAGGTTTCTTTGTTGAGGTGTTTTATCACAGCATCCAAGAGATGAAACTAAGACAGCAACTGAAATCATTTTCTCCAGAGGTAAAGGAAGCAATGTTCTACGGGTTTAGTGATATTTATAGAAATCAGTCATTGGTCATTGGTTAGGCAATTGGGCCATGCTTGAGATGGCATGGATATTACTACCTGCTGACCACATAGTCACTTAAAGAAGCCTGCTGACTGTGTGGGCCATAATAAGCAAAATAATGACTTGTGTTGTCATTATGTACTTTATCATTCAAAGACAGTTATGGCTTATAATTCATGTGAGTATTTAAAAGTAGCACCTCCCAACAATTTCTCTTTAACAGCCAAAATTAAGAATGGATTGCTCTTGTTAGTATTCTGGGTACATGCAATTTGCTTAATCCATCAAGCACTTCTTCTATTAAGCCAAGATAGAAACTCGACATTTCTATAGGTGAGAAAAGGCCATTTCAGTGTATATACCAGTCACATATTTTCTCTTTTGGTGACTGAGGAACAACTGATCTGAAGTGGGTAGTGATACAAAGTGCCACAGACAACAACCAGGAGGAAGAAATCCATGTGTTTCCAAAGATTACCTTTCAAGCACTCCAATGGAAGGTGTATAGAGAAGTTTTCTTTGGCTTTCATAACATTTTCTGTCTTTGAGAAGTAGGTGAAATATAAACAGCCTTTTCCCCCCTTCACTGACTGAACTCTGAGCTTCATAAAGATTACAGGACCTCTATATAACCTTAATTATCTTTCAAAGAAGTATAGTTGAAATCAGTAGATTTTCAACATTTTGCATTTGTTCCTGATGAGAAAAGAGAACAAGCCACCAAGGAGCACACCATGTTAAATAGTAACATGTCACACTGAAGAGGCTCTAGGAAAGCCAAAACATGTTTGGCTGAACAAACACCATTACGAGTTGTCATAGTGTGTATGTTTCTCTTAGATTGCCAGGCAGTTAAAGGGCTACTTTCTGACTGGGAGCAATGGAAAAGAAAAGTTCATTACTACTCATCAAAAATGAATACAATTCTAAAGCAGTTTCCATTAGCTACAGTGTAGATACTGCAGATGTCTTGGAGAATTTTATTACAAATTCATGCTAACCCTGTGAGTGATGGTAGATAGTACCAATCTCTTCCTAATTAAAAAAAAAAAAAAAAAGTAACCGGAATCTGCAACTAGTACTTTCTTATTAAATGAAATATTTAAAAGATGTCACCTTGTTTCTCATGGCCATGCCTGATTATGTCAAGTCAAATTAGTAAAGTATGTAGATCAGAGTAAACAAAAGTGACAGATAAATGAAGCACATGGGGACAATCCTATGAAACTTATCTATGGAGTCTGTAGTAGGTGGCAATCTTACCATCTGGGGAGGCAAAAGGAGAAGGCAGTCTTCCAGTGATATCATGTTTTCCCCCACACTTTTCTTTCCTTTTCTATGTATTTTATATTTTGACCTAAAGTGTACCACTTGCTCTATAAAGATCAGTGGAAGAATATGAGTCACTTTGGAACCTTCTTCAATCTGCCTGTTCTTGCATTAATCAGTTCATTTCTAACCTGCCTTTTCTGAATGTGGATTTTCTTCAGGGAATACAGGAATACATCAGATACTATCTCTAATTCCTGGTAATAAATATCCTTAGCTTTTGATGGGTAGATCACATTTTTCCAAGCTGCCATGGCAGACCACTGCCAACTATTTAGAAGCTTGCTACATGCTCTGCATTGTGCTAGGCATTTGAGACGTAGCTGAGACCAGCACAAGATAAGTCTCTGACCTGGAGAACTTGAAACCCAGTGAAGAAGTACAGTAGAGATTTAGACAGTTATAGAAAACAGGGTAATTCCTTGATAAAGAAATGAAAGTGCTGTTGGAACACATATAGAGGCACCTGAACTGTCTCAGGGAGTTAAGCCAGGATTGCTGGAAAATGAACAATGAGGACATGAAGCATGACAAGAAGTTACCAAGACAAAGTGACAAGACAGGGCATGTGCATTGTTGGTTGCATAAGCAAGAATAGAGAAGTAGAGACTGTGAGACAGTAAAACCAGCAACCAACCTAATAACCAATGAAACATAAAGTTAACTAAGAGAAGAAAAAAATTAAGGTAAAGTATGATTATACTATTGTAGGGGTTAGATAAATTAGATTTAGAAAATATATAGGAGTTTCTGATACTGTCTCTTAATTCGGGGCCTGAAGAGCATTATCAGCATGAAGTCAGCAAAAACAGGAAAGACTCAATAGACTGAAAAACAAGTTTGAAGTCAGGAAAACAGGAAAGACTCAATAGAATTGAAGAAACAAAGTATCTGGCCTGACATTGTTTTCAGCTGCTAAGTGGGCAGAGCCCAAATTAAGCTGAAACAGAGTTCCTCCTATTTGAGGACAGTGCGTGGAGCCCAGAAGAGAAGAGGCCCCTGATGCTAGAGAGCTCCAAGAGTCCTGCTGAAAAAACGGCTGGCCATTGATGGCCAGCTCTCTCCCTGAAGCAGAAAGAAGCTGGTGAGCAAAGAAAGCCTGAGCAAGACACCAAAAGGCCAAGGACTGGACCCTGTGGCTCAGCTTTTGCCTAGAGGGGTTTGATATGTCCAAACAGTGGCCTAAAGGAAACGGTGCCTGGCTTTAAGGACTGAGGCAGAGCAGCTGAGTTCCTGATTCAAAAGAAGTAAGTTGGCCTGCAGACGCCTGGGGTCTCCCACAGAGAAGAAAGCATGAAGCCTTATTTAAGGTGAGACTGCAATAACCAACTACCCTGACGAACCTGCATCTGAGAGATCCAGAAGAAGGACTGCTAAGTGTGTTAAAGAATCTACAACAAAGACTGTGTTCCTGACTACTGAGGACCTGCCCCAGAGACTGTATCATTCTAAAAGGTTATGAAAGTAGTTGTTATAATTATCAATAGGTTTAGTGGATAGGTTAAAGGGGTTGTAGGAATTTATAGGATTAATAGTTAAGAAATTGTTGGTGTTTGTTATAAGTGAATTTAGTAATAAATAAATAAGTGTTAAATAATAATTTAAAAGTTCGGTTACATACTATTGGCAAGAAATTGGTCTGGATAACTACAGGGAGGACTCAGAGGTAATAGGAGGACAGATCTTATAAACAAAGTCAAATTATATATTTTATCCAAAGCCCTGGGAACAGGTGATCATTTGAATGTAAGAAAAATCACTCTGATTGCTGTGTGGACAATAGATTATAAGGTAAATAGCCGAGATGCAAGAGGACTGGATTGTGATAGTAAATATCAATATAGAATAAGAATAACTTAAACTTATTGATAACTTAATGGGTATCAGGAACTCTTTTAACTATTATGTGCTGACTCCTTATATTTCAGTTTTATTCCAGAACCCACACCTTTAATAGACACTAACTAATTGCCACCTCTTGGATTTGGTTTGAAATATGTCACTCAAAATGTCATGTACTGGAGGTTTATACCAGTACAGTGACTTTGGAAATGTAGTAGAACCATGGAGGACTGGCATCTGTGAGAGAATAATTAGTTAATGAAGGATTAATGTTGGTCCTTTGGAGAATAGTAAATCTTGCAGGAGTGTAGCAATTCCATGGAAATAGCTTATTATATTGTAATTTCTCCTCATGTGCTTATCTTCTTCTGTATGCAGTCATTTTGTTTTTATTTCTATTTCCTGCCATTTTGTGTGTTGTCCAAAGTCAGGAGTGAAAGGAAGCTCACCAGAATGCTGGTACCAACACATTTAGACCATTCAGATACAAGAATCAACAACCAAATAAGCTTCTTTACTTATAAAATCCCAAGCACCAGGTTTTTTGCTACAGCAATAGAAGACAAACTAATACACTTATGACAGTTGAGATTTGGAATGTCTCCCATTGGCCCCTTATTAGTTTGAGAATACCATGGGACCTTTAAGAAATGTGACCAAATGGATGACCTTTAGGCTATTGGAGCATGCCTTCAAAAGGGACTGTAGAAGTTTAGACTCCTTTTATTTAATTTCCCCGAGGAAAAACCTTGATGTCATATTCCTCCTGGATTCAAGCAACCATGGACTGAGACTTAAAATCTGTGAACCAAGACCCTTTTCTTTATGGAAAGTGATTGTCAGGCATTTGTTATAGTTTCAAAAAAATGTATGGTACGTGAGCCTGAGGAATAATAGCACTAGAAACAGGTGACATATCAAAAAAGATAAGTTTTAGAGAACAAGTTAGTGTTTGGTCATAACCAAATCATTGAGAGCTGGACTGAGTTCTGTAGAAATAATTAACTAAATTGTTTAACCAGTATTTATATTATATTTAATTTCTTCCCTGGCAGTTAATTCTACTCTCAAGCTCTGTTTAGAAAGCTGCTGGTTTTTAAGGACAGCCTTAGCAATCCACCTTTGCTGCAAGGCAGTAGCTTTTGTTAAGGGAGTTGCTCCTTTGAAATGTATCTGGATTTGGCTCCTAATATAAATGCTGTTAAGTAACTTAATTGCCTTTTTCCACAAATGGTGCCCCACTATGGCAATTAGAATCCATGCTTACAGCATGAAAAGGCCCTATTGAAAAATAGTTTCCTAGACAAAGAGCAGGGAGCTGAACCCAAGTACATTTCAAAGGAATGGCTCCCTTAACAAAAGCTACTGCTTTGCAGCAAAGGTGGAGAGCTAAGGCTGTCCTTAAAAACCAGCAGCCTTCTAAACAGAGCTTGAGGGTAGAATTAACTTCCTAGATTAAAAAAGGAGGAATTCATAATGTCTCAATATGTTTGGATTCCAATTGAGTTTGTTTCTTTTAGCATGCAAATGATTTTACCCTGACAATTGTGGTTTGTGTATCTTTTTATGAGAAAGTTCAGACTAGGATAGGTTTAAAGGAAAGAATTTACAGATGGAATGCTAAATTGCCAACAATGATAATGAAGGAAGGTGGGAGGTCATTCCCGATAGATAATACAAAATTGATGACAGTTGGAGCTCAGAGCTCTCTGGCTTCTAAATGTTTGTCAAGAGTGTCTGGTAAAAGCTCACCAAGGAATTACAGTCGAAACTAGAATCCAAGGAATAAAGAACAGAGCTTTAATTGAAGCATGGGATGGCATGGTTAGACATGTCAAGGCTTATTGGAATGTTGTTTCTTTACTTGATTTTTGTTTAGATGTCTTTGATTTTCCTATATCTGGAGGTAGAAAGGATATTTTTCTGGTTTGGCATTGCTAAACCATAAAAGATTTTTGAAGATTTTGGGCAGATTTCGAATTGTCACTAGAGTTCAAAGTTGCTCTCTGGGTTACAGAGTTACTAATATCTAGGATTTAAGTGAAATATTTGAGCAGGATGCTACTAGCACACACTTTAATCCCATCACTCTAGAGGAAGAAACAGGCAGATCTCTGAATTCTAGACTAGCCTGGTTTAAACAATGAAGGCAGGGCAGGAACCCTGCTGATAAAATAAGGCTGCTTACTAAAGACAATCTAGAATTCAAAAATGACACATTTTTTCCTTGATGCTAAGCTTAATAATGTCCTTATTGATCTAATGGATATGTACACATAATATTAAATTTATGCAAAGAGAAAGTGGTCACAAGCCAGTCTCCTAGATGTGGGGCTCCCACTGGAGAACTAATTTCAACAGGCATTTTGCCCCTAAAAGAGATATGTTAATCTCTGGGTGTGGTGGTGCACACCTTTAATTCCAGAACTTGGGAGGCAGAAGTAGGCTGATCTCTGTGAGTTTAAGACTAGTCTGTTCTACAAAGTGAGTCCAGGACAAGGATACACAGAGAAATCCTGTCTTGGAAAAAATGGACAGAGAGAGAGAGAGAGAGAGAGAGAGAGAGAGAGAGAGAGAGAGATTCTGTTAATCAATGTAAGGACCGAGAGCTAGGCTGGGGAAGAATCTGCAAACTGCATGCCTCCTAGAGCCAACAGTTAAGAAAAGCTAACATAAAATAGCATATCATGGGAGAACTGGAACTCAAACTAATACAAAATGGTTTAATGAATGTTATTGTTTAATAAGGGTAATTCAATTATTTAAGTTCATACCTTGATCTCAAAACTTGGGAGACAAGGAAAAAGCAGGTTCCTTGTATGTTCGAGGCCAATCTAATCTACAGAATAAATCAAGACAGCCTAAGCTACAAAGAGAAACCCTGTCTCAATAAGGATAGATATATCCACATAAAAAAAATTAAATCTCCAAAGAAAGGAGAAAAGAAAAGAAAGAATACATAAATGCATACTTTTGATCTCAAAATGTGGGTGACAAAGACAGAGACAGATAAGTTCCTTTTGAGTTTGAGGCCAACCTAATCTACAAAAAGCCAGAACAAAAGAGAATAAACCTGTTTTAATCAATTAATAAATTTATGTCAACTGTAGAGGAGAATCCTTAAACTCCATACAGTCTTATGCTGTATTTTCTATTTAAAATAGATTGTATATAGCATATATATTTAATACTATTACATGCCATCATTTTATATGACATGAATGGAAACTTACAAATGTCTTTCTTCTGTTGAAACAAAGTACAGAAGATATTCCATAATTGATTTGTGCATTCTGCACATCCAAGGCATTTTAGTAATTGCAGAACTATATGTTACTTGTGAGAAATTATATATTTTCAGAACAAGACCAGAGTCCAAAGAAGACAAGACAAGTAACCCAAATGTTCCAGCCTCATAGACTGCCTTAATAGCTGTTTCCTCAAAAATCTGCATCCAGAACAACTTCAAACAGCTTGCAGAGATGGCCCAGCTTTAAAGACTGTTACAGACAGGACTTCAATAAATCCCTGAACTTTCCTACCGAACTCCAGCTTCAAACTACAAACTGTTCCAGACATTCAAATTGTTGAGCATATAGAGACGAGACAACAAATGTTACTATTAAATTGATTAACTATTTTTTTATTTTATTTTGGCCCCAAAACAGGTTTTCTGCATCCCAATTCAGCAGGAAGCAGTTTTAAGAGAGCAACGTCCCATTCCCCAAAAGTAGGGTGGATGATTCTTTGGTCATTTGAAGGGTTAAACATGTTATTTAAGGGGAATGGTTATAAATTTTATATGGTCTTTTTAAGCAAGGTATAGGAGATTAATTGATAAGATAAAAGGGTTGATTATTGAATCTACTCCTATAGATCTTTGTATATTGATACAAAATTAAGGATAAATTTTGATTAGGTATTGTAACTATGTAATTCTTAAAATTGCAATGTGAAGTTCTAGTCCTTTTTACAGCAACTATCACAAGCTGTTTAGGATAATTAAGAAATGCAAGTTGTTAGTCATTCAAACTTGTGATTTTATTAGAATAATTAAGTTAGTTAATTAATCTCAGATGTTTTTTAAGTTAATCAGATATTAAGTTGTTAGAGACAGCAACATTTGCTTACTCAATGGAAATGGATAGATGGTCTTCAAAAACCTCAAGAGATCTATAGAATATGGCATTTAAAATATCTTTATTATTTAAAAAATTTCTTTGATTTGAGACTGTCAGCTCCTGACTGTTCCCAATGGACATGGAAGGAGACAATGAATATCAAAAATCTCCTTCAGGAGATAATTCCTACTGGGCAGAATCTGCCCTGCTTTCTCAACAGTCTATATACAGTCCAAATATGGACCAAAGCTTTAATGCAGGTAAATCAATGGCCTGATTCTGCAAAGACAAAATGTGCAAATCTTATTTCTGCTCCACAACTAAGTCTGTAAGACATGCTTGGCCAGAAGGCTGAAGATGATGCTCCAATGTTATGGAAACTGGGACTGTCTAGGCAGCCAGTTGTCTACCATTTCATAGTTTTAGAAGTTGCTTGCTCTGTACATCCTATCTATTCAGATATAATTATCCTTCTCAGGTTTCTGATGTGATTGAAGACTACATAGTTATAGCCACACAATAAGTTTTAAGCCATCTAGGAATTAAAAGGATGTTTTAAGGTTAAGATGATTTAGTTAATAATATAAGTTAGGATGGAAGTTGAATTAGGTATAGATCCTCAAACTCATTAAGAGATATATGTAATAGAATATATTTCCTAGATGACTACTCAAATACATATGTACTGGACATTGAGAATGTATGGCACACCTTTTGGTTTTTATAATTGTTTTTATTATATTGTTTTTATTGTATTTATTTTTATTGTTACTGCATTGTGTTTATTGTTGTATTTATTGTTAGTAAGGAAAGGAGCCTTTTGTTAGACTTAAAGGGGGAGATGTTGAAGGAAGGTCCAATGACATTGTTCCTGATAGGCTGATTTCAATGCTGAGATGGCATTACCTCCCCTTCTGAAGCATTCTCTTGATTGGTTAATAAAAGTCGCTTATGGATAATTAGCTGGGAAGAAAGAGTAGGAAGGCAGGACTTCCTGAGATTAGAACCGGAACCCTGTGTTTTACACAGAGGATTAATTCATTCCAGCCAGGATCAGGAAGAAGGAGGACACATACCATGGGTTAGAAAAAGAACCTCACTCCACATGGCAAGGAACATTGGCATAGCGTGGAGAATAGCTGTCCAAGGGGACATATGTATATATGGGGTCATATTTGGGGAATAGAATTAAGAGCTAGCTTAGGTGGGCCAAGATTGCTCAATTCAGGCAAGGCTCGTTAAAATCCACATGGTGTCTGTGTGTACTCATTTATAATGTCTAGTTAAAGATTAACCCAGCCAACCAATTAACCATAATCTAAATACTAAGTAATAATTTAATTAGCCTAGTAGTACTAAAAGCTATCAGAAACAAGGAAATCATGAAATTTGCAGCCAAATGGATGGAACTAGAGAAGATCATCCTGAGTGAGCTAACCCAGACTCAGAAGGATGCACATGGCATCTATTCACTTATAGTCAGATTTTAGCCATATAGTACAGGATAACTATACTACAACCAATGCACCAAAGGGAACATGAACATAGACTTTTTTTCCTGTCAATGAGACTCTTTGCCCTAGTGGTGCTGCCTTGTAGGCTCCCAGTGTATGAGGAGGCTCTTGGCCCTCATATGACTGCTGAAATGGGGCGGGGGACTGTTATGTAGGGACACTCAACTCCAGAAGAGTGTGATGGAAGGGATGAGGGTAGAGGCTGGGAAGGCGGGACTGGGACACATGGGAAGAGGACACTGTGATGGAGATGTAACCTGAAGTGATAAATAAATATTAAATAAATAAATAAAATAATTTAATTGGCCATTTTATTTTCTACAGAGTTCAATATTTATAGAGAACCCAACTCTTTGAAGAAATATACCTAGTCTCAAGAAGTCAAAGTTCAACTCACAGTAGAAATCACAAACACACACACACACACACACACACACACACACACACACACAGAGAGAGAGAGAGAGAGAGAGAGAGAGAGAGAGAGAGAGAGAGAGA
>CAJQZJ010003694.1:10160709-10186417 GCA_907164525.1 Lophiomys imhausi | reverse complement strand
AGAGAGAGAGAGAGAGAGAGAGAGAGAGAGAGAGAGAGAGAGAGAGATCAAAGCAGGTAGTTAACACAAAGCCATTATTCAGGAACTAAGAATTCTCAGGACCTAAGGAAATAGTGCCAAGTAAGGAAGAGAACAGATGTGAAGTAACAAATCAGAACATATGTCACTCTTGGAGACAGGTTTTTGCCTCAGGCCTGGAGCTTATTTTACAGTTCTTGTTGATTTCAAAATCACAGTCATTGTGACTTCAGAGCCTTGTCCTGCTGAAGCAGGGAGGTAGGGACAAGGGACTATATAATTGGGAGCATGTGGTCAACATGATATCTGCCAGCAGATGGGGAGTGGTAGTTCATAGGAAGATCATCCTGAGTCAAACCTGAGGGTAAATCATAAATACCTGTTATCAAGAACAGAAACTCAATGGTGATTTATTGTGTGAATGAATGAAAGAGCAAAGAACCCATTTATTACAGGGAGTTATCAGTGACAGAAAGAAGGTGTAGGAGACTTGTATGTCTAAATTACTCTTCCTAATAGTAAATCATAATGGACATCCTTTTCAATGATAAAGCTAGCATTAAATATAAGCCCCAAATTCTTGATCACTTTATCAGTGCAATATTGTCACAGAAAAATGACTGGGATTTAGTTAAATAACTTAATTCACATTATTTTTCAATTCAGAACTGGAGAGCTGGTGAATACTTCATTCCGCAAAATGAAACAAGTGCTCTAATGAGCTGAGCAGAGGGTGGCTTATAGACAGAAAGTGTCTGAAAAGGCAGAAACAAAGACAAAAAATTTAGTCATTTCTGTCAGGGAGATAGAAGAAAAAAAACAATTAATTTGTTATGAAGAGTTTTTAAAATAATATTTATTTTTTTGACTAGTACTTAAGGACAGAACTGTAGGTGCTAATAGGGTAATGTGAAGTTTGGATACATGCATACATTTATATATTACTTAAATCAGATTTAAACTATCATTTCTTCATAATAAAACTTTCAAAATGAAGCTCCATCTCTATTAGGTAGCTTTGGAAGTGCTGGAAGTTTCTTTGTATACTGTTATGGGAGAAAACTCATCAGCAATCTTAACCAGCTATGAACCTTGAGGACTATAATAATGTAATGAGTGGAATGTTATTGAAGTGACCAGCCAATTTCTGATTGGAATTAGAGCTCACAAATTGGAATTCATGCCTGGTACCATTAACTGGGCCAAAAACCTGCGAATGGTTAGGTCTTAGACCCTAGGGGAGACCTATTACTATTATTTAGCTAATTGGACATAGTATTAAGCTATGTCCATAAGACTAAAAAAAGAACTTCAGAGCTGGGCATGGTGGTGTATGCCTTTCATCAAAGCATTCAAGAGGCAGAGGTAGGCAGATCTCTGTGAATTTGAGGCTAGCCTGGTCTACAAAGTGAGTCCAGGACAGCCAGGGATACACAGAAATGACTAACTCCCTGTCTCAAAAAACAAACAGACAAGCAAACAAAAACAAATAAACAAAAAGGAACTTCATAAGATACAACATCTAAGTTTTATTTTATGCCATCGGATTAGTACAATCTTTCAAGCCTCATCAGAGAAGTTTCATTTTGTGTTAGATAGTGATTAATACAGAAATAACTCATAAAATTGTATAAGAAACTGTGGAGTGCTCACTTCTACATGGAACATCTGTATCACATGCCCCTTCTGAAAACTCAGGAATCATCACAGAAGTGGAGTAAAGAACTATTGAAGGCAGAGGTAGTGACACATGCAGCAAAACAGTATATGGCAGACATGATGAGGCCATTGCAGGCATCAACTCATAGCAGCTGTGACTGAATGCACAAAACCTGCATCAGATCAAGTCAATCAAACTCTCAGCATTGATAAGGGAGAGAGACTTGTGAGGTACCACACCCTTGCTGAGAAGCTATTGGCAAATGATGGTTGCTATGGGAAAGTAGGTCAGTTTCCTCCAGGATGTAGTCCTGAGAGCCTATCCATGTTTTAGTACATATAGGCACTAAATATGCTTGGGGATTACAAAAAGCACACATGAAATTGGGAGAAAAATGTGGGGAATAGGGTAGGAGTTGGAGGGGAAAGAATGGGGTAAATTTGAACAAAATAAATTATATGCATGTATTAAATTCTCAAACAATAAAAAGAAAGGCTTAAATAATTATAGCTTATCGAGCACATGAGACTTTTTCTATTACTTTACTGTAACTCAGAACCAACAGATTAGCCTTTCCTCAATCTCCAGTAACCACCATTCCATTCTCAACTTCTGTGAGATCAACATATTTAACTTCGCATGACTGAGATCTTACAATTCCTGTCTTTCTATATCTGAATTATGTTACTTAATATAAAGAGCATCAGATCAATAGATGTTTCATTACCTTATGACTGATAAACATTTCATTGTATACATGCAGCTAATTTTTCTTCATCTGCTTTTCAGTTGGTAGACATATGCTCTCATTTGTGACTATTGTGAGTAGTGATGTCATGAACTGGGGAGCACAGATGTCTCTTTTACATGCTAATCTTATTTATTTTGTATACATACTTGTTAGTAAGATTGCTGGATCATGTGGTAATTCTATGCTTTCCTCCTTGAAGAAGCATTATCTTGTTTCCACATCACTCCATCTATATCATTGTCAATATTAGTTACATTAGTCTTTTTTATAATAGTCATTACTGGAATTAACCGATGTCTTGTTTTTTATTCATATTGGTGACTGGTTACTGGCTATTTTGAACATTTGTCATGTATATGTTGGATATTTCTATGCCTTCTTTTAATAAACACCTATTAGAATTTATTATCGATTTTTAATTCATTATCTTTATCTATTCCTTGAGAGTTTCATACATATATACCATGTATTTTGTTTATATCTCCCCTTGCCCTCCTCTACACTCTTCCAGATGCCTCATTATATAACCACCTCCCAACGTCATATACACTTAAACAAATGGACTCCAGTTAGTGCTGCCTTTGTGATAAGGGTGTAGGACCATCTAGAGGATGGAACATGGAGAGTCTACCAGATGCCACACCCTAAA
Source organism: Lophiomys imhausi (assembly GCA_907164525.1). NCBI lineage: Eukaryota > Metazoa > Chordata > Mammalia > Rodentia > Muridae > Lophiomys > Lophiomys imhausi. Next base: position 10,183,339 of record CAJQZJ010003694.1, on the reverse strand, counting down.
GAAAACTGACTCTCCCTCCCTGAGCAGCAGTCAACTGAGCCAATAGATTCTAGGAGCAACGTAAACTTTTAAGCCCCTTCCCCACCCATGCTGGAATGTTGGCTATCTTGGTCTTGTGAGTTCTTGGGTAGACAACCACAGCTACCCTGAGCTTATGAATGGAGCAGCACTGTCATAGCCAGAAGACACTACTTCATTCATGATGGTGGTGGTCCTCGTCAACCACTGGTGCTCATTACGTTTCCATCCCTCTTCTGCTATGTTCCCTGAGCAAGGGCCTAATACAGATGCCCCATTTGGGAATGAGCACTCTACAGTCATTTGTTCTCTGCATCTTGACTAGTTATGAGTTACTGTAGTCACAGCCATTCACTACAACAACAAGTTTCTCTTATATTTTTGGTTGTGAGCCTAACCTTAAATGGCTGAACCATCTCTCCAGCCCAACAAGAAGTTTCTCTAAGGAGGGTGAAGAGATGCAGAAATAACAACCAGCCCAGCAAGATGCATGCATTTGTACAAGAGTACATGGGTGTTATGGAAGCAACCCACAGCTTTCTGATTGGATTTAAGACTCCCCCACAGGAGGAAATTTATAATGCCTGGTATTGTAAACCTGGCCAAGAACCTGTGGCTGAAGAGGTCTACATACTCCAGGAGTGACTCTTCTACTGTTCATTTGCTAAACAGACATATAGATCTAACTGCTTTCAAAAATTTACCCTTCTGGTCCACTTTTAAAAACTAATCAGGTAACATTTTCACTTTTAAAATAAACACATATAGAACTTTACTATCATGATAATTGAAGTTTACTCCAAAACAAAGGTCCTCTACAATTGTTACATAATAGTATAACATTTTATAATAATGTTTTGTAATACTGTAGAGTTTCTGAAAAGAAAGATTATATACAAGGGAGTGAATGTTCTACCACTGAACTGTTATAGACATTGAACACCAGTTTCATATATAATCACATTGCTGCATAGAAGCACACCAAACTTTCTTGTTTCTTAGCTCCTTGCTTGGAAAATCAGCATAGTGATATTTTAGATATAAGCTTATTTAAAAGGTTAAATTTAGAAACTAGGTATTAGAGACTGGAGAGATGGCTCTGTGGTTAAGAGCACTGTCTGCTCTTGCAGAAGTCCTGAGTTTGATTCCCACCAATCACATGGTAGCTCACCACCATCTATATTGAGATACTAGGTGTGTGAAGATAGAGCATTCATATATGTATAAATAAATAAATAAATAAATCTTTTTAAAAAGAGCACTGATATTAGCCTTTGTCTTTATAGTCAGTAGATTACAAAATGCTGGTTGAATTAATTCTGGTGAAAAAACAATATTTTCATTAAATGGTGCTGGACCAGCTACCTAGTATCATGGAAAAAGATGAACTTGGGCCTTTACCTCACATCACCCACAATAGCTTACTTAATATGATTAGAGACTTATGAGATAGAACACAAACCATGAGTGATATTAAGAGAAAAAAATCATCAACCCACCACCAAACCACATGCCACTCCCGCCAGAAAACTAGGTAGGCTGTCCGCAGATCTCCCCTGTTTCTCTGCTACCTCAGACCCCAGACCTGCTCCAGCACTCTCATTTCCAGTGCAGCATATGAACACCAGCAGGAACAGTCCCTCTCCCCTGCCTACATCACCTGTGAATCCCACAACCCATCCAACCCTTCCTAAACTCCCTCTCCTGACTAGTCACTGTATCTCAAAACCCAAATCCAGAAGACTTCTCCTGCTAACCAAAGAGCCATCCCTCAAAGGGCAACAAGTAAGCTGAAGATAGACCCATACCTTACTCCAGACATCGAATCCCCTAGTCTCATTGCTAGCTCTGTAGTTGGAAACCTGCTATGGTTTCTCTTTACTCTTTGACTCCATTCCTAAGGGATCACAAAGACCTTCTCCTTCAACCTTCTTTCTCCCAACCCGTCCTAATCACCCAGCCTCCAATACCAGCAGGCATTCCCTCTGAACACACCAGCTGAACAGACCAGGAAAATAGGTAATACAAAGCTATCACACTTTCTGAAAATCCAGAGAGGAAACAAAAACCAAGTAAGCAAACATCTATCCAACAAATACAAATCCAGAAATCAGCACCTAGTCCATTAATCATATCAAACCTAGAAACAAAGTCCCCAATTTAATAACATAATCAACAATAGCCAAGGAAATATGTCTCCATTACAGCCCAGCTACCAGAGCACACCCTGAAACTTCCAACATAGCTAAAGCACACACACACACACACACACACACACACACACACACACACACACACACAGACTTTAAAGCAATCTTCATGGAGATGATAGAGGACCTTAAATCGGAAATAAAAAAAATAACTTAAAGAAATCCAGGAAAACACAAACAATGTAAGGAAATAAATAAAACTGTTCAAGACCTGAAACTGGAAATAGAGTCAATAAAGAAAACACAAACTGAGGAAATACTGAAAATGAAAAATTTATGAACTCGAGCAGGAACTACAGAAGCAAGCTTCACCAGCAGAATACAAGAATCTCAATGATTGAAGATATGATTAAAAAAAAAATACAGTTGTCAAAGAAAATGTTAAGTCTAAAAATCTCCTAACACAAGGCATCTGGAAATCTGGGACACTATGAAAACACTAAATCTAAGAGTAATAGGTAAAAAGGAAGGAGAAGAAACCCAGATCACAGGCCCAGATAATGCTTTCAACAAAATCATAGAAGAAAAATATCCTGACCTAAAGAAGGAGATGCCTATAAAGTTACAAGAACCATACAGAAAACCAAATAGATTGGACAAGAAAATAAAGTCCTCATGCCACACAATAATCAAAACACTAAACATACAGAACAAGGAAAGAATATTAAAAACTTCAAGGGAAAAAGACCAAGTAACACATAACAGCATACCTACTAGAATTACACCTGAATTTTCAATGGAGACTCTAAAAGCCAGATGGTCCTGGACAGATGTGGTATAGACTCTAAAAGATCACAGATGCCAGCCCAGATTATTATACATAGTAAAACTTTCAATCATCATAGATGAAGAAAACAAAATATTCCATGATAAAGTCAAATTTAAATGATATCTACCCACAGATCCACCACTACAGAAGTTACTAGAAGGAAAATCCCAAAGAGGTTGCCTACACCCATAATAACATAGGAAACAAATCTTATACCAGCAAATAAAAAAAGAAAGAAAGAACATACACATCATCATTATTACCAACACCACTAACAATAACATCATAGCAGTAATCAACAATCACTTGTCATTGATATCTCTCAATATCAATGGTCTCATTTCCCCAATGAAAAGATACAGACTACACTACAGCCAATGCCCCAAAGGAAACATGAACATAAACGTTGTTTCCTATCAATGAGACACTTTGCCCTAGTGGTGCTGCCTTGTAGACCCTCAGTGTATGAGGAGGCTTCTGGCCCTCATATGACTGCTAAACTGGGGCAGGAGACTGATATATATAGGGACACTCCACTCCAGAGGAGTGGAATGGAAGGGATGGAGGTAGAGAGTGGGAGGGTGGGACTGGGAGGAGTGGAAAGAGGGTACTGTGATGGAGATGCAACCTGAAGTAATAAATAAACATAAAAAAGATGCAGACTGACAAAATAGATGTAAAAACAGGATCCAACATTCTACTCAATCCAAGAAACACATCTCAGCATCAAAGATTGCCGTTACTTCAGGATGAAGAGTTAGAAAAAGATATTGTAAGCAGATGAACCTAAGAAGTAAACTGGTGTAACCATTTTAATATCTAGCAAAATAGACTTCAAACCAAAACTAATAAAAAGAGATGGGAAAAGACATTACATTTTCATCAAAGAAAAAAAAATCCACCAAAGTTGTTATTTCAATTCTTAACATGTGTCCTCAAACAAAAGGGCACCCATGTTTGTAAAAGAAACAATACTATAAATTAAATAACATATTGATCCTCACACATTGTTTGTTGGAGACTACAATACCCAACAATTATCACCAATGGACAGGTCATACAGAAGAAAATAAAACAGAGAAATACTGGAGCTAATAAATATGATAAACCAAATTGACCTAAGAGATATTTACAGAAAATTTTGCCCAAACAAAAAATCTACTCTGCACCTCATGAGACTTTCTGCAAAATTGACCACATGCAAAGCAAGTCTCAGTAAACACAGGAAAACTGAAATAACTCCCTGCATCCTATTAGATCACCATGCATATTGATAAACATAATAGAATTGAAGGCCTACACAAAAACAACATACCTATAAACTCCTGATTTTTTAAAAGAAGCCAAAATTATACAATAGAATCTCCAACATGTGGTGCTGGTCTAACTGGATGTCTAGATGTAGAAGAATGAAAATAGATCCATATTTATCACCCTGCACAAAACTCAAAACCAAGTGGATCAACGACCTCAACATAAAACCAGATACACTGAACATGATAGAAAAGAATGTGGGGAATATCCCTGAGTTGATTTGCACAGAAGACAAGTTTCTGAACAGAATACCAATAGTACAGACACTAAGATGAACAATTAATAAATTGGAACTCATGAAATTGAAAATTTTCTGCAAGGCAAAGGACACCATCAATCAGAAAAAGTGTCAGCCTACAAATTGGGAAGATATTTTTACCAACTTCACATCCAATAAATGACTAATACTAATACAATATATGAGAAAATATATGAGTAAGTCATGACACTAGATATCAAAAAACAAAACAATCCAATTTTAGAAATTGAGAACACTTCTTAAAAGAGAATTCTCAATATCAAATGGCTGAGCAACACTTAATATTTACATCCTTAACTATCTGGGAAATGCAAAATCAAACTAATTTGAGTTTCTACTATCAGGATGGATAAGATCAAAAACACAAGTGACCGTTCATACTAGTGAGGATGTGGAGAAAAGTGAACACTTCTCTATTTCTGGTAAGAGTGCTAATGTTGCACAGCCACTATGGAAATCAATATGATGGTTCCTCAGAAATTTAGGAATCAGTCTACCTCAAGACCAAGCTATCCCACTCTTAGGCATATACTCAACAAACGCTCCATCATTTCACAAGGACATTTATTCAACCACATTCATTGGGGCTCTGCTTATAATAGTCAAAAACTAGAAACAACCTAGATATCCTTAAACCAAAGAATAGATAAAAAAAATGATACATTTACATAAGAGAGTATTACTCAGCTATTTAAAAGTAATTACATCATGAAAATTTCAGGGAAATTGATAGAACTAGAAAAAAAAAAATCATCCTGAGTGACGTAACCCAGATTTGAGAAAGAGAGCATAGAAGAAGAGAATGTGGGGAGAAAAGACTGGAATTGGGAGGGCATTTTGAGAGTAGGTGGAAAGCTAGTGCGATGGAAACTTTCTGGAATCTATGAAAATTATCTGACTCTTAGTAATGGGGGCTATGGAGTCTCAACTGGCCATCTCTTGTAGCCAGCTAACGTTTCCAGTTGTGGGACTTGGTTGCATTGAGTTGTTCACCAAAATGGTTCCATGGAAATCACCAAACAAACTAGGCTGTTGCTGAGACAAAAGGTCACTCTTTACAAACTGACAGTGAAACTCCATTGCTTTCCACAGCACCCACCGAATTGAGTGACATGGAGAAGTCAAGCTGGTGATTATGTGGAGCACTTACCTCTATGTTCTAGTCTCTTTGGGCAGGAAGGTACTCTGCGGATACCAGAGAGAAACCTGGACACCAATCCAACCCATAAAACATTTGACTTACAATCTGTCCTGCCTGAATAATATATTAGGGTAATGGTGGCACAGAACTTATGGGAAAAATACAACCAACGTCTAATTTGACCTGAAGCCCACTGAATGAGAAGGAATTCACCCCAGACACCACTTAGGTAACCAAGAACTAGAAATTGGATACCTCAGAGACCTATGGTGAAACCAAATACTACTAGTGTTAAAAAAATAAAAATGAAAAGAAACACTTCCTAATGACATTCTGGTATACTCATAGATTGTTGCCTTATGCAGTCATCATCAGACAGACTTCCTTCAGGAATAGAGGTGAAGAGATGCAGACATCATGTGGAGGGAGAATCTAAATTGATGGTATTCATCAAATGTCTCCCCCCAGAGCTCAGGAAATTCTGTAGAAGGGTAGGAAGAAAGATTGAGGGTCAGAGGGAATCGAGGACTCCAGGATAGCAAGGATCTCTGAATCAACTAAGCAAGGCACATATGAGCTCAGAGAGACTGAGGCTGGAAGCACAGGGCTTACATAGGTCTCCACCAGCTCCTATGTGTACATATTATAGCTATTATGTTAGTATTTTTATGGGAATCCTTATTATGAGAACGAGTGGATCTCTGACTCTTTTGACTGCTCTGGGGACATATTTCCTTCTCTTGGGTTTCTATGTAAAACTTCAATATTAAATTTTTGTTTCATCTTTTATCTCATCTTGTCATGTTTGGTCTTTTCTAATGAGAGACAGAAAGGGAGTGCATTCAGAGGGGGGTAGTTGGGAGGTGGGGAGGAACTGTGAACAGTAGAGGGAAGATAAACTATAGTCAAGATATATTGTATGAGAAAAGAATTTGTCTTCAATAAAAGAAAAATAAAGAGAAAATCATCAAGATTTGTGTTACGAAATTTGTTTTTTCTAGATAGGACATTGGAAATAAAAAATCACAATAAATTGGGATTCCACCAAAACTTGAAACTTTTGCTTTGCAAATAAACATATTGAGTCAATCAAAAGATAAGCAATAGGTTGGGAGAAAAGTATTTGTAAAGCACAAATCTGATAAAGGACTGCTTTGAAAGTTTGCAAAGATTACTTACAGCTCAGTTACTGAAAGTGAAGTAACTTAATTTTTAGAAGGAGGCAGAGATTATGAACAGATATTGCTCCTAACAGGCCCTGAATTGGGAAGAAGCACATGAACAGATGCTCAGAATATTATTCGTCAGAGAAATGTAAATTAAAGCCACAACAAAACATGACTTCATATCTACTAGATTGACTATTATAAGATAGACAGATGTTGACAAAGATAGAAAAATAGGAACCCTTATATATTGAGTGGGGACAAAACACAGTATAACTAGTTTGGATAAGTAGTCTGTCAATTTCTTTAAAAGCAAAAAATAAAACATAACACAACCTAGCAATTCTATTTGTGGGTATACAACTCACAAAAAGGAAGCATGTCCACAGAATGACATGCATGTGGATGTTCATAGATGCCCATGATGGAGTTATTGGTGGTAACCGATAACTTGAAATGATCTAAATGCTTTAGCAAATGGTAAATTAGATAGCCGGGCGGTGGTGGCGCACGCCTTTAATCCCAGCACTTGGGAGGCAGAGGCAGGCGGATCTTTGTGAGTTCGAGGCCAGCCTGGTCTACAAAGCGAGTCCAGGACAGCCAGAGATATTCAGAGAAACCCTGTCTCGAAAAACCAAAAAAAAAAAAAAAAAAAGAAAGCATTCATATCTATTCCAGCTATATTCATTTTATTCATCAATCAAAAGGAAGGAGCTAATAGCATATGCTATGACATGGATAAACTTCAACCCTTGGAGTACTTGAAGAAGAAACAAGACAACACACATGGTAAGTGTGGAGAAGTTAATTAATGATTCCTTGGACAGGTAGGAGAAGCATGGTTTAATGGTTTAGATACGTGGATCTTCTTCACAAGGTGACAGTGTTTTATAAATGACTGTTGATATTTCCATCACTTGGCAAGCCTAGTAAAAGTTATATATTTCTATTTTAAAGTTTTATTTAAAATATTTTAAATCATGTGTATGAGAATGTATCTTCTTGTTTGCATACACACATATATGTGGTACCTACCGAGGTCACAAGAAGGCACTGGTTCTCCTGGAGCTGGAATTACTAGTGGTTATGTATAGCCCTATAGTGTTGCTGAGTACCAAACTGGAGCCCTCTGCAAGAGCTGCAAGCACTCTTAACTGCTAAACTCTCTCCAACTGCCTTTTACACTTGAAATGGCCAAAGTTTATTTTATGTAAAGTAAATTTTATTTTTATTGAGTTTGTTTTTAACAGAAACAGTGGTAAAAATTAAGTAAATTAATTTTGCAGGAACCACTCATTCATTGCACTCTCCTACTCTTATATTCCATAGAAAACTCCCAAGTGAGAATGTATCTCCTCTCTTTCACCATCCCCAACGAAGCTTTTGCTGAAAAATACAACAAATTTATGTATATTTTAAAAATTAAAAATCTAAAGGTAATCTCAGTTGCTAACTTTTACTCTTAAAAATTCTTATTTTGCAGGGCTTGATTCAAGATGGCGGCAGCTGATGACTCCATGTGGGACCATGAAAGAACTCCAAGGAGCCTGAGAAACACATGGTGGCTGTGAGTGGAGAAGCAGCAGCAGAAGAGGAGACTGTAGACCCTGCAATATCTTTGGAACAATTCAAACAAACAAAAAACAAGCAAATAAACAAAAAAACCTTACAGGTCTTATGAGAAGATGCTTTTAAAAAGTGGTCTCACAAAATTGGAAAGAAAGATGACAGAGAAGACTCTTAAACAGTGGATAGTGGCAAAACTAGAGATGTTGGAGCCTCCTTAAAAGGTTTGGGAGTTGCCGGGCGGTGGTGGCGCACGCCTTTAATCCCAGCACTTGGGAGGCAGAGGCAGGCGGATCTTTGTGAGTTCGAGGCCAGCCTGGTCTACAAAGCGAGTCCAGGACAGCCAGAGATATTCAGAGAAACCCTGTCTCGAAAAACCAAAAAAAAAAAAAAAAAAGGTTTGGGAGCAGTTCAGGAGGTTGGCCTCACTGGACAAAGGTCATGGCATTACTGAATAGGGCAGATTCTCTGCCTGCCAGAAGGTGCAGGCCAGCATGAATGTTGTACATCGTAAGCTGCACAGACAGCCAGCTCTGAGGGCAGGGAAGTATGCCGCGACCTGGCACTCACCGGATCCTGTCTCTCTACACCCTGCCTTGGGTCAAGATCACACTTATTCATGGCAACAACAGGATATCCAGGAGGATACACAGCAATAGTCCAGTATTTGTGGTGCTTCAGAAACCAGAGACCTTGAATGATTTGTTAAAATGAATATTTGCAGGTAAAGCTGTTTGGGCAAAGAATATACAGTGTGATGTGCTGCAGTTTGCAATCCACTCTAAAGTACAAATATGTGGCGGAGAGGTGGGAAAGAGGGTAGAAGGGAGCTGCAAGAATACTCTGAGAAGAGAGTCAGAACTGGAGACACTAAGATGCAGCATTCTGGCGCTTGCACAACTTCTGCTCCTGAACACACTGCGAAGCTGCAAGATTGCCCTGGGTGTCCGTAGTCTGTGCTGCCTCCAGGGGCTGTGTTGATGCCTGTGGTCCACGCTCTCACTGGAAGGCATGTTAATAACCATAGAACATACTACTGCTGAAGGCCACGTAGATGTGGAAGCCATGAAATGTCTGTGGACTGTGCTGTTGCCAGAAGCCACATGGAAGTCCATGATCTGGGTGCCAATGGCTCTTATGGGCAGAAGGTACTTTTGAGGTAGTATCGATGATCACTAAAAAATGACATGGAAGGCTTCTGTGACAACTTCCCCTCCCTCCAAAAAAGAAACAGTCTAGACATGAATGTATTGAAGAAAGCCCTTAAAAATTGTCATAAACTGTTTAGGATAATTAAGAAATGCGAACTAATAGTTATGCAAGCCAGTCATTTTGTTAGGTACTATGACAGCCTATTATAGCTATTTTCTAAGCTAATCAGAAATAAAGCTGCTAAGAGACAAGCAACATCTGCTTATCCTAATATAAGAGATAGATAGGGCCTCTTCAAAAACCTCAAGGGATCTGCAGAATATGGCATTCAAAGATGTTTTCGTAACTTTAGATTTTTTTATATCGAGACATATCAACTCCTGACTGACAGCACCCCCTATTCTACCCCAAGTAGAAGATGAGCATCGAAGAATCTCCAGTGGGAGATGATTGAATTAGTTGCAAGCCTATCTCTTGGTAGGAAAATCCCCTTTCTCCAACTGTAGACAGAATGCTGTCCAAAAAGGACAAAACCTGGAAGCAGGTAAGTCGACAGCCTAGCTCTGCCAAGACAGGGTAGGCAAGTCCTTCATAACCCCTGCTCTACAATCAATGTCTGTCAGAGAAACGGGTCCAAATGACTGAAGATCGATGTTGTAATGTATGGAGAGAAAATGGGAACTGTCCAGGCAGCCACTGGTATGCCATTTTTTAGTTTTGGAAGCTGCAGGCCCTGTACTTCCTATAAAATCAGATATATTTATCCTTCTCAGGTCTCTTAGGTGGTTGAAGAACAGATAGCTAGGCTAGAGTCTCATAATTAAATTTTGAGTTGTATAGGAGTCAAGAGAGTGTTATAGACCTAAGAAGATGCTTTTAAAATTGTGTTGCAAGTTAGTATGAATGTTGAGTTAGATATAGAACTTTAAACTCATGGAGATAGTTAGATAGTAGAATATTAAAGTCAGGTGCCAAATACATATGGACTGGACATTGGGAATGTACGCTAAGCCATATAACCCTCATAACTGTGGCCTAATTACCTCTGTTGTTTTGTATTGTATTTATTATTATAAGAGAAAGAGCCATTTGTTGGACTGAAAGAGGAAACTGTAGGGGAAAATAAGATATACCTTAAACTTAAAAAAAAAAGGGAAGAGGATGGGGGATTGAGGGTCGGAGGGTGGGACTGGAGGGGGAATAGGGAGGGGACTGCGATTGAAATGTAACTTGAAGAAATAAAAAATAAAGAAAAAAATTGTGATAGGTATGGCTGAAGTATAGCTCTTCACAGTTGATGGCTTCTGGCAGTGGGTGGAGGGTGGACTGTTATCTTTAAGTGGCTAGTCACTGGGAGTTTGGCCATGCTTACATGAGTATATAGACAACACACATTGCACTTGGTGTATTTTTTCTTTCTTTTGTTTTTCTCTGTTTTTCTTTCTTCTTTCTTTTGGAGAGTACACAAGAATGAGGGGGTTGAACCTGGCAGGACTGGGAAGAGAGTGTGATCAGGTGCATTGTGAGAAACTCCCAAATAATCAATAAAAATATTATCTTGGGGGAGGAATCTTGTTTTGCTGTATATTCAAGATAGGGGCTCTGAATAAGCAAGTCTAAAAAAAAAAAAAACATCTTTTGAACAGCATGCCTTTACACCTTCCCTCTTGGGCTTGCCACAGCACAGATGCTTCGAACAGAATGCAGCTGGTGAAGTCCAATGTCGCTGGCTTTGCTGAGTTCCTGGGTGAGGACGCTGGCCTCAGCATGTTAGTAATCCTTATTTGCTGGCTCTAATAGATACATTTTGCCTCTAGCAAAAAGTCTGGGAATAGTTAATACGAATAATGAGCAGTAGTGGAGAATTAATGGCCTCTTTATTATGAGAGATGGAGTCCAGTGTTCAGTATTCTTGAATAGGAAAATTGTTTTATAGGCAGAATTAACTGGAGAGACCTTATTTAGCCAATTTTAAGGTAATGGGATTTGGCTTCTAAATGTCAGTAAGTACAAAGAGGAAGATTTTAGGTAAGATTTGAGCCATCCACTTACATGGCTCTTCTTCAGTTACTGAAGGGGAGCCTAACTTGGTTTCTGTGACAGATGGAAGCCTGACCACTTAACATCTCTTCCCAAACAGAAAACAAAAAGATCAGCCTCTCAGGGTGCATCTGAGCTTCCTTTTGGCTTGTTTTTGTCCTGCATAGTAGCTCTATTTCTCCCCCACAGAGATGCTGAAATGATCCAGATATCAACATTTATTTTCAATATCATGAATGGTCTCACCTGGGCAAATGACCCCGACCTACTTCATTGTAAACATGACTTGAATTTAGCATATATGCTAAGACTGCTGAGCCTGCTCCAAGAAGGCCTGTTTCCAGGTCAGCCATATTTGACACTGGAGATTTGACGGATGCCATTTGAGGCGCCCTAAGAACTTACTTAAGAGAAACTTAATACCCAACGAAAGATTATTGGGAGGAGATCCCTAATGAGAAAGTATTAAGGTTGTTTTTACAGTGTCAGTGTGTTAATTATTATGAGAGTAGACTTCTTATGAAAATGAGTTAGATCCTCCCTTGCTCTCTCCCTCTCTTACCCTCTTGCCATCTGCCATGGGATGATGAAGCATGGAGGCCTTTTCTAGGCATTAACCTCTTAGTCTCATTGCTCTTTATGTCCAGAGCTTCAAAAAAGAAATTTGTTTCCCTAATATTCTGCCTACTCTGTAGTTTTCTGTTATGGAACCACAAAATATATTGAAACGTCAAGAAATGGGAAAGTGGTATTTCAGCTGACCAAAGCATAAGGTTACAGAAAAAGCAAACCCCTTGCTGCCTTTCCTACATTCATTCAGTTTACTTAAGAGTAAATGAGCAGAGCACTCCTGGAGAGATGGATGAGCACATTAAAGCACTTGCTGTTCTTCCTTAAGACCCGAGTTCTGGTCCCAGCACCCACATGCTGCCTTACAGCTATAACTCCCATCCTAGAGGATCTAATACCTTCATCTAGCTTCTGTGGGTCCTGAACACATGTGGGGCACATGCGTATGTGTAAGAAAGCAAGCACTTGTACATATAAAATAAACATAAATCTTTACTTTTGAAAACAAAGAACAAGTAAGTTAGAATAGTGAACAGAGTACAATGCTTAGTCTAAAGTACATCAAGAGATACTGAAATATGGTAAGCAATTTGAGAGCATTAGAGTTAGGAAACAAAAGCTGACCAGCAAGGATGAAAACAATGCCCAGGAGAAGAACACAATACTTTATAGACCTGGAAAAAAACAGTTCTCAACTGCATATGGAATAACAAAACCCAGAATAGCTAAATCAATCCTGTACAACAACAACAACAAAAAACATCTGGAGGTATCACCATCCCAGTTTTCAAGCTATACTACAGAGCAATAGTAGAATGGTACTGGTTTAGAAACAGACCACTGGATCAATGGAATCAAACTGAAGACCCAGAAATGAACCCACACAGCTATGGTCACTTAATTTTTCACAAAGAAGCCAAAACTATACAATAGAAAAAGGACAGCATCTTCAACAAATGGTGCTGGTCTAACTGGATGTCAACATGTAAAAGAATGAAATTAGACCCATACTTATCACCTTGCAAAAAACTTAAGTCCATGTGGATCAAAGACCTTAACATAAAGCCTGACACACTAAATCTAAAGAAGAGAAAATGGGGAAAAGCCTTGAACTCATTGGCACAGGTGACAACTTCCTGAGCAGAACAACAATAGCTCAGGCTCAAAGACCAACAATCAATAAATGGACCTCATGAAACTGAAAATCTTCTGTAAGGCAAAGGATACTGTCATTCAAATAAAATGGCAACCTAAAGAATGGGAAAAGATCTTTACCAACCCCACTTCTGACAGAGGGCTAATATCCAAAATTTATAAAGAACTCAAGAAATTAAACACAAAGAAACCAAGTAATACAATAAAAAAAATTGGAAACAGGGCTAAACTGAGAATTCACAAAGAAGGAATCTCTAATTGCAGTGAGACATTTGAAGAAATGCTCAACATCCTTAATCATCAAGGAAATGCAACTCAATATGACTCTGAGATTCCATCTCACACCTATCAAAATAGCTAAGATCAAAAACTCAAATGACAGCACATGCTGATGAGGTTGTAGAGAAAGGGGAACACTCCTCCATTGCTGGTGGGAGTACAAACTTGTACAATCACTATGGAAATAGTCTGGTGATATCTTAGAAAACTTGGGATAGTTCTACCTCAAGACCCAGCCATACCACTTCTGGGTATCCACCCAAACGATTCCTCACCAAACCACAAGGAAATATCCTCATCTATGTTCAGAACAGCCTATTTGTAATAGTTAGAAACTGGAAACAACCCTGTTGTACCTCAACTGATGAATGGATAAAACATTTGTGGTACATTTACACAATGGAATACAACCCAACTATCAGAAATAAGGAAATCGTGCAATTCGCAGCCAAATGGATGGAACTAGAAAAGCTCATCCTGAGTGAGCTAACCCAGGCTCAGAAAGATGCACATGGTATCTACTCACTTATAATTGGATTTTAGCCCTATAGTACAGGAAAACTCTCCTGTAACCAACATATCAAAAGGAATAGAAACATAGACTTTGTTACCTATTAATGGGACAATTTGCCCTAGGGGTGCTACCATGTAGGCCCCCAGTGCAAGAGGAAGCTCTTAGCTCTCATATGACTGTTGAGCTGAGAGGGGCTGATGTGTAGGGACACCCCACATTGGTGGAGTGGGATGGGTGGGAGAGGAAGGAGAGGTTGGGATGGTGGAACCAGGAGGGGTGGAAAAAGAGCACTGTGATGGAAATATAACTTGAAGTAATAAATAAACATTTTAAAAACTCAATAAAAAGTAAAAGAAATAGAAAGGTCATGAAAAGAATTAACACTTGTGCAGCATTCATGCTGAATTTATAATCCAATGCCTGTTGAAGAAATAAGTTATTTAATAAATGCAAGTATTTAAACTTTCTCCTTTTTCAGGCTTCTATTCTTGTTTCATCTTCTTCTTAAATTTCTCCAGAAAACATAACCTTTCAAGCACTGTGCTATGTTTGGATGGAAAAGAAGACACTGCCACACTCCCACACATGCACACTGTTCTCTCTGTCTCTCTGTCTGTCTGTCTCTCTTTCTCTATCACACACACACTCACTAGCATGTCTGAGACTGTCAGATGTAAACAAAACACTTACAGGAAGTTTGAAGGCACAATGATCTCTGTGCCTTCAGAGTGGTCCACAGGCAGGGATAAGAAGAATGTGTGCAGAGGTGATCACACCTTTAATATATCTGCCAATGTTGTAGATTAGATCTGGAAGGTCTCCTAATGTCCACATGTTAAAGGCTTGGTCCTCAGTATAATGCTATTGGCAGGTGGTGAAGAATAGTAGTGGTAGGTATGTGCTTGAAGGGTATTGTGAGACTTTGGTTTCTTCCTGTCTTTCCTGAGGTGAGCAATCTACTCTACCACACACTCTACATGGTCTCTTCCTTACAAAACTCAACAACAATGGGACAACTAACTGTGGAAGGAATTATCTGAACTGTAAGCCAAAATAAACTCTTTTCATATTCTTAAGTTGATTTTTGTCAGTTGGTTTTGTTTCTGTGGCAATGGAGATGGAGCATAGGCTCAATCTCATACTTGGTAAGGCAAATACCACTGAGTTGGACCCCAGCCCTCATTTTACTTTTGAATTTTGCAACAGGGTCTCACCAAATTGCTCTGACTGGCCTTGAATTCACTCTTTCTTTTCTCCTGGCTGGTCTTGAATTAGGAAACCTTCTGCCTCAGCTTTCTACACTACTACACTACTTTAGAGTAGTATACCTACACTAGTAGGTCTGGGTAGGTACTTTAAAGTAATAGCAGAAAGCTGACCAATACAGCGTAAAATATACACGAAGGACAAGCTAACTGAGAAACGGTTTCAAATGTGATCAGAAGCATGGGAGAATGGAATTTTCAGAACTATTTCAGAGATTCAAAGCAACTCAAGTAAAGCCATATGTTATGAAATCCCAGGGAGATTTCAGATATCCAACAATATGCAGTTTAACTGGCAAATAGGACACCTGGCAAGAGTGAGGCATGAAGGGACTCAGGTGCAATCCAGACAGTCTATGAGAACAGATGAAATGGTCAATCTTGACATAATTTTTATAATGTCCTCAACATGGGGTTTTGTCAGAAGGTATGTGACACACAGCATGGTAAAGCTGGTAGCTGCTTTGCATGTCATGGATTTGTATGGAGAGGAAAAAGTTTGTACTGGGAAGTTATTGGTTCCAAGAAGCTCATAGTACTACTGACTCAGCAGAGAATGTTATGGAATGAGGGAGGAAGGGAGAACAGTGTGTCTGTAGCTGAAAGGAATGGAAAATTTTGAACCCCCCCCCCCCCACCCGGCAGATAGAGTGGAGCCAGGCCAGCTATGTTCCAGGAACTTAGCTGACCACAAAAAGGCAGAACCAAGAATGCAGGTCAGCTGGTTCACAAGCCCTAGGCTCCAGGAACTGGCTAACTACAAAGTAGATGGTTGAGTAGGATTAGATTCCTGAGAAAAAAGATGTATTGGGTGTTCCCCACATGACTGACTGAATGATGAGCTGGTACTTTCCACTGGGATTCCCCCTCTCCCCCCTTGGTTTGTGGTTTTTTCCTTCAAATACCCTGCACTACCTCAGTTTGGGGTCAGACTCCTCTACCCCTGCGTGGGATACGAGTCTCGACCTCAGTTCGCTGATTCCGAAATAAACCTCTTGCGGATTGATCAAGATCGGTCTCTTGCAAGTTATGGGGTGGCCGTGTTATCCCAAGTCTTGAGTAAGGGTCTCCCCTCTCGGGGGTCTTTCATAGCATTCCAGGTTGTAATCAAAGTGGGCCCCTGAACTCTGTCAGTGATAGCACAAATGAAAGGGCCCCTTAGATGTGCAGTTTTATGAATAGGAGTGTTTCAAACTTACAAGATGGAGAACGCAGATGTTCTGCACAGAAACTGGGGTAAGGCATGGGTTAGGTATAGACATAGAAACATGTCATAGCTTGTCTTTGTCACTCTGTGCACCTCCTCTCCACCCATAAATGTCTCCCAACTTTTACTTTATTTCTCAGAGGAAAAGTTCAAAGCAAGCCTCCTGCCTCTAGGTAAGTTTTTCCCAATGAAAACTAGAAAATGTACTACAATGGCAGGTTTTTTGAGCACCTGTCATCTTTGAGGTAAATTTCTCCATGGTGAGCATGGGGTCTGAGACTCAGTATGTTCCAATGTACAGATGACTACGGAATGAACTTGCATGTAAACTTTGCATTACACACAGCTGCTGTGTCTTCTTCAGTGGGCTTAGTCAGGATTGAAATGACCTGTTGCTACTTTTATCTCCTCAGAAACAACTACAACTAACCACCAAACTCTGTGTGTGCATCCTTGTGACAAGCTAACACATTCATTGTCTGTCCCAATACACTGTGGTCTCCTCCACTGATGCAGCCTTCTCTCACCTGGCAGATTAAAACCAGGTAGGCCAACATCCTTTTCTCTGACAGTTTCAGGAGAGAAGGAAATGAATTGTCTTGCCCTTGCTCCAATGGAGCTTCCTTTATCCCAAGAACTCCCCTAGCAAAACTAGGAGGTTAATCATATTTACCTTGTTACTTTCAAGGCAGCTGCCACAGAACCTTTGAACTGATTGTCGCTGGAGGATGAAAATGACTGGACAAGACGGCAACAAATTCAGGGACACAAATGGTATACTGGCATTGGGTCCCAGGTTTTCAAGAGCTATGAGGAAGTTGCCATAGAGATGGCTGGCTTTGAAGGAAACTCATAGAGATAATCAATTTGGCCACACAGGTAGACACTGAGGTATTTGTCAAAGTGTCAGGGTTATGGATAGTACCAATATATTCGCTTTTCAATGCATTAGTCTTTTTTAAGCCTATATCTAATATGACAGTGGATGTAGTCTCTTTTATTTTCATAACAAATTTCTATTTGGAAGTACATAGTGACTTCCTGCTGAAAAAGAGAGCTAGTTTGTGTGTGTCTGTTTTTTTTTTTTTTTTTAAGAGAGGTTGGAAGAAGGCATGTTGTTAGTATATTCTCTCTGTGTGTTAAACTTCAAATCTAGCTGAGAGACAGGACAGAGTGCTGTACTCTAATGAGGTCCAGGCACCGCCTGCTGGAGTTGGCCAAAGCAGATACTCCTTCATTTCTGTCCTACCCACAGAAACCTTGAACTAGCCATCAGCTCCTATGATGACAACTGAGGTCCAAAAGCTGCATCAAAGCCTTGACCCTATAGTACTGTGCTGGTGCATTTTATGCTGCAGACTAGTATGACTGATTGCTGGAACTCCAAACTAGGAGCTTAACTTAAAACAGAAAAGAGAAGCGATCAACACCTTCTGAAATGACACAGTAGCCATAAGGCTAGTGCTGTGGGTCTGGGTGGCAATTTTGCATTAATCACTAGGAAGGAAAAATGAACACACTCCTCTTCAAGTGGATTGTGGGGACAACCAGAGAACATGTTTTAAAGAAGCACTATGTATAGGAATTCTTAATACAAAAACTGATTA
Source organism: Lophiomys imhausi (assembly GCA_907164525.1). NCBI lineage: Eukaryota > Metazoa > Chordata > Mammalia > Rodentia > Muridae > Lophiomys > Lophiomys imhausi. The sequence continues at coordinate 10,165,107 of CAJQZJ010003694.1, read as the reverse complement.
GCTGAAATTTAAAAAACAAAACCCCTAAGTGAAAGACTCATGTGGCAGAGGTTTGGATTTCTTTCAAACACAGTTATGTTGAATTAATATGTAAAAGTGTGTAAGGGCTTCTGAAATACAGACTTTTAAAAGGGCGTGCGAAGTCAGCCTCACACCTTGTTTCTGTGGGAAACACCTGGCAGTGCATGTGGTCCTGGTCAACAGGTGTACCCTAGGGAAGAGGGCATCAGGCTGACCAATGAGAAGACAGCCTGATGCATAATTAAGAGTCAGCAATATAAGGGAAGGCCAGGAAACTTGGGGGAGGGAGCTTTGTGCTTGGCATTGGTTCACGTTACTCCACACTGCACCCTGCTGAAGGGTGTGGCTGCCAAAGTCCAAGACCCATCAGAGACCATAGTGAAGGGCGGCACCTGCCAGCATCAAGGTCTCACAGAGGGAGAAGGCCCAGCCCAAAGAGAGGGCCTTTTTGCTTGGCCTTGCTTCTGAAGACTGCTTACCTTTCTCCTTGCTACCTAACTTTGAAAGACTGTAGCTACCTAGACACGGTAAAGATTGCAGTCTAGGTGGGTGGAGCTCAGATTGGAATTAGGCTAGGTAAAGCCTCGTTTTTGTAGTCATAAAAGCTGTGGCTCTGAGAGACAGAGCAGTGCCTTCCAGCTTCATGGAGTTTTAGCAGGGCCTATGGAAAAAGTTCAAGATTCACCAGAGATTGTGGAGACAGAGCCCTGCCAAAGGGAATGGCTGAAAAAGTCTTAGATCTGTCAAAGACCTCACTGCTAAGTAGGCCTTGCCAATTGCCAGTGCCTGGAGCGTATAGACAGAAAAGGCCCAACCTCAAGCAGAGGTGCAAAAGAGGCCTATGACTAGGCTAGAGGCAAGGTAGGGCTAGTAGAAGAGGAGTGGCATAGAACCATGGAAGTCTGGCCTTGTGGACCAGTGGGCAACAGTGGCACTAGGCATTTAGACAATGAGGAGACCTTTGCCTTTGGTGGTGCTTAGGAGTCTAGTGCCTTGGCCCTCAGCAGAGTGAGACAGCCTAGTCTCCAAGGCCAAGGCCACAAGCAGTGTAGGACCTGCCAACAGGAGGTTCTGAAAAACCAGATGGACTTAAGAAACAAGCAGGATTGTGGCCTCTGCCCGTTATGAGTTTGGTAGTCTCGGATATACAGAGGAGGCTGACCCTGAGTGGAAGTAAGGCTGCCATAGCAATGCCAGAGCCAGGTACCACTGAGTGACTGCTGATTGTGGTATTTCTGAAGATAGACTGCTGACAAGTTGTCCTCAAAGGACCTGGTCCTGAGGCCATCTTGATCTGGGTATCCTTTCTAAAGTGTTAGGGTTGGTTGATTGGTAGGTATTTATAGATATTAATAAATATAGTTTATAATTTATGTTTACAGACTCATATCCCTCAGTGTTTGTATTTGGGCTTCTGTGGAGTTTAGGCTGTGAGGCCCTGTTAGAACTGTTCTCTACTTCCACTCTGATTCAGTGCATATTTGTTTCTGTCTGTTGGGAAGAGTCTTTCTCTAGGCCCAGCCTCTGCCCTTTCCTCCCACATCATGTCCATGTACATAATAACGTCTCCTATATGCCTTAGCAAGTTTGAACTTCAGACTTTTCTAGGTAATTATACAATATTACTTCACAAATGCCACTCTAGTTCTTCTGAAGCCTAGATTAGGAGCTGGTTTGTGCTAGAGTCAGGGACAGCTGTGCAATCCCAGCTGTTAATATTTAACATTAAGTGTCTCAGTTTCTTCTGATGTCATAGTTATAACAATAAACGATAAGTTCTGGGCACCACTGGAAATATGTCGTGTGTATTGGTTCATCTTGTTTATTCTATAACTATCAGGAAGATGTCCTACATCTATTTTACAGATGAGGAAATTAGGACCAGCAAAGTAAAAGGACTTACTGAGGAAGAGATACATTGAAGATTGTTCTGAGGCTAACTCTGGTTGCCAACTTGACTATATCTGGAATCAGCTAAAACCCAAGCACCTGGGCACTCTGTGAGGAATTTTCTTGGTTGGATAATTTGTGGTGGAAAGATTCATTCTAAATCTGGGCAACATCTTCTAGTAGAATCCCACTTAGAAAGACATGGAGGAAGAAAGCTTTTGCTTTTTGCCTGCTTGACCTCACCCTTGTTGGCAAGTTCATGTATGCTGATGCTGAAGGATCCCTTTCCCTTTATTTGAACCAACTTTCAGATTCCAACACAGCCTGAAGACCAGCAGCTCTCTCCCTGCATCCTCTCTAAGACTCTACCACAAGGTTAGGACTGCTGAGACATCTCTCTTGTGCACTGAACAATCACCAGGTACTTGGTCTTTCCATTACCAGATAGCTACCATTGGAATCACTGGATTGCCAGAATTACAGCCTATATGCTACTCTAATAAATCAAATATATATTTATTCAGAAATTTTGTTCCTTTAGAGAACCCTGACTAATACAACATGAATAGTTCTGAACTTGGATGAGGTGGCTTTCCCCCTGCCTTTTCCCTCAATTTCCACATTGCTGTAGCCCTTCCTTAAAAGCTTCCAGAGTAGCATGTATAAAAGAAACGGACACACAAAGTACTACTTTGTCACTTTTACCAAGGAAAAATATATGTATTTAAAGAATCTCGTATCATTTATGTACAGTGTGTTTGTTTTTTATTTGCCAATTTTTGTCCCCCATGCTGGCTCTTACCAGATATCCTAGTATCTATTTATATTGTACAATTTAATACTAATGCTTGAAGTATACGTGAGCTGTTATGAACATCAAACTGGGCCAAGGAGTTCTTGAACTGATTGGGGGAAGAGATCAGGGATCTCTGGAAGATCCGGTGGAAGAGGTGCAGATGCACATTCCCTTACAAAAGTGACAAAGGATCCCAAATGCAGCTTTTTGGGATAGATATACAGGCTCCCTGGACTCACCACATTGTTTTTGATAGTGTAAAAATAGAGTTGTCTCTATCCCATCAAAGGCACAGCCCTTGCCTCCTTTGTGAAGCTGAATTGAAATCCAGCTCAGAGTTTCCCAGCAGGCTGGGGATCAGTGAGCACAGCAAGGCCCCAGCTAGCACCCTCCCAGCAGTCTTCTCCAGAAAACTCCAGAAGGAGGAAGAGCGACTAACAGATGTGGGCTCATCAGTGTTATCATCTAGAAGTAGCTATGCAAATTAGCAATCAAGAAAAAGAAACCAGAATGTTGGGTGGTAGGAATTTTAAGGCAATATCTATCATTAGCTATTGTCCTGGATGTTATTGTAAGTGCCATTAAAGAAACATCTAGCACCTGGCCAGAGACCGTGGGCAGCATTCTGAGCAGTTAACACCTATGGCTCTCTACCTGTCACTTTTACTGTTCTTCACTCTTGTGGTTTTGTTGTGTTTTGTTTTGTTTTATTTTTAACTCTGAACCTCTTTGCTGCTAGTCTTCCTGTTTAACACCATGTTGCCTTTGTCTCAAGTAATCTCTCCTGAGCGTACTCTACTTTATTGTCTGTTCTGTGGGGTTCTTTTAGGTATTAATAATATTTTCAGAGGCACCCTCTTTTGCATGACCTACCACTCCTGTGTTCCTTGCCTTGATATAACTGCTAATTAATCAGGCAAGAAAATATGAACAGTCCCCAAATTTTGTGCATCTGGTCTATGTAAAATGTGCACTTACCTCGCATGGAATTTATGAGAGTCATACAATTAGGTTATTGGTATTTTTTTAGGTTGTGCAAATATATCTGCAAAGTAAATGTCACATAAAAATTTGTTCCATAATTATATCTTTAAAATATTTTAAAAGGTATTTAATGTGTGTATATAGGTATGCATACCGTAATGCTAGAGGGGAGGTCAGAGGACAACTTTCAGGAGTTCTTCCTATTCTACCGTGTGTGTTGCCTTGATAAAATTCAGGTTGTTAACCATTGTCCTATTTCACTGGCTCCAAGTTTTACCTTTTAAATAAAGATAAAACTGGATTCTCTTCCTCGGGATCCAACTTACCATCTAGATTTTGAGACAAGGTATGGTAAAAATTGAATTCTGATCTATGTCTGTAAGAAGACATCACAAGGGTGTGTAATTCACGGCTATATGTTCAGAAGTTAGGGGCCACAGGTGCTAAAAACCTTCATTGCATATGTGGAGTTTCAGTGGAGGGGCAGCTGCAGCAGCCCAGGGAGAACAGCTGTAGGAGTGGGTGGTCATATAAGTGACCATAGTGTGAGAAGAATGGGCCTTCATCACCCAGGAAGGCATTGCTCTAGGTATTGGCTCCATTTAAGATGTTACAGATACCTAAAGTTAAATCGAATTTACTTATGTTTGTACTGTTTCTACACACACACACACACACACACACACACACACACACACACACACACA
>CAJQZJ010003694.1:10146394-10160699 GCA_907164525.1 Lophiomys imhausi | reverse complement strand
ACACACACACACACACACACACACACACACACACACACACACACACAAGTGAAATAACAAAATCCCAAATAAAGAGAAAGTCCTTTATGACCTAGGAACTCACATTCCTTTTTAAGCTTCTGCACCAGGCTTGAGAAATCATTTATTTTGCAAATGGCCTTATCAGTAACTTGGTCCTTGGTTTTGTTTTCCTCAACAGCACTTCACCAGTGAAGAGTAGCAGAGTGGCACCTCTGAAGTCACCGAATTTGCTGGAGCACCACTAGATTGTAGGCAGTTGGTATGCCATCTATTCAGCTCTGCCTCTTTTCCCAGAGCCCTGTAGCCCGTGTTTCACTGGCTTGACGTTTTTGAAGTTCTGCTCCACCTTTCATCCATTGTCTCAGTTACTAGCTCAAGCTATTTGACCTGTAACAAGAAGCTATAATATTATAGTACTGAAATCTAGAAAAGATCCAGATACCTAAAGCAAACTTGAAGAGCCCTTTGTAGAAGATTCTTTTGTATTTGCTACTCTGAGGTCAATTTTCTTTCTTTCTTTCTTTCTTTCTTTCTTTCTTTCTTTCTTTCTTTCTTTCTTTCTTTCTTTATTCATTTTTATCTTCTTTGATAAGACCAGTTAGAATGACGCTGAGGTTTCTCTCTTCTGTTGCCTACTACCACTGCAGCAGAATTTATGTTGGAAATGGAGATCTGGGTTGTAGCTAAGTGTCCTTAAATTCTGCTTTCCTGATTTTAAATGCAGAATCTCTGACAATAGTGATACGGGAACTCTCTGCCTAGAATCCTATACTTACAAACTTTAGGATAGGTAGTTTAAATAATCACTGCAAACAAGGCTGCGAACAGATGTGAGAATATGTGACACTTATGTTAGTGCCCAGTGACATGATCCGGACTTGCAGACTCCACTCTCGGGTGGCAGCATAAATCCAGAGATATGATGGCAGCAAAGGGCAGGAGGCGCCTAGAAAGTTCGAAGTTAAGTCATGGAAGAGGCAAATAAATATTTTTAGCGTCTAGATGATTATTCTCTCAGAAGGTGGTCTGTAGAGAAAGATTTATTGACCCTGTGCTGAAGCCACAGGCACCAGAAGCAGCTCTAATCTACAAGTGTTGTTTACTAAGGTGGGGTAATGGCAGTCACATGCTATTTTCCAGAGACTACTACTATACTTTCTTTTATTTTTTTCATATTAAGTTGAAATATCACACTTACTTATTAAAATATCACAATCATTATAGCTTTTCATGAGACCATAAGTCAGTACAAAAAGAAGTAATTGTCAGATCATATGTTCCAATTTCTGGAATAAGAAATTTATACCCCCCTTAGCCAGCAAGCTAAGGCTCTGACAAGATCTGCTTGGGTGAAAATAAGGAGTTTCTGTCCAGGGCTTCATTCCTATCTAGTAGCAAAACCAGGATAAAAAGGAAAAGGTTGTTATATTTCCTCATAGCTAGTTCCCACCATTATATGCATGACAAAAATGACTACAACAGTGTTACTCCATTTTGATCTCTCACACATGGTTTATAAACTGCTTCTGTACAGATTAGGATGACACACATACCTAAAGTATTACAGCTGTGGCTTCAGTATGTGCTGTCTCCTGTAGTCTCATGACTTAAGTTCTTTGTCACCAGTTGATGATACTTTGGGGGATTCCGAAAATTTTAAGAATCAGTGCCCCATTGAAAGAAATAGCTCAGGAGGAGCAAATTGTCCATGGGTACTTCCTGTCTCCTTGTCTGCTTCGTGGCTCACCAGAGAACCTGGAAAACTATCATTCTTTATCCACCATAATGGGATGACCCCTGAAAACCATTGACCAAATAAATCCTACCTTAAATTTTCTCTGTGAGGCATTTTGCTATAGCAACACAAAAAAGTAGTATGGTAACCATATGTAGAGAAATTATAGACAGAGAAATAGGGAACTGTGTAAGGATATAGGACGAGCAAATATCTGATCAAGAGAGCTGCCAGATCTCATAGGAGCTGATCTGGTGTGACAATTGTCCCTCATGATTATAAGATGTTGAAGAGTCTTTCTTCCCCCAGAGACCTCTGTAGAACTATCAGGATAACAGGGGAAAAATAGCATGTGCAAATTTCCAAAGATCCTAGAACCAAATAAGATTGAGTAGCAGGAATAGCAACAAGATTCACTTTTAAAAATGAAGCACTCTCAACCCTAGTCAGAGGGAAATCACACACACCTAGATAAAAGGCACTGTGTGCTTTCTCTTTGAGCCACCTCTCACAGGAAGATTTAGTTTTAATTGTGTGATCACTTAATTAAGTCTGTCTCTATCAACAGGCTGAAAGTTCCAGGAGAACAGGGCTTGCATTTTCACTTTTGTACTTTATTTTATCATCCTGTCTAGCACAGTGTCTGGCTTTCAATAAGTATTAATTGAACGGTCAAGTGAATGGCCTAATGAGAGGTCCAAGACTCTAAAAGAAAGACCATGGAAAAACTTATTTTCTATATAAAATAAGGAATATGGTTTTAAATAATGAGAAGGCCTAGATAGGGCAGTATGATTGACACAACCATCTTTTTTCTTTTATTCCAGATGTTTCAGAATAGAATCATATCAGTGCAGCTTTTATTTTCTGTTCCCAACACCTCATTACTGGAGACCAAAAAAGTTAACTCTGTTGAGGTTGAAAGGAAAGGAAAGAGGGAGACAAGCAGCCCGGTGGAACAAAAATGAAACCATTGATATTCCAGTATAGGCACCATGATGCAGAATGTCACTTCCTGAAATGTTCTCCTGAGAAGAACTGTGACTGCCATTACTTCAGAAACAGATGACTCTTAACTCCCATCCTAACCAGGCACAGGTAGAGATTTTTTTTTCCCTTGAGATTGAATCTCTTTGTTTTCTGACTATATCAACTTAAAAACTGAATCACTAGTTTGTTAAAAGATTCTAGAATTAAGGTTGTAGGTGAACTGCAATAGTTGTAGTGGGGCTTCACCTCCAACCTTGGCCTCATTAGAAGTAAACTTAACTAGAATGAACCAAGTGGTTTTAGGGCCAAGTTCAGCCTCTGAATTTTTGATCTTTTTTGTTTCTTCTCGTCTTAACTTCTGTTTTTATAAAGGTTATTATGAGGTCAAGTTGCCATATGCAGCTTCTTAAGATGGCAAATGGCCTGTTATGAGAGTAAGAACAGCTATGTGCCAAGCACCACTGGTTTCTTAAAAAAGACCACTCACTGCCAACAGCAACAGAATGGATATCCCCAGAAGTCATCAGGTTTGGTGCTATTGAACAGCAAATGTACAATTTTATGTTCTTAAGTCAGATGAGATTTTTGCTTCAGTAAGAAGTTTGTATCTAAGTCCACAATTCTGGAAGCTTCTGCCTTTCATTTTGAAAAAGAGATTGAGACTTGGAGAAGCATGGGTTTTCCAAATGTAACTGGGATTCAATATGTATCTTGTTGATACTGTCCTCTGCCTGTGTGCTCTCCAGATTCTAGACATAATAATTTTAACAAAGAAACCAAACACCTTCTTAGTTATACATAAAATGTGTCCTTAAAATCTGTCTTCTTCATCCTCAAGGGTCTGTCCCCTTTCTACTGTGGTTCATTATTCTGCCCCTTCTCTATTTTTTCTCTCCTTTGCCATCCTATAACTCTCAGTGTTAGGTCCTCATTGCAAGGAGTCAAATGTTCTAATACTGGCAGGATATAGATCAGGTGTTCCTAAGAAATTTGTTGAACAATTCAATTAGCTGTAGAGAGTAACCCTCAAAGCTAGTCAGAATTACAAACTTCCCTGGGGAGGCTTGCTAACATGAAAATTATGGCATCAGTTAAGACACCAGGTGCAACAGCACATTCAGAACTGAAAAGAGCTCAGATAAGCCTTTGCTAAATTGTTTCTAACAATTGCCACCCTCTGTGTCTGGAATGTTAAAATCTTGCTCATTCAAATCTTCAAAGACAGGTTCCTGGGCTTCATCAATGTTTATAAAATATTTTGAAATCTTGCTGAAAGTCATTAAGGAATGATGTTAGTAGCAGAACTAGCCCAGCTGGAAGGCAAGTTCATCAAACATCTCCAGGAAGACTTTCCTAGCTGAACTGGACTTTCACTTGTCTTCAGACACCAGCCATAAAGTGTGCTTTCAGCGTTTCTGGGGGGTTGTGATTATTTTTCTTTCCATACATTTTAGAAAACATGTCTTATGTCAGGCTATACGTTCCTAACACCTACATGAAATACGGTAGAATGGAGAGTGAGTGGGATCCCAGAAGGGACTGCCTGCATATACTAATATGCTCAATTCTCAGTGCAAAGAATGCCTACTATAAATGTGTGTGGTCCAAAAGGGGCCAAGTATACAATTATTGGGATTTTGGAGGAAGATGGAGGAGATAGTTGAGTCTTATTTTCTGAGAATCTTTTACTTAAGAAGTTTGCTGTTAGGACAATTTTGTATTTGGACCTTCTGAAAAAGTTTTTATTCTCCTAATAAGTCCCAGTTAGATTAGAGCCTAGATATGTGTTGAAGGAAATATTTTGGTTGCTTATATTATTCTTACTTTTGGGCAATAAAATTCAAGGGACCTTTTAAGGCACCTGTGAAATGTCACATTGCAGTCTGAGCTCAGTCTGATAATCAACTCAAGAAAAGAAACCTCATTTTGCACGTTCAAGTCTCTGGCTTATCTCTAGCCCTGTGGGTACTAGAACAAATTTCCTGGCATTACCTGCTGGTCACTCTTTGCCTCATTAAATAGCTCCAGATCAATGAGCATGTGCAATCATAAGAAAGCCCTGTCCTAGGGAAAGCAAATTACAGTCCAACTTCAAAGAAACACACCTGACCTCATATGAGAGTGTTCCACTTTATTGCTTTGCACGAATGTGTGTTTCAATCTATTACACTTATAACTTACCTGTACTACTCGGTGTTCAATTATGTATTTCTTGCTCTCATTACAGGCCTTCAAACGACCACAAAAATATATTCATTTAATTCTTTTTTTGATCCTTTAAAATTTTTATCATTCAGACAGGAAGAAGAAAATGGTTTGAGCATTAGCACTGGGTATAAACTCAGATTGATTCTATGTACTTAAATTACTCAGGTAATTGGAGCAAAGAAACTGTTTCACCTGCTATAGTTGAATTAGCTGCTGAAAAAAATACACTTGGGCTCTTACAGACTTAGATAGTAAGAATATATCAACACACCCAGTGTGTACAGTGATACAAAAAAAGAAAGTAGTGAAAATGTCTGGGGTCCCCAAAAAGACAAATATACAAAAGGTGGATTTTTAGAAGGAGATAGAGGCAATAAGTGAGATTTTTTTTTTTTTAATACAGGAGAATCTTGTAATTACTTGGTTTGTGATTTAGGAAGATCTCATTTGTGGGAAAATGAGATTTACTAGTTGCTCCCAAATTTAAATTATATAATTGACTTTTATTTTAAAAGCCAAATTAAGCCATATATGTATGTATGTATATATACACATATATAATGAATTATGTATGTGTTGATATTTTCTTTCACTTTATAAAGATAAAAGCACTTTGACAATAGTCTAGGATTTGTTTCATGTTAGAATGAATACTGTAGTGGATTAAAACTAAGTAACAAAGAACATGTCATGCGTTCTTCCATCCTAACTCTTTTCCGATGTATGAAATTTATTTGGTGATATAGAAATTGGTCAATATTAATACTTTGAAGAGAAGTAGTTCAGTTGCTGTCATTCATCCTACATGGAATATGAATGGAGACAAATGAAAATGGGGAGGGTGGTCTCTATAATCTGAGATTCAGATCCACTGACTGAATTTATAAGACGATTAAGGAAAATGGCCAACTCTTCTTTCTTTTTTTTATACTTTATTTTTTTATTTCTTCAAGTTACATCTCAGTCACAATCCCTTCCCTACTCTCCCTTCCTGTCCCACCCTTCCACCCTCTTCCCCCCAACAGCTCCCCCTTTCAGTCCAACAAATGGTTCCTTCTCTTATAACAGTAAATACTATACAAAACAACAGAAATAAATATGCAACAAATTTTGAGAGTTAAATGGGCCAGCATACATTCCCAATGTCCAGTCCATACATATTTGGACCCTGACTTTAACATTTCTACCATCTAACCATCTCCATGAGTTTAAAGTTCTATAACTGACTCAGCTTTCATACTAACTTGCACCACAACTTTAAAAACATCTTCTTAGATCCAGAACACCCTCTTGATTCCTAAACAACTCAAAATTTAACTATGAGACTCTAGCTATCTATTCTTCAACCACCTCAGAGACCTGAGAGGGATAAATACATCTGATTATATAGGAAGTGCAGGGCCTGCATCATCCAAAACTAAGAAATGACATACCAGTGGCTGCCTGGACAGTTCCCGTTTTCTCTCCATACATTACATCATCAATCTTCAGCCTTTTGGTCCCGTTTCTGTGACAGACATTGATTGTAGAGCAGGAATTATGAAGGACATACCTACCCTGTCTTGGCAGAGTTAGGCTGTCGACTTCCCTGCTACCAAGTTTCGTCCTTTTTTTTTTTTTTTTTTCTTCGAGACAGGGTTTCTCTGTTTAACAGCTCTGGCTGTCCTGGACTCGCTTTGTAGACCAGGCTGGCCTCGAACTCGCAAAGATCCGCCTGCCTCTGCCTCCCAAGTGCTGGGATTAAAGGCGTGCGCCACCACCGCCCGGCTAGTTTCGTCCTTTTTGGACAGCAGTCTGTCTACAGTTGAAGCAAGGTGTTTTTCATGCCAAGAGATAGGCTTGCCACTAATTCAACCATCTCACACTGGAGATTCTTCGATGCTCATCTTCTACTTGGAGTAGAATAGGGGTGCTGTCAGGAGCTGATATGTCTCGATATCAAAAAAATCTTAATTTAAGAAAACATCTTTGAATGCCATATTCTGCAGATCTCTTGGGGTTTTTGAAGATGCCCTATCTATCTCTTGTATTTAGATAAGCAAATGTTGCTTGTCTCCTAACATCTTGATTTCTGAGTAGCTTAGAGAATATCTGTGATAGACTGTCATAGTAGCTAACAAAGTGACATGTTTGCATGACTAGGAGTTTGTATTTCTTAACTATTCTAAACGGTTTAAGACGGTTGGTATCAAGAGGCCAGAGCTTCATATTTCATTTTTAAGTATCATTAGGTACAATACCTTTAAGAAGCGTTACCTTTAATTTTGTATCAATATACAAAGATCAATACCAATGTGGCCAAATATACTCCTAATTTTGTGTCATATACAAAGATCAATACTGATGTAGTCCAATACAATCTTAATTTTGCACAATATACAATGGTCAATACCACTTTAGCCAAATATAATACTAATTTTGTATCAATATACAAAGGTATAAGGGCATATTCAATAATCTGTCCCTTCTTCTTGGTCCTTCCCATACTATGTCTATGTCCCATTTTTCTCAAGTCTGTGCACTCCTACATAGGATAGAAAGAAGGATACAGAAAAGAAAAAGAAGGAAGTCCCTGTGTCTAACCTCCAAAACCCATTTAACAAGACCATTTAACAGTTTGTAGTCTCTTCCCCTAAATAACAAAGTTTTCTGTTATCCATCAAAAAACCAAAGGGGGGTGGGAGAAATACCCTCCCACAACTCTTCTTTCAATGACCCTCCCTGCCATTTCTCTGTCTGAGAACTGTCTCAAGTACAGAGCCTGGGCTGTATTTGTCCTTGAAGACTGCTAGATATCTTTTGTTTGGTTTTCTATTCCTAGTTTTGATTTGTCTATTCCTTATGGCATAACCATTTGTCCTTTGTAATGGTGTTAAATTCTTCCCCCAAAACCTGGCAATAAAATAAGTTTATCCTCATTAGTCAAAAAAGCCTTCATTCAGCATTTTCAATTGGAAGTAAATTATCACAATAAGAGCATGGTGATATGATGACTTATTACTGAAATGGTTCATTTGAAGAAACAAGTCGAATATGAAAAATAACAAAGAAGTAACCATTTGTTTAGGTTATATAATGCCAGGCAATCTAACTGTTCTCCTAATTCCCTTCACCAATATAATTTCCATTTAGAAGTAGTATCCTGTGGGTGGTGTGATATTGTCTGTGTCCAGGGACCCATTTGTCATTGTTTACTTCATCTGCTGCTTATTAACCTGATAAAGATTTGTGAATTTTCCCCAGCATTGCAAGGTACCCTGCTAAGAGCTTGGGGCATAAAATTTTAAACACTAAAATTTCAGGGCAGGATTTTGACACTATAGCTCTTTGATATGATAAATATCTGCTATCCCGTCCTAGTCCCTCCCTCCGCAAGACACTGTGAGGTGCTACACAGGCCATTTCTAAAATAGTTTGGTTTTGTTCAAGGTCATTGAAGCAAAACACAACCGTACTCTTTATCCAAAATTAGTTCATAAAGGATTTTGGATTTCATTCAGCCCCAGGTTTTGGTTTCTTGTTCACTCTGATTTTAAGAAACAATTTTTGACTTAAACCATTTTCATTCTGATCCCCTTTTCCCAACATCAGAGAGCGACCAGCTGTGCCTTTTCTCTGCCACCTTCTTGAAGCTGAAACCCTTTCAGTGGTGTGCAAATAAGGAGACCCCTTTGACAAGTGAAGACACAGTCTGGAGCTGCCTTTGCCAAAGATTCCTCACTGTAAAAGCATCTGATAACCAATTTTAAAATATAAAAGTCCTTTCCAGCTGTGGCTGAAAAACATCTTATTTTAAGATTTGTTATGAATACCTCCCTTCAAGGGCAGCTTAATGAATTCCAGAGTTTAAAGGGAGTCAGGAAAAATGGCTCTGTTTTGCTTTTTCTTTGTTCTCTTGAGAAATTAATACCTATTATGATTTATGGAGGCCATTCCAAGGGACTTGTGTCTAAGATCCCATTTGCTAGGCACATCTTGCTGTGATTCATTCCTAGAGTTACCTCGAGGGATGGACAGCGTGCCAGGTACTCTCCTCATAGGAACAGATGGCACAGTCAAATTAGGATAATACAAGAAGAGCTTATTTACAAAAAGACTAACTACAAATTTGCAGGTAGGGAGATAGGGAAAGCCCGAGGGGTATTACAGGAACCCTGGCCTGGTCCCAGCATGTGCTGCTAGCTCCAGTTCTAATGGAACTGGGAGAGATCAAGGTGATGAGAATCTAGAGGAGAAGGGGCACAGAAGCAGGATGCCTGGAAACAGGATCACCTTCTTTGAGGTTACTTTAGTGAAAGGCACCAGAGGAGCAAATCCTTTGTCCTTCCACCTCAGTTGGAGCTCTCTTTTGGATGAACTCATTTTAAAGCCAGAGGACACACGATCTTATTAAAGATTCTCTTCTAGGTCAGTGTCCTGGGGCAAAGACTAAGGTGAGGACAGGTGTAGAGCATATGGAATGCATCTGTCACTAGCAAGCTCTTGCCTCACTGCCCCCTCCCCTGAATCAGCTTCCACTTGGTCTCTGCAAGCTGCCCATAAAGCTCACAGATTTAAAAAAAAAAACAAAAAAAAAAAAAGAATCCTCATTTCAGCCTCCAAGACTAAAGTATCTTGACTTCCTTCTGCATCTATGATCTGGATGCATTCTGCAGCTGCATGGGGGTCTCCACAGTAGCCATACTGTCACCTGGGACCTTTTCAAATGCTGTTGTGTCAGGAAAGTTCCTTACCAAGAGAATCTTCTGACTTTCTTTATAATTCATTTTTTTTAAATGCTTATTTATTACTTCAGGTTACATCTCCATCACAGTGTCCTCTTTCCACCTCTCCCAGTCCTGCCCTCCCACCCTCTACCCCCTATCCCTTCCATCCCACTCCTCTGGAGTGTAGTGTCCCTACATAACAGTCCCCAGCCCAGTTCAGCAGTCATATGAGGGCCAAGAACCTCCTCATACACTGGGGGTCTATGGCAAAGTGTCTCACTGACAGGTAACAAAGTCTATGTTCCTGTTCCCTTTGGTGCATTGGCTGTAGTATAGTCATCCTGTACTATATGGCTAAAATCCGACTATAAGTGAATAGATGTCATGTGCATCCTTCTCAGTCTGGGTTAGCTCACTCAGGATGAGCTTCTCTAGTTTCATCCGTTTGTCTGCGAATTGCATGATTTCATTTTTCTGATGGCTGAGTAGTATTCCATTGTATAGATGTACCACAGGATATTTTTTAATCCATTTCTCAGTTGAGGGACATCTGAGTTGTTTCCAGTTTCTAGCTATTACAAATAAGGCTTCTATGAACATAGATGAGGCAATGCCCCTGTGGTTTGGTGAGGAATCATTTGGATGTATACCAAGAAGTGGTATGGCTGTGTCTTGAGGTAAAGCTATTTCAAGTTTTGCCAAACTAATTTCCATAGTGATTGTACAAGCTTTCACTCTCACCAGAAATGGAGGAGTGTTCTCCTTTCTCCACACCCTCACCAGCATGTGCTGTCATTTGAGTTTTTGATCTTAGCCATTCTGACAGGTGCGAGATGTAATCTCAGAGTCGTCTTGAGTTGCATTTCAACTGGATGTCAACATGTAAAAGAATGAATTAAACCCATACTTATTACCTTGCACAAAACTTAAGTCCAAGTGGATCAAATACCTTAACATAAGGCCTGACACACTGAATCTAATAGAAGAGAAAGTGGGGGAAAGCTTCGAACTCATCGGCACAGTTGACAACTTCCTAAACAGAACACTGACAGCTCAGGATCTAAGACCAACAGTCAATAAATGGGACCTCATGAAACTGAAAAGCTTCTGTAAGGCAAAAGACACTGTCATTTGAACAAAACAGCACCCTACAGATTGGGAAAAGATCTTCACCAACCCCATATCTGACAGAGTGATAATATCCAAAATTTACAAAGAACTCAAGAAATTAAATGCCAAGAAACCAAATAATCCAATCAAAAACTGGAGAACAGAGCTAACAGGAAATTCACAAAGGAGGAATCCCTAATGGCTGAGAGACACTTGAAGAAGTGCTCAGCATTCTTCATAATTCCTAATTAAAAATAACCACTATACAAAGATCTATTCAATTGTGGTTAAATATACTCTTAATTATGTATCAATATACCAAGATCAATGCCTATGTAGCCCAATATAATCTTAATATTACGTCCATATGCAAGGGTCAATACCATTGTGGCCAACTATAATCTTAATTTTGTATCAATATACAAAGATCAATACCTATGTAATCCAATACAATCTTATTTTTGCACAATAAACAATGGTCAATACCACTTTAGCCAAATAACCTACTAATTTTGTATCAATATACAAAGGTATAAGGGCATATTCAATAATCTGCCCCTTCTTCTTGGACCTTCCTGTGCTATGACTATATCTCATTTTTCTCAAGCCCATGCACTCCTACATAGGAGAGGAAGAAGGATACAGATAATGCTTCCCAATGGTATCATACCTAGAGATACTTGAAAATAAAATGTGAAGCTCTGACCACTTGATACCAACCGTCTAAAACGGTCTAGGATAGTTAAAACATACTCCTAGTCATGCAAACATGTCTCTTTGTTAGCTACTATGACAGTCTATCACAGATATTCTTTAAACTACCCAGTAATCAAGTTGCTAAGAGACAAGCAACATTTGCTTATCTAAATACAAGAGATGGTTAGGGCATCTTCAAAAACCCCTAGAGATCTGCAGAATATGGCATTCAAAGATGTTATCTTAAATCAAGATTTTTTTTTTGATATCGAGACATATCAGCGCCTGACAGCACCCCCTATTCTACTCCAAGTAGAAGATAAGCATCGAAGAACCTCCACTGTAAGATGGTTGATTTAGGGGCAAGCCTTTTTCTTGGCATGAAAAAACCCCTTGCACCAACTGCAGACAGACTGCTGTCCAAAAAGGACAAAACTTGGTAGCAGGGAAGTCGACAGCCTAACTCTGCCAAGACAGGGTAGGTAAGTCCTTCATAATCCCTGCTCTACAACAAATGTCTGTCAGAGAAACAGGACCCAAAGCCTGAAGATTGATGCTGGAATGTATGGAGAGAAAATGGGAACTGTCCAGGCAGTTACTGGTATGTTCTTTCTTAGTTTTGGAAGCTGCAGGCTCTGCACTTCCTATATAAGCAAATATATTTATCCCTCTCAGGTCTCTGAGGTGGTTGAAGAATAGACAGATAGAATCTTATAGTTAAATTTTGAACTGTTTAGGAATCAAGAGGGTGTTATAGATCTAAGAAGATACTCTTAAAAGTGTGTTGAAAGATAGTATGAATGTTGAGTCACATATAGACCTTTAAACTCATGGAGTTGGGTAGATAGTAGAATGTTAAAGTCAGGGGCCAAATAGGTATAAACTGAACATTGGGAAGGTATACTGGGCCAATTTAATCTCATAAATGTGGCATAATTATATCTGTTGTTTTGTATAATACTTACTGTTATAAGAGAACGAACCAGCTGTTGGACTGAAAGGGGAAACCTCTGGAGGGAAGAGGGTGGAAGGGCGGGTTGGGAAGGGGGAATAGGGAGGGGTTTGTTACTGAGATGTAACTTGAAGAAAAAAAAAATAAAGTATTTATAAAAAAAAAAAAATAACCACACATTAAGAAATCTTCCTTGACCCACAATTCAGTTCCCTCTCATAAACTCTCCTACTTATTGTATTTTCTTCTTTTTTTTTTTTCGAGACAGGGTTTCTCTGTGTATCCTTGGCTGTCCTGGACTCACTTTGTAGACCAGGCTGGCCTCGAACTCACAAAGATCCGCCTGCCTCTGTCTCCCAAGTGCTGGGATTAAAGGCGTGCGCCACCACCGCCCGGCTTGTATTTTCTTCTTGATACACCATATCACCTCTATACTTATTTGTCTCCTGCCTTCCTCCACTATTGGAAGTCTGTCTTGCGAAATGTAATTTGGGGAATTATCAGAGTCTATAATTTAATATATTGCCTTATATTGTAGTTAAATAAATAAACATTGGACAATAAATCTATAGTATACAAGTAAAGAATTCAGATAAAGATAAAGAATTCACTGGATCAAACAAGTGAGTATGAAAATAATACCCTTTAAATAACAAAAAATAGATGTATAAATTCTAAGTCATGTTATACAATGATAGTCACTAAACTTGTTCTCATCACGTAACACCAGTACTCAGGGTAGGGCTCTACACTAACCATTATTCACGATCCTTCTTTTTCAATATGAGATTTACACATTGTAATTTTGTACTCCTAGAAATATATCAAAATTAGGAAGGATGATCATAGATGTATAATTGTAACAAAGGCAAAATGATCAAAATGATTTATTTAGAGTTTTTTTCTATAAAAAAAATGCCTATACAATCTGAAAACAGGGACCCTCCACCTTCTTTTTCTATAAGTATCTTTAGGTTCCTTCTCTTGTCTTATTGCTACAGCTAAGACTTCAAGCACTATGCTGAAAAGGAGTGGAGAGAATGGACACTTGCCTTTTCTCTGATTTTAGTGGAAACTGAGTCTTTCTTCATTTATCATGAGGGTTGTGCTCTACAGGCTTTATTATATTTAGGTAAGTTCCTTCCATGAGTAGTCTTTCTTGGACTTTTATCATGGAGAGATGATGGATTTTGTTAAAGACATTTTATGCTTTTAAAATTAAAAGAAAATAATATTAAAAGAAATAATTTATTGATTTTTGCATATTTAAGCATCCATGAATCCCTGGAATAAAGCCATTTTGGTCATGATGAATGACCTCTTTGATATGAGTGTGAAATTATTTTGTCAATTTTTTATGAAAAAATTTTGCATCTATATTCACCAATTAGATCTATTCATAATTTTCTCTTGTCCCTGTTGTTGTTGTTGTCTGCTTTTGATTGCCTTCCTCTGTTTTGGCATCATAGTAATAATACTAGCATCATAAAATGAGTTTGGGAGACTTTTTTCACTTTTCAGTTTCGTGGAGTAATCTGAGTAGTACTAATAATGTTAATTCCTCTTTGATGTTCTAATGGAATTCTATAGCAAATCCATGTGGGTATGTCAGTTGGGAGATTTTTAAAATAGTATGTTACCATTACTTCAGCCGTGGTGCTGCTTATGGACCTGTTTAAATTATTTGTTTCATCTTGCTTCAAATTTTGCATGTTGTATTCATTTAGACTTTAATATATTTTTTTAAAGTTTTTCAAATCTATTGTATATGTTTTCAAAGTACGCCTTAATTTATTTTTTAATTTCACCAGTAATTGTTGCATTGGCTGCACTTTGATTCCTGATTTGATTAAGTTGAGTCTTCTCTTTCTTTTGGTTAATTTGGTG
>CAJQZJ010003694.1:10126953-10145582 GCA_907164525.1 Lophiomys imhausi | reverse complement strand
TGTGTGTGTGTGTGTGTGTGTGTGTGTGTGTGTGTGTGTGTGTGTGTCAGAGAGAGATTTCTGTGAACAATATCTGTGTTTGGTTATGTAGATACATATATATGTCAGTGTGTGTTTAGAATCATAATATCTTCTTGGTATATTGTTCCTTTGATGAGTATGAAATGGCTTTCTTTATCTCTTTTGGCTATTCTTGATTTGGGGTCTATTTTGTCAGATATTAGAATAGGTGTCCTGGATCTATTTGCACAGAATAGTTTTTTCCAACTTTTTAACCTAAAGTAGTGTGTATTTTCATGGTAAAGTATGTTTTTTAGAGGTATCAGAAAAAAAAATGGACTCTATTTTCTAATAGAAAATACTAGAGTGTGTATTTTATTGTGGAATTGAGGTACATAATCAACACATAAAAATCAATAGTCTTCCTATATACCAATGATAAACATACTAAAGAAGAAATAAGGGAAATGATCCTATCCACATTAGCCACAAGAGGGAAAATACATGTGAATTAAGCTCCCCAGGGGAAGAAAAGTCCTCTGCAACGAAGTTGTTAAGACAGAAAGGTGTAAATTGACGAAGACACTAGAAAATAAAAAGATAACCTGGTCTCATTGACAGAAATAATCAATATTGTAAACATGACCATCCCACCAAAATCAATTTACAGATTCAGTGCAACCTCTATCAAAAATCTAATGTGATTCCTTATGGACAGGCATTGCAGAAAACAACCCCAAATTTGTATGTAAGGAATAATGGGGTATTAACCAAAACTAAGGATGTCTAGAAAAACCTTATGGAAACTCACTAGTTAGTAACCTTATTTCAAACTATACACTTAAAAGAGATTTAGAAAGAAGTGACTTGCCAGATATGGTGGTACATGCCTTTAATCCCAGAACTTGGAAGGCAAAGACTGGCAAAGACTGTATGAGCTCGAGGCCAGCTTGGTCTACAAAGTGAGTCCAGGACAAACAGGGATACACAGAGAAACCCTGCCTTGAAAAACCATAGATGGATAGATAGATAGATAAATAGATAGATAGGTAGGTAGATGAATAAAAATACATGACTCTGCTGGGTAAAAAAATGTCACTCCTAAAAGACAAATTACTAAATGAAAATTGCACCATTAGAAATGAGGTGCAGTCTGAGACATGACGTATTTTCCTATGAGTTATTGGTCAGGAACGTGTTGGGGGTTGCTAAGATGACACACGGGTTATAATTGACATTGCCTTTTGTGACCTACCATAACTGCACGGTAAGAGCCTACTGCTGAGGATACCACACACTCTGGCTGCAGGACATAGAGAAACCAATCTTCACTGACCAGAAAATCTCCTCCCTGCTGACCAACTTTTACCTTTTCAGAAGGTCCCATGCATGCTTGGTAAGAAAAGATGCCAAGGGTTTTACCCAGTACTGTATTGTGAACACCACAACACGATGCCAACCTGTTAGGTCAGATATGCCCACTGTTCCAATAGTTGAATAACTGTTATGTGTAACTGACTATTTTCTCATTATATTTGAGATATTTCCACAGGAGAGAGTTCCACAGCTGGTGTTATAATCCTAGTCAATTTTCCTCGTGGCTGGGGAAGTCAGGTCCTAGCATAGAACCTGCTATTGTTATTCTTGCTAAATGGTCACGCTACTAAGTTGCCCTTTGAGTATTTATGCTTCCAGCCATCCCTGGACTACACTCAACCTTGGCCAGAGAAGTATCACTTTGTAGGTGGGCAACAGTCAATGAGAAGATGCATAATAATAGGTCAAGCTGCTGAGAAGACACTATTATATAGTATATAATATTATATATTATATAATTTTTATATAAGCATACTATATACTATAGAGTGGAACATCTCTATTAACTCAGCCCACCAATTCCCCTACCAAATAGCCAGGTTCAAGTAACATTGTGAAATAGGAAGCAGAAAGGGTGTAAAAGTCAGAGGATGGGGAGGAAGTGTTGTGAAATCATGTTTTATAGACAAGACAAGGCCATAACACTCAACAACCCACAGCTTCTGTGAACTAATAGCACCTGTGGTTTTTAGCACAAAACTTACAATGATTAAGCCAGCACCCAAATTCCAGAATAGATCATCTGTAATCCTGTTCCCACTCCTCACCATGTACAGCTATGTACACTGGACAGTTCCTGGGCAAGGGAGATACGTTATTTACTGAGGAGTTCCCCAAAGAGGGTTTCCCATGCTCCAAAGGATAGTCCCACACTCAGGTGCAACACCGGCAAGACTCAGTTGGTCAATACAGAAAGGACATGAAGTTGAAGGGAGCATGTTAGAGAGAATACGGAATATGGGGGCAGTTAGAAAAGGACATGTGGCATGGATGGGAACATATTTCATTGTGTACATAAAATTCTCAAAACTAAAGAAAATTTAAAAGGTAGTAATTTCTGATACTCCATCATGTGGTGGCAAGATAAAAATATAAACCAATAGCAACAGAAACCACGCAAGTTATAGAGTTACATACAGATTGGATAACACATTCTTGAGTGAGCTGTGACTCACTAAAGAAATAAGGGTTTTTTTTTATCATGAAGAGATACTGTACTTTTTCAAAACTCCTTCTCTGCATCTAGCATTACCATTAAGTAATTTCAGTTCCTATGTCCAATTCTGTGCTTTATTTCATTCAATGAGCAGCATATGATGAAAGATATTTGCTTCCCTGGAAATAATCCAACATGATTATGGTACATAATCTTTTTAATGTGATGTCAAATTCAGTTTGCAAATATTTAATTAAAAAATGTTTGTCTATTTTCATTGGAGAAATCTGTCTGTACTTTCATTTTTCCAATGTCTTTATCTGGTTTTTGAATCAGAGTGATACTAACTTAGTAGAATATATGTGGTAGTGTTTCTCCCTTTCTGTTTTATAAGGGAAAAAGTTCTGAAGACTGGGAATCAAAGGACCATGGCTTAATACAATAAAGGTTAAAATTTGACAAACCTACAGCCAAGATTGTATCCAGATTTGGAAAGATATAAAGGTGACTCCTCTCTGCGTTCATTCAATATGAGCTTCCTGTCTTAGCTAAAGAAATAAAGCAAGTGAAAGAAATAAAAGGGTTACAAGTAGAAAAGGAAGAAATCAAATTATCCTTATTTGCAGGTGATATGATCCTATACTTTAAAGACCATGAAGATTCCATCAGAAACCTGTAAGACCTGATAACCACATTCGGCAATATAGCAGTATACAAAATCAACACACATAATGCTAGTAGCTTCTATATATTTATAATGAACTTGCAGTAAAAAAGATCATGGGGAATACCGTACTCACAGTTTAAAAAGAACCTTTCTTCCACCTCAAACCCTAAAAATGGATATATAGAATGAAAGCACAGAGGAAAATGAAAAATGCATGAAAAGGTGGAAAGAATTTTTGTGCTTCTGAATTATGAAGTATTCATGCTACTTGTCTTAGAGTTTCTACTTAGTTGGTGTTGGTTTACAGTGTCAAAGATTTAGTCAATTATCATCATAAAGAGAAACATGGCAGTGTCCAGGCAGACATCGTGCTGGAGAAAGAGAGGGATGAAGGATTGTAAGAGCCAGAGGGGTCAAGGACACCACAAGAAAGAACTAAGAGTTTTACATCTCCACAGGCAGTAGAAGGAGAGTGTGTCTCTCTGGACATAGCTTGAGCATATGAGATCTCAAAGCCTGCCCCCACAGTGACACACTTCCTCCAACAAGCCTACACCTACTCCAAAAAGGACACACCTTCTAATAGGGTCACACCTATGGACCAAGCATTCCAAGGCATGTGTCTATTGGGGGGGGGGCATTCCTATTCAAAGCACCACAGTACTGAAGGCAAACGATAGATTCAATGGAATCCCCATCAAAAGTTATTTGGAAGCTCAAAAGACCCCCAAAACTAAAGCAATACTATACAGAAGAAGCAGTGCTGAAAGTATCACCACACCTGACTTCAGATTATACTACAGATTAATTAACAAACACAGTGTAACAGTGACACAAAATGAACATATAAAAAAAACAGAATGGAACAGAAAATTCCCATATACACATTTAATAACAATCAGAAAAATAAAAAGAGGCCATGAATTTGAAGGAGAGCAGGGAGGGTTGTTTGGAAGTTTAGAAGGAGGAAGGGGAAGGGAGAAATGCTATAATCATATCATAATCTTTTAAAAAGTAAATCAATTAGGTTGGCTACAGATACAAAGATTTACTTTTAATACATTTCTCAAATGCATTGGAGAAAAGACAGTAGGTTCAGCAGATGAAGCTGTGAAAACTGGGTATGAACATGTATAGAAGGCTAAAACTAGATCCACATCACCAATGCTGCATAAAAAATCAATTCAAAGTAGGTCAAAGACCTTAATGGAAGATCTGAGATTCTGAAACTGTTAGAGGAAGACTTAGCAGAAACACTGTAAAATACAGGTATGAGAGATCTGAAGGGAGAAGAGGAAAATGAGAATGGCTCTAATTAGGAACCAAGGGATAAATACACAAGAAGGAGGCATGAGGTTAAAATAACAGTACAGAAGTCTGAACAGTAATAAGGAACCATAGTATTAACTATCTACCTAAAAATACCTAGACTACACAAAAGTCAGTGAATACATGTACATATATAGTTTCGATGAAAAATGTCCCATTTGGCTGACAATGCCTCCCTCAAGAGCCATAGACCATTTAAAACAACAAACAATGCTATGCATGAGAGGACCTTTATGAGTTGCCAGTCAGAGTTGTCTAAGAGATTCCCAAAACATTATAGGCTATTGCTATCACCCTTGTTTGCCTGCTAGAAGTAGAAAGTAAGTCCTTATTGCTGAAGACATCATAAATTCCAATCACAAGTGTCACAGGATCTGAATTGGAATTGACCTCAAAGCTTCCTCTTTAAGGTCTAGTACCTGTTATGGTACTAGAAGACACCATACAAAGGAAGGAAGGAAGCACATTCTTACCTAGCTATGATACTTATGAACCACAATAATGACTACCATGGATGGCATGATAGCTCTCAGGGTACAATAGTGGTATACACACCTTGGTGGTGAAAAACACACCTCTCTAATTGGATTTATGGTCAACTGAATGGGAGGGAAATCATGCTTGGTACTGGAAACCAACCAACTACCTATGGCTAATGAAGTCATGGATCTTGGAAGAAAACCTCCAACTGATACTTCACCAAACCAGCATAATCCCTAACTACATTCAAAATATGTGTTTTTACACTCAAATATAAGTATCATACTCATTTCCTATTGAGGAAATTTCCCGTTGTGTCAACCATTTCAGAAGATCACAGCTGATCAAAATGCAGAGGTGTAGGGCCTCATCCCAACTGAAACATCTACAACAAAACTCAACCCCTGCATTTAAGGCTCATGGAACATCACAGGAGAGAAGGAAGAACTATTTTAAAAGTCAGAGGAAGACTATGAGACTGTCTCTTAGAAATATGGGAAGCTACATCCAGGAATTTTCAACAACATGGCGGCATAAATTTCACTTGAATGACACCAATAGACACACTAATATGAATAGGGGAATCCTTAGGAGCCTTCAACCCTACACAAGGAACAACAGACAACTAAGGAATTACCAATATCAAATGGTCATCCTTGAAATCATAGTCATACAAGTAACATTATACAGACTGAGCAGATTGCACTAAGCAATATATATATATAATTTATATACATATACATCATACACATATATATATATACACATGCATATATACATATATATGGACATACATGTGTATTTAGACTATTCACAAACAGTACATACATACATGTGTTCGTGTGAAGCAATTAAAGTAAAAGAGGCCAGGAGTTGTAAGAGATAGATAGGGCATCTTCAAAAACCTCAAGAGAACTGCAGACTATGGCATTCAAAGATGTTTTCATAACTTAAGATTTTTTGATATCGAGACATGTCAGCTCCCGACAGCACCCCCTATTCTACTCCAAGTAGAAGATAGGCATCGAAGGATTTCCAGTGGGAGATGGTTGAATTAGTGGCAAGCCTATCTCTTGGCAAGAAAAACCCCTTGCTTCAACTGTAGACAGACTGCTGTCCAAAAAGGACAAAACTTGGAAGCAGGTAAATCGACAGCCTAGCTCTGCCAAGACAGGGTAGGCAAGTCCTTTATAACCCCTGCCCTACAATCAATGTCTGTCAGAGAAACGGGGACAAACGGCTGAAGAGCGATGAAGTGATTTATGGAGAGAAAATGGGAACTGTCCAGGCAGCCACTGGTATGTCATTTCTTAGTTTTGGAAGCTGTGGGCCCTGCACTTCCTATATAATCAGATATGTTTATCCCTCTCAGGTCTCTGAGGTGGTTGAAGAATAGATAGCTAGAGTCTCATAGTTAAATTTTGAGTTGTTTAGGAATCAAGAGGGAGTTCTGGATCTAAGAAGATGTTTTTAAAATTGTGATGCAAGTTAGTATGAAAGCTGAGTTGGATAGAGAACTTTAAACTCATGGAGATGGTTAGATAGTAGAATGTTAAAGTCAGGTGCCAAATACATATGAACTGGACATTGGGAATGTATGCTAAGCCATATAACTCTCATAATTGTGGCCCATTTATTTCTGTTGTTTTGTGTTGTATTTATTATTATAAGAGAAAGAACCATTTATTGGACTGAAAGGGGGAGCTGTTGGGGGGAAAGATATACCTTAAACTTAAAAAAAGAGTGGTTGGGAGGGTGTGACTGGAGGGGGGAGTAGGGAGGAGATTGTGATTGAGATGTAACTTGAAGGAATAAAAAATAAATTATTTTAAAAAAGAGGGCAAAGGGTGGGGATAATTTGGGAGTGGAGAGAGGAATGGAAAGGGAAAATGATGTAATTATAATCTCAAAAATAAAAAAAAATTTCAAATTAAGCAAAGATACCAATATAAGCATGGGATTTCTGCAAAAGATTCCAACTGCTAGAGCTAACTTATATGAGCATTGATGGGAGTTTACTTATGAGCACATAGGTGACTTACAAGGGCATAGGTGTCCACCAAGTAGCTACATTACTTTAAAGTCCCACTTCAGCATGGTTGATGGCCTGATGAAATAAATATTGACGGAGGACCTTTTCATCTGCTTCTTTATCTGCTGTGTACCTTCACACCTTCTGAGAGCTTGGGTAGCTGGGGCAGGATTACATGCTGCTAAGGTTCAGGTAGGTTTAGAAGAAGAAAATAGTTCAAATTTCAGGTGAGAATCTAATCATCTTCAACAAAGGCCATTCTTGTAAGAGATTCTTTGTTTGCTTTTTGTGTGGGCATGTTTGTGAATGTATGTATGTATGTATGTATGTATGTATGTATATCTCTCTCTGTGTTGTTTGTATTTTCATCCATAAAACAAATGAAATTATGTCATTTTCAGGAAAATGGATGGAGCTGGAGATTATTATTCTAAGTGAAGTAAGACAGACATAGCTGCTGATTTCAAGATGGCAATGGTCATGTGCCCAAGCACATTGCTCCACAACAGAACCTCTGCACTGCAAAGGGATTAATGCGCAGAGGGAGAGCTGGCCAACAGCATGGGACAAAATGCTACCCAACTCTATACAGCAGTAGCTCACGGTCTAGAACTTACAATGAACTCAAACATTAAACCCTTAAATCTTCCAATCAGCAAAGAGTAAATGAGTTGAACGCACAATTCTAAAACTAGATACGTAAAAATGTTCAATAACTACATGAAAAATATTGCTCAACATCCTTAGCGATCAGTGAATTCTAAATTAAAACTGCACTGAGATTTTGTCCTGTCCCAGTCAGCAGGGATGTCATCAACAAGACAAGCAAATGATACCAAAAATGCAAGGAAAGATGTGTCCTTTTTTTTTTTTTTACTACTGGTGAAACTCTAAATTGATGTGGCCACTAGGGAAAAGAGTATGTAGATTTCTCAAAGACAGTTAAAAAGAAAGAAAGAAAAGAATTACCCTATGACCCAAGTTCTCTACTTCTGGCTGTCTAAAAGACACTGGGTCAGCAAACACCACAGATGTTTTTGCAAATATGTGTTCACTGAAACACTACTCACAATAGCCAAAATATGGAGCCAGCCTAGATGCCCATCAGCATATAAACGGATAAAGGAAATGTCACAACATACACGTGCATACCTCCACATGTGCACCTATGGATGCTCATGTGCACACACACTCACACACATGAATTTTTTCACTATTTCTCATTTCCAGGACAATGGATGAAACTGGAATGGATGGAATGTTAAGTGAAATAAACCAGACTCAGAAAGGTAAATGATATTTCTCTGTCATGTTTGAAATTTATATTTAAGTATACACAATATATAATATATAGATGACATAAAAAAGAGGTTAGTGTGGATGTAGAAATAGTTTAATAGGGAAAAAAGGGAGAAAAAGAATGATTAATGCCATAGAAAAAAAGAATATTGCATACTTCTTCTACCTTAGATTCAAATTGATGATATGATATGATATATCACATGAGAACAGAGAAGAGAATATGTGCTGTAAGGAGGCAGAAGTAAGGTTATAAGTGGGAAAATGTAGGGAAACAAATATGTGTGAAGTACCATGATATATATATGAAAATAAATTTGACACTTTTATATAATTTTTAGAAAATTAATAAAAATACCAAAAGTGTTTGTAAGAAGCAATTTCTTTATTAATCTATACGTACTCAGGTAAAACATTTATGAATCATACTGAGAATAGGACATGTTGTGCCTGGCTTATTCATGTCCCTCAAAGGTGAGTAAATTACATCAGATAACTCACTGAGGCAATGATAAATACAGTATTAAACTATAAAGAAAATGGTCCATATTTCACCAGAGAAAATCGTTCAACGTTAAGTTAAAAGGTTTCTTTTTATTCCCACTACATCCACATAGATCTGCATTCTTTCACCATCCTTGTCCCCTAAGAAGAGGTTTATTTCATTTTATTCAACTAATCGAAAGGTGGCAGACAACACAATATAACACTGCACCAACCTGGACATTTAGAAAAACAAATAAATAAATAAGGCAACATTCACTTTGTATCAACCATGTTTTCTTTGACAACTTAAGATACCTCATACATTGAGGGAAAGCATTTGAAATCAAAGTCAGTATTTGGATTAATAAAAGAGCAAATTATTTTCTTATAGTCAGTGTCACCCAGAATATCATGGGTGCCATAATGTAAGTGAACTGTAAAGGAAAGACCACATGCATAGAGGTGCTCTCTGCCCATGGGAGCCTGAATTATGCTTTCAGTATTTCCACAGATGAAGATGCCAGAGCCTAGCAAGTATGTAACTTCCCCATGTTGATTTAGTAATTCTGGTGTTTGATAGGGACTAGGGGACCTTATCCTCTATCTGCCTGTCTCTGAAATTGGTGACTTTTTCTTGGATCATTCAGCCCTTTCATTTCTACACTTACTAGAGTAAATGGACATTTCATTATTAGAGTTTTATCCAAGTTCATGACCAGTCTCCACCAGCTAGGTATCTGAAACAATTTCTAAGAATCAAAGTTAACTCAATCGATTTTAGAACCAAGTTGTTTCCATTCCCTTGAGGAAGAGAGGTGTCAGCTCTTACCATTCCTACCATCAGACCTTATCACTTCCAAAGGACCACAACTTGCCCTTTCCTCAATCGAGCCCTGAAGCCTTAGATTTTTCATTCTAAGTCCAACGTTTGGAGGCTCAAAGTTTTGAGATACTAGCACATTAAGGAGAATATTAATATTGCATAAAAGACACTTATATTCAATATAATTTTTTAGAGTTAAGATTATTGGAGATTATATTAGATACTCAAATTTGGTATAATTTTTAGAGTTAAGGTTACTGGGAATTAAATTAGTAAATGTCATTCTTATAATGAGATTAATTCAATTATTATTCATACTCCAAAAGACTATAGGACATAAACTGCCCAGTTAACAGCTTGAATTTGCAAACATCACTATTCCCTTCTCAGCCTCAAAGATATATTGTGCCAAAAAAAACCAAAACAACAAAACCACCAATATTTCAAGAACATACTAAATTTAATAAGATTTATTATTAAATCTTATAATTAATAATGCTAATACCCCCTGCTGTTTGCTCATTGGAGTGTGACAAGAAGATTATGATATAACCTGTGACCTTTAGGGAATTTTAATGTCATACAGGAGCTAGGAAATACACTCACACTTAAAAAAATCTATTTAAAATTCGATTTGAATGTCCAAACATCTCAGACACAGAAAGCTCTTGGAAGTGTAAGAGTAGAGAACACTAAAATAAGTCAGCTAGATAATAAAACCAGTCAAGACTTGCTTTCCTGGAATGCCAATAATGTCTCTGGGAAATCTCTTCTGCATTATTACTTTCTAGATTCACTGTATGCTTTCTCTGTTGCCTAGACACTTGGTCCTCAAAATCTCAATGATTTTGGGAACTTTAAAATATCAAATGCCAACAACATCCTCTCCATGAGAATTTGCATTTAAGGACATCACCAGGCTGTTTAGATACTGAAGAGCACACACCAGAATGCTTTTGTCACTTCTCCAAGATCTTCCTATCAGGGCTTGTTCACACTCTACATGGTCATCCAATGGTCTTTCTGTGGTACATGCCTGACTTTGTCTCCCAGTTTAAGACAGTACCATAGCAACAGGTGTATAGTGTTAACTTCAAACTTCATGCTGTGGAGTTTGTGCTCTTAAAGTTTCCCTACCATTCTACAATCAGTCTTCTCTTCCTTTCAAACACCCAAGAGCCTAGGAAGTCCTGAGATGTTTATGAGTTCATGTTGCATGGGTTTAGAGTTAAATCAGTCCATGTAATCAGGAAATCCTTCATGACATGGTAGTATTTCAGGATCCTATGGGTCTTCCATCATTTTTCCTTAACACTCTACAATTTCAGTGGCGATTCACAGGGTTCCTTTCTGGGAACTGACAGTTTCCTTTTGTCTGGTCTCAAGCTCTTTTGTTCATATATCAATTATCCCAAGTAACTGAATCCCTTGTCCCAAGTAGGATGGATATAGGTTTAAATGTGACTGATAGTTCTAGCTTAGGCAGCTGAGTGTCATTTCCCATTAGTTCATTAGTTGCAATCTGGTGTGACTGCTTGGGGAGAAAGGAATTTAATTCTAAGGGGTTTCTAGTCTACTCTCATCTTGTTCTCCTAGTGCATGGTACTCTGAAAAAAGACAAGATGTGGAGATTTTTTTTTAAATACTTTATTTTTTTTTCTTCAAGTTACATCTCAGTAACAAACCCCTCCCTATTCCCCCTTCCTATCCCGCCCTTCCACCCTCTTCCCTCCAGAAGTTTCCCCTTTCAGTCCAACAGATGGTTCCTTCTCTTATAACAGTAAGTATTATACAAAACAATAGATATAAATATGCCACATTTATGAGAGTAAAATGGCCCAGTATACCTTCCCAATGTTCAGTTTATACCTATTTGGCCCCTGACTTTAACATTCTACTATCTACCCAACTCCATGAGTTTAAAGGTCTATATGTGACTCAACATTCATACTATCTTGCAACACACTTTTAAGAGTAAGATGTGGAGATTTTTAAGACTCCAGGTCTCTGCCACTTCCACCTGCATGATCTTGGACAATCGACCTCTGTAAGCAAGTCCCATTGTCTTTAAAACATGAATAACAATGAGAACTGTGTCCCAAGATACTTGTGAGAATTACAATAACCTCAAAAGATGATCTACGTGTAAGCTTTGAGACAAATAGGGGACATGGTACATGTAACATTCACAGACTTTTATATGTTCCTTTAATATAATTTGATAATTATTCCCTGAAAGCTGTCATTAAATGTCTCAGTTATAAATATGACTATGAAGTGGAACTGGCCCTAAAGCCAAAGTATATCAGGAAAAGTGTATGCAAAGGAAGTTGGGAGACTGTGTAAGTCACACTCTGATAGTAAAAACTAATTAGCCCTAGAAATGTTGAAAAAGGATTCACAGGGTAAGTGACATTTCACTTACCCTTCCCGTAATACTCTGCCAAAAAATATAAGTTGAAAGCCTTACTCTAGAAAGATCTGTAATCACCATAGTTGCAAATTCCCTCATCTTCTCCAGCCATGGCTCTCAACCTTGCTAATGCTCTAACCCATTAATACACTTCCGCATGTTGTGGAATTTATCCCCAACCATAGAATTATTTTCATTGCTACTTCCTAACTATATTTTTCTACTGTTATGACTCGTAATGTGAATATCTGATATGCAGGATATCTGATATGTGAGTTTTGTGAAAGGGTCTGTTCCAGAGTCTCCAAAGCCAGGGCTTTCTTCCTCTCCATTGTATCTCCTTTGAAATACAAAGTATCTCCTTTGAGATACTTCAGTGAAACAGCATGATGATCTCACCTACCCTATCCTTTCTTCCAACCAAACCGGTCCAGGGCAAGGAATATTGCATTTTATGTTACACTAGATCCTGACTGATACCTGGATCCCAAGTTTCCTATGTCTGCCATGCCCCCGGGCTTAATCATTGGCAATTTAATTGTCATTTTTCATGCTAAATCACTTCCAACTTCCTCTATCAGATACTCCCTGTTATCTCACTGCCTGGGGACCACTGAAATTCTTCCCTGTGGTTTCCGGCAAGTCACTCCTGTACATAGTGCTGCTCTATACATAGTGCTGCTCTATAGCTTTACACCTCTGCCTTTCCCTCTCTCTATAGACTGAGCACTCTGTGTGGAATCTTGGTGTTCCTTGCTCTAGCTTCTCTCAAATCTTACTACAAGACTTTGAACAGGATTTCCACACTCAACTCCATGTCAGCTCAGAGAGCCCATTTTCTTCTCAGCCCACATAAAAGATTTCA
Organism: Lophiomys imhausi; assembly: GCA_907164525.1. NCBI lineage: Eukaryota > Metazoa > Chordata > Mammalia > Rodentia > Muridae > Lophiomys > Lophiomys imhausi. The sequence continues at coordinate 10,132,655 of CAJQZJ010003694.1, read as the reverse complement.
ATTGTTCAAGTCTAGAATTAGAGCAGAAGGCTTCAATTTGTCCAACTGTTCAAACCAAACGCTCCTTTTTCATGAGGGAGTTCTTAGTTCATTCTTAGAATTCTTGTTTCCATGAACTTGAGCTCATCTTAAATTATAATTCGTGTGTACTCCAATTCCACCTCCGTCTGATACTCTGGGAGAAGTATGCAGCATATTTTACAGAACTTGCTGTTGTTCTACCGCAAAACATCCTATTACTCTTCTGAAATGGAAGATTGAGTTTCCCGGCACGTGGCTGGCTGAAGGCTCAATATCACTGAGTACAAAACTATTTGCCTGTACTTCCCCTGAGGAAGTTTACTAACAACAATTTAGTCCTTGATAAATGGCTGTGATTCTGATGGAGTGGTTTATATCAAGGTTCCTAAATACACAGCATTTACATTTTCCCAGATATCCATGTGTGTCAAATCCATAGCAACTGATGCTTCAAACACACATCCCTTCCTAGTGAGGAAATGCCATATAATGTGAGATTGTCTGCCTCTCTGGTGTGTCTTAAGCACACTGGTATATTTACTAATCTGTCTCCACTCCTCATTGAAAGGACACTGACAATGTGACTGAGATAAAAGAGGGCCTTGATGATTGTGAGCTGTGATACAGGCCTGGCACATGAGGTAAATGCAAAAATACAGACTTTTGGGATTAGAAGGAGCTGAGAGGGATTCAAGGCCAACTTTTCATTCAATGACCAACATCCTTTCTCAGTATCCTCACAAAGAAACAGCTGTGTGGCATGTAGCTACTTCAGTATGAGTTTCTCCAGTTAGGGTATCACAGTCTTGTCATCAGCGGTCACTCCCAAGGGATGATGATCCTTAAATCTTGGAGAGGCATGTATGTAAAGTCTGTGATGCTCCAAAAAAAAAAAAAAAATATTATTTTTCCCACACCAACTGAAGAGCTGAAGCAGGAAGTCAGGATAATTTTTTTGTTTTTTTTTTTGTTTTTTGAGACAGGGTTTCTCTGTATAACAGCTCTGGCTGTCCTGGACTCAATTTGTAGACCAGGCTGGGCTCGAACTCACAGAGATCCACCAGCCTCTGCCTCCCAAGTGCTGGGATTAAAGGCATGCGCCACCACCGCCTGGCAGGATAATTATTTTATATAAAAATGGCTGTAATTTCTAAAATACACACCAGAGTCAGCATTCTTTGAGCTTGGGATGTCTGGCCAGCCTCTGCTCAGCCTTTATTTCACCTCACATCATTCTCTGGGTCCTTGTAACTCTTGTTAAGAGTTCCACATGCACTAGACTTAGGACCACTGTGGGTGACCAATGAGTGCAGGCTGAAGTGAAGCAGGGGTCTTGATCTTCCAGTCACCACAGCTACATCAACACAGTAAGAGACTTTCTGCCTCTCCTGCTGCCTAACTTCAAGTTCAGTGAGAGGTCCTCTGACACTGGCTGGTGTAGAGTTACTGATAAATACTGAATCCATGTATAAATGCAGGAAGAATGAAGAAATCAACCATTTGACAAAAGTGAGTGACCAAGCTAGGTAGATGGGCTTGCAGTGGCTAGAAAGGAAGAAATGGGATTTTTTTTCTCATCGGCCTGGGAGGCTATATGCATGAATTGTCATGATTGTGTTTTCCCAGGGAAAAGTATAGTCACCTAAGTTTAGCTCCTTTGCTCAACAGAAACCCCGGAGTCTACTTGTTCTGCATGGTTCAATATTTGCTTCTGTTCTTCTTCATCATACCCCATTTTAATTTCCAGCTTCTTCTCCCTGATGGCTGCCCCTTTACCCATGAGATGGGCAAAGAATTTCATTGCCAGCATTTTCTACCTACAGGGTGTTCTGAGTCCAGTAATGATGAGGCATTAGTATAATATCTCCTTGACAATGGCTAGTACCACAAACAGGTTTTCAATGTTGCTATAAATCATGAAACAAGTGTGCTAGCTCATATTGAGACAGGAGGATTGGCATGAGTTCAAGACCACCCTGGGCTACATAATGCATTCCAGGTGAGACCCTTTCAGTAAGCTGGCAAAGCTGGAGAGATGGCTTTGTGGACACAGCGCTTACTGTGCCAACATGAAGATTTGAGTTCAGATCCCTGAAATGCATGAAACACTGGACATGACATTTTCCTTCTGTCTTCCAGGACTGGGCGGAGGAAGTCAGTGGATTCTAGGGGCTTGCTTGCCAGCTGGCCTAATAAACAAGGCATGCTCTAGTTCTATTAAAACACCTTGTCTTGAGAAACAAGTTAGGATGGAGAAGTGATTACAGATATCCTGGTGTAAACCTCTTGCCTCCACACAGGGGAGTGTAATTCCTCACACACATGGACATAGCCATACACCATAAGAGAGAGAGAGAGAGAGAGAGAGAGAGAGAGACAGAGAGAGAGAGAATTCTGATGGCCCAAAGGCAAAAATAAATTTTTGCATTAGAATCGATGGAGCCAATCTAATTCACCTGGTCATGCTAATTTCTCTACTTCCTTTCACATTTGCAATTGGTTTTTTCTCTATAGATCCTTTGTGTAAGCTCTGGGCTACAGGAATGCCTCTCTTAAGCTGGCTGACAGGAAGTGCTGCCAGAGAATCAGCTCCTACAATGGGAGCAGATTCCTTCTATGATTGTAAATGGATCATTATAAGTTCAGCATAATGAATCAGTAATTGCCTAAGAGGTGATGTATTTGGGAGAGTTTTTAAGCTAAATTATTTCTAACATACAGTATTGCAGCAATTAAGCTAAAATGATCACACAATGCCACACTTGACTGTTGCAAACTTTCTCTCTCACCTCTGGCCCTTCACTCTTTCCTTTTTCCTTGTTTCTTCTTTTCATTCTCCATCCTCCCTCCCTCCTTCCTTCATGTTTTTCCATTCTCACTCCCTTTGTCTCTTAACACTACACCTTATATTCTAATAGTCATGAGTCATTTCAATCAACACACACTCACAGAGATTGAGAGAGAAAAAGAGAGAGAGAGGAAACACACAAAAACATACTTCAACTGTTCATATGTTCAAAACCATAGGGAATGGCTGAGGTTGGCCAAGTGCATCACAGAAATCATACATGCATCCCTGAGCCTATTACATAAATCTGAAAGGATCCATGAACCAGACAGCAGATGGATGAGATGTCAGGTTCCATTTAAACATCCCCATTAAAGTGGGAGGGGTGATGCTTCTCGGAAGCAGGCAATTTGAGAGGTAGGAGATATGTAAGAGTACATCAGTATGTCTGCCTAGCCCCTCACTTGAAAAAGCTTTGTGATAATTTACATAAAGCAAACATTTAAACTCTCCCATATTTTCAAAAGACTTGTGATTTCCACCATTTTCTCCTATTTAACAGAACTAGATGTTTCGATATCCTCCCTTGTGCTGGTGAGGTTATACCTTGAAGCAGGCATAACCCTGGTGGCACTGTCCTCTTCATATGGACTCTTGAATACTGCACAGCCAGAAGTATGATGTCACATTCAGCCTAGTATGGATAATCAGATATTTTGGTGTGAGATTCTAACTAGGAATGTATAAAGGAAAGAAACAGCTAAAAGATGTTGAACAAAGAGCTGAAAGTGAAACTCAGCCCCTGAAAAATGCAGACACATTGATAAAAAAAAAGGAAAATGCTAAAGGCAGAAGTGTATGGGGGCCTTGGTGTGGGCACTGGGTAAAGAGCAGAGAGGTGTGGTCACTTAGTGCTGCCACAGTTACTGAGGAGCTCAGCTCAGCACCATCCTGAGTAGGATGTAAAGAGTCTGGTTTCACAGAGGGGGAATTGACCAGCTTCTGAGATTTCAGGATGGCCTGGAGCTATTACCTATTCTGCAAGTTCAATATAGTGGAGTACTAACTTAGAAGCAAACTGAGATTCAAGTAGGCAACTGGAGGTAATCTAGCTGCTGACTGATTCCATCGCCTAATAAAAGGGGACAACTCTGCACCCACTAATGTTTCCAGAATGTCAAATGAGAACAAGGTAAGCATGCCTTCTCTACTTCATAGGATGGCTATGCATTATCTGTAAAAAGAAAAGACTTCTCACCAAGCAGGATGTAACTCATATTGCATCTACTCTGTCTCATTATGGAAAGCCCATAAAGAAGAGAGATGCTAAGACGTGAATAGAAGTTCAGGAAAGCTGTAATCTTTGGGAGAAAACATCCTACTCCACAAGCATAAGCATTAATTATTTTATTTTTAAGAACTTATTATTTATTTCTAAAATATGGAAAATGAAAACAAAACCATGGGCCAATGGCTATTCTAGGAACATCTCTGCATCACTGAGAGAAATAAAAATTTTAGAGACCCCCGTGACAGACAGTGGAGTCAGGCCAGCCAAGCTCCAGGAACTAGCTAACCACAAAGCCGATAGTGAAGTAAGATTAAATTCATTCTTGAGATGTTTCCTGCTGACTAACTAATGGGCTGGTACATTCCACCTGCATTTCCCCTCACCCCCTTGGGTTGTAGTTTAAATAGCCTACTCTCCCACAAAATGGGGTCATGACTCCTCTACCCCTGCATGGGATATGAGTGGCGTCCTCAGTGCACTGATCCTCCCTGCCCGAAATAAACCTCTTGCAATTGCATCAAGAAGGTCTCTTGCGAGTTTTTGGGTGGCCATGATATCCCAAGTGTCCGAAGTCAGGAAAGGGACTTCCCTCCACCGGGTCTTTCACCACACCTTGCTTTGGAATCATTGCATCTCTTTATTGGATTCTACCTGTTTACTTCTGACATAGCCTTCTAGATATGGGTACATGCTATGGCCAGGCAAAAAGATTTCTCTATATCCTGTACACATCTCAGAAACTTTTCTGAGAAGAAAAGTACCTCAGAAATATAATATTATTCCACATAAAAACTTTAAAAAGTACTGTCAGGATGGCAATACTTGATTTATTTTCTATTTTTCAGAAGCCTCAATACCCCCAAGACTTTATTTTTCCTTGTTACATGCTGTAGAAGACAGGTGAGCTCCCACAAAAAGGAACTATCCCAGGCCTATCTCACTCTTGGTTATGGGGAGAAGATGGTGGCTTGAGTTAAGTTCATTACCTCTTAGTACTCAGTGTCAGTTCTCAATGCTCCATGTTAAAGACAGTCCAGCCTGCTGTCTTTTCTTGGAATAGAGCTCACTGGGACAATAAAGGAAGCAAATTGTGTGAGGCTTTAATACAAGTGAGGGATTGGAATCTGTATCTGCACTTTCCTGAGAGTCTGTTGTTGAACGGGATCAGATAAATAGCAGGAAAATGATGCCAACTGTGCTCCTCACAGCTGCCGTGACTGACAGTTGTCAGATGCAGTGACAAATCAGACTGTCTTTCAAGAGCAACATGATTCATAGACCCCATTACCGGTGAATGGATGAAGCATGCAAACTGGAGATGGGCCTCTCGGCATTTGTTCTCAAAAATGCCAGGGGAAAGAACACACTGGGACAAATGGCCAAGCCAATCTCCTTACCTACAGTACTCTTCTCTTGTTACTGAACTCTGGTCTAGCAGCTGGACCTCCATGTCCAACCCACTTGAGCAGTTGTTTACAGAGAGGCTTCCAATTAGCAGGCTTATTTATTGCACCCCATCTTCTTACTTGTGACATTTGTTCCTCCAGTTACTATATCTGCCTATGTGTCTTGTGTTGCTGTTCTCAGGCTGTGACAATGAGG
>CAJQZJ010003694.1:10093167-10126943 GCA_907164525.1 Lophiomys imhausi | reverse complement strand
AGGCAGAATGTGGAAAACAATATAAAATCAGGTCTCCCTTGTCCAGAAAAGTCACTGGGTGTCCTGAATTCTCATTTAGTATGAGTTACTCTCTTTCCCACTGAGTCAGGGATATGACCAAGTGCTTAGGGAGGTTTGTCATAGATCCAAACCTGATTTTAACGGTACTCTAGTTGGCTATCCATTGCTGTGATAAGGCACTGACAAAAACCAATGTGGGGAAGAAAAAAAAATTGAATTCATCTCACGCTTTCAGGTAACAATTATTCAATGAGAGAAGTCAGAGAAGCTAGGTATCTAGTAGCAGAAACTGAAGCATATCACTGAGGAACGCTGCCTGTTTACTTCTTCTCCATTGATGTTCCTATACAAGCCAGGACTACCTACTCGGGGTGACTCCACCATCAGTGGGCTGGTCCTCCCTACATCAGTCAATAATAATGAGAATGCTTCATAGACCAACCCATAGGCCAATATATGGGGGACAATCCCTCAATGGGTACCCCATTCCCAAGATGTGTCAAGGTGACAACCAATATTAGCACTAAGGCATTATACAAGAGAACAAAATGTTCAAGTCTGTTGTATCTGATTTGGATATTTTGCAGATGTTACAAATAATTAAAGAATATTTTAATTTAAAAGTTAAAGGTTATCATTGTGGCTTTAAAAAAAAGCATTATGTGTGCTTTAGGTTGCTGAATTCTAGGAGCAGAATACTTACCAGTCTCTCTGGGATGGATCACCTACTGGAGTGATTGTCAAGTACTCTTGGGAGATCAGAGATATTCACAAAGATCCTAGATCTGTCAATCTCCAGCAGTTCTTCGATGGTAAAAAATTACAAAGGAAAAAAAATATATGGAAAAAAGTACTGACAAACACAAACTCTCGAGGAACACATAAAGATCCCTCATTTTTAAAATAAGGAAATGGCTAAAAAGAATTCCAATCTGAGTTCATGTAGATTTTGTAAATGCCTTGGTTTTATTCATTGAAATTGGGGTCAGTCTTATTTCTGACCCTAACATATTTTCTGTGGCTTTCCTGGGAAGACTTCCAACCAGATTGCTGTCTTTTTAAACCAAGTACTTTCCAGTACCATTATAAATCATTCTTCACATTAATATAATTGTATCTCATAATACACACATGTCCTGATATTTTTATTTCTCAAACTGTCATCCTCACACTTCATCTAAGTCCAATCTACTAGTAAGCCAAGGAGATAGACAATATCCATCTAAACTAATACAGGAAAGGACTCTAGTTACAGAGATATTATGTGATTCCCTAAAGACTATGAACATGTTAAAGACCAAGATGGGATGAGTCTGGAATTCATGACTTTCAATTGTTACTTTTTATATTATGGTAGAAATACTCATAAGACACAGGGATAGAGAGATGGGGAATATGAATCTCTTACCACCAGGAAAACATCAACAATTTTGTTTAGGTGCATAACATATTTCATTTTCCCTGTGGGGAGAGGATCAGCACCAGTGAACTAAATAATGTCACTATGCTCTTTCCAATCTTCAGGGAAAAATCTATTCCTAGAGGCAGAAAGGCTGGCTACCAGAAAATAGCTGTCAATCTTTATTCAGGTCACCTGCAACTGCCTTTCCACAGGGGAAAGGCAAATTGAGATAATTTTTCAGAAAACTGAGATGAAAGCTAGAGAAGTACATATGTGCCAATATTTACTTAATAATAAGTCTTATTAAATAAAGCACTTTTAATATGCATGGCATTACTTGGAGCCTGAGAATGTGGTTATCTTTATGCAATCTCAAAAAGTAGAAAACTGAGACCGAGGGACACCCACCTGTGCTCTATTTCCCACCTCACAATTCTGCCTGCTTTCCTGAGGCCTGTCAGACCCAGGAACACCAGGTAAGGCTCTCCCCGCTCCAAGGCCATGCCTATCAACTCACCTGATAGCACCTCTAACAGAAATAAACTGCATCCCCTAACCTGTGCCTCATTTCCTGCCTTACAACACTGCCTGTATTCCTGGGGACCTGCAGTCATCAGGGACAACCAGGTAAGACACTGCTCCAAGATCTTCCCTTCCATATTCCCCTAAAACACATCCATCAGTTTTATATCTCTTGCACCATATCTCCTGAACTCTACTTTACCAGTTCACAAACCAGTCTGGTTTCCTGGAGGCCCAGCAGCACCTGGTAACCCAGGCAACACTGGTCTAGGGACCCCAGAGGCAAGGGCAGCACTCAAAGCCCCAGAGGCCACACAGGCTAAAGAAATGCCAGATGAACACCCTATTGGGCCTGAAGACAACCAATCACCAGAACTCAAGACTATTCAGGCAAGTAGACCAAGAGGAAACAGACTCCAAGGGGAAAATATCCAAAAAGCATCCATCCAAAAAAGAAATCAACATATAAACCTACAATAACTCCAAAACTCAGATGGCGAAAGGCCAGTGTAAAAACATAATCAACAGCTAGGGAAATATTGCACTACCAGAGATCACCTATCCTAACATAGAGAGCCCTGGATATCCTAATGCAGTGGAAGCACAAGAAAATGACCTAACTCAAACCTTATGAAGATGATAGAGTCCTTTAAAGAGAAATGAATACATCTCTTAAAGAAATACAGGAAAATAAAAGCAGACAGGTGAAGAAAATGAATAAAACCATTCAAGACCTGAAAATGGAATAGAAGCAATAGAGAAAACACAAACAGAGGGAATCCTGGTAATGGAAAACCTAAGTAAGAGAGTAGGAACTATAGACACAATCATCACCAACAGACTACAAGAGATGGAAGAGAGAATTTCAGATGTAGAAAGTACAACAGAAGAAGAAAATCGACAGAGGGCTAATATCAAAACTATAATAAAGAATTCAAGAAACTAGACATTAACAAACAAATAACTCAATTTAAAAAAGCGTGCAGATCTAAACAGGGAATTCACAACAGAGGAATCTCTAATTGTCTAGAAGCACTTAAAGAAATGTTCAGCATCCTCAGTCATCAGGGAAATGCAAATCAAAACAACTCCAACGTGTTGATGAGGATGTGGAGCAATTTCTCAGGAAATTGGGACTAGTTCTACCTCAAGACCCAGTTATATCACTCCTAGACATATACCCAAAAGATGCTCCATCATGTCACAAGGACACATGATCAACTATGTTCATATCAGCTTTATTCGTAATAGTCAGAAACTGGAAACAACCTAGATGTCCCTCAACCAAAGAATGTATAAAGAAAATGTGGTATACTTACACAATGGAATACTACTCAGCTATTAAAAACAATGACATCATGAAAATTTCTTGCAAATGGATGGAACTAGAAAAAAAAATCATCCTGAGCAAGTAACCCAGTCTCAGAAAGACCAACATGGTATGTACTCACATATAAGTTGATAATAGCCAGTATATTATAGGATATAAATTATAGGTTATATAAATTATAGGATATCCATGCTACAATCCAATGACCCAAAAAAGCTAAGATAAAAGGAGGTTCCAAAGTGGGTGCTTGAATCTCACTGTGAAGGGGAAATAGAATAGATATTTAATAGAAGAAATCAGGTGGCAGGAGGGATCAAGTTGAAGGAGGATAGAGGGAAAGAGCAAGGGAGAGAGAACTTCAACTGATGGTGCTGGGAGGCATCTCTGGGGTGAGCTAGAAACTTGGGACAATGGAAACTCCTAGGAATCTTTGAGGGTGACCCTAGCTAAGACTTCTAGAAATGTGGGATATGGAGCCTGAAATTGCCATCTCCTATAAACAGGGAAAACTTCCAATGGAGCGATTTGGCCACCAACCCAGCCACAAAACCTGAGACCCACAATTTTTCCTGCCAACAAGATATTCAGGAGTAAAGATGGAGCAGAAATTGAGGGAATGGCCAACCAATGACTGGCCCAGCTTGAGAACCATGCTGAGAGAGAGAGAGAGAGAGAGAGAGAGAGAGAGAGAGAGAGAGAAAGAGAGAGAGCGCACCCCTGATACTATTAATGATATTTGGCTATATTTGCAGACAGGAACCTAACATAATTATCACCTGAGAGACTTTACCCAGCAACTGATGTAAACAGCTGCAGAGACTCACAGTAAAATATTAGGAGGAGCTTAGGGAATTCCATGAAAGAGAGGGATAAAGAGTAAGAGCCAGAGGGATCAAGGACACCACAAGAATACAAACAGAACCAATTTTTCTGGCCACATAGGGACCCACAGGAACTGAACCACCAATCAGAGAGCTTACTTGGAGAGGACCTAGGCCCTTGGTCTAGATGCAACAGTTGTGCAGCTAGGTCTTCATGTGAGAATCCTAACAACAGGAGCAGGAACTTCTTCTGACTCTGTTGCAGTCCTGGTATCCCTTTCCTCTAACTGAGCTGGCTTGCCTAGCCAGAATAGGAGCAGATGCGTTTAGTCCTACTACAACTTGATATGCCAAGATGGGGTGTTATCAATGGGAGGCCTCCCTTTTTCTGATACTCTTCAGAGGAGAAAAGGAGGCCTGGAGGATGGCTGGGAGGAGAGGGGAGAGGAAGAGACTAGGAGGAGAGGAGGGAGGGCAAGCTGGGATTAGGTTGTAAAATAGATTAATTAATAAAAAAATAAAAAGAAGGTCATTAAGTTAAAAAAGTAGAAAACCAAAATAGAATAAAAAACAATAGTAGATCCAACTTCTGTGTCATCTTCAATTTCAATCATGTGATACAACACAAAAGAACTAAGGAGCTCACAACTTTTATATTTTTATTTCATTAGCTGTCAAATAGGAATAAGGCTAGGGCAATTTAATCTATCCCAAATAATATAAAAGTGGGCAATGTTGTACAGAGCCTCTCAATAAACACCTTGTTTTCTCAATCTAGTTAGCTGAGACTATAATCTACTTCATGAGGCATAGTAGGAATAACACGAAATTTGTCAAGTGGTCTCACTGGACTTATTTCTTTTCATTTTTATGTTATTATAATTTCCTTATTATTAGGAATCATACCCTGAACATGGCAAAAAGCAATAGCATTTTGTAGATCAGAGAGATGAATGACTCTGTCTTCCATATCTAATATGGGTGTATGGTGTGTTTTGGCACCTGAATGAATTCCCTAAATCTTGAAGGCCTAAATGAATATGTAGCAGTAAAAAGGTATTCCAGAGGAATGGGAGGAGAGGAAGGTTCTACCCAGAAAGGAAAATAAATTTTCCTAATTTGAATTCTTTCAAGTTTAACTTATTTCTTCTCCTTATGCACTGGTCAGCTGATTTCTCAGAGTCATAGACAATAGTCTCCAAATACCATACTGGGGAGGGGGGGGGGGTTTACAATATTTTAAGGGAAGAAAAGTTAAACTTCTACACCTATGAAACAAATTCATGGTCTCAAATCATACTGTTAGTAAAATCATATCTCCCATGACTTTGGCTATTGTGGAAGCAATTTCTAGATCACTCAGAAAATAATTCTGAAAATTGAGTTGGGTTATAAAGATTGAATCTTAGAATACCTGATAGGCCATCTAAGGTGAGGTGGTAGTAATATTGCTGTCTCCCTATATCTTCCTATCTGTGTAGACTCTACTCACATCCTTATCTTCAGTTCTCAAAAGCAATCATTACCTAGTTAGTGTAACCAAAATCTGACTCCTATAAACAAAAGCTTCAAAATGATTCTTCAGAAGCCAGATATCAAAAGAAGCAAGTCTCTAAAGACAGAAAGAATCAAGTCAATAGCTTGATGTATGCCTTGTTTTTGTTCTCAAAGGAAGTTAATAATGGAAGTTCCTCTTGTAGGATCAAATCTAATTCTGTAGCCAACAGTTGGTTTACAAAGCTATTTTTACACATCTAATAATTTATAGATGCAACTGGCAAAAATGGTTTGGTGATAAAAAGATTTATCTGTCAGCAAGAGAGTCTGGGAAGATTCACAATGAAGGCAAGCAGAAGCAACAAAAAGGGCTCTGGCTCTACCTCAGCAGAAGGAATCTGCCAAGCCACCAGGGCAACACATGCAGCTTTCCTAATAGCATTTGAAGTACCCAGACTATTGGCCCTTTGCTGAGCTTTCCTGAGGCACAACTGAATTTTTGCTGGGTGAGAGCAGCCTGAAACATTAGGATGGATTTGGTCCACCAGTAGAAGCCTTCCAGGAGTCAAACTCACATTAATCTCTAATGATGTCTTCAAAGATGATGGGAGGTATAATGAAGGGCCCTTGGTGCAGGGTGAAGCCCTGCCAAGGAGCTACCTAGCCCTCTGCTGTAGAGTCCTTGTTGCTTCGCATAGAACACTCTGTTAGTCACATTTCTCCATTCTGCTAAAAAAAAAAAAAGGCTTCCTGTGCAAATCAAGTTACAAGAAGAAGGGGATGTGGTTTCAGAGGCTTTAATCCATGGTAACTTGGTACCATTGCTTCTGGGCCCACAGAGAGGTAAAACATCACAGCCAGGAACATGGGGTGGACCAAAGTGAGTATCCTAGTAAACGTATGAGAGAGATGGAGATAGATATAGAGAGAGTATAGTGGCAGGGACAAGATATGCTCTTCAAAGATATGTCTCAGGATGTATTTCCTCCAATTAGACCCTACATTCTGTACCCCATTCAGCTATAAAATCATTAATTAACAGATTAACCCACTGATGAAGTTAACACGGTCATTACCCACACACCTCACAATAGTGGCACCTGCTGGGAACCAACCCTTCAATATATGACATTTTGGATAATTTCTATCCAAATTCTTACAACTACCCCAAAGTAGGTTTTCTAAAAGCCTTCCCTGAAGATGTTAACTGGCATGGAACTTCTTCCTACTTCGCCTTGTGTAACTCTGTTCTGAAAATGACTTAGCAACCCTCTATGCATCTGGCACACAAAGAGATGCCTATAAAGTCATACAAAGATTAGTTCGTCTTCAAGATCTCTCAGCATCTGCACTTCTTCAAACGGATTGATAGTCACAAAGTAACAATCACAATGTGAGATGCTGGGGTGAGCTGCAGTGAGCCTAGAGGTGAGGAGAAAAGGATCTCATCAACTGGAGATAAATTTTGAGACTCTTGGTTGTTCCGACAGGAGAGGAAAAGTGTATCTATGAACTAGAAGTGTGATAATAGAAGCAGAGAAGATTGGTGTCAGAAATGTATGTGCTCTATTATTATGTTCTAGAATTCATCATGTTCTGACTTTCATTGTGGTTATCTGTGTGTGTATTTTTTCTTGTCTGCCTCTAAATCATACATCCCTCAGCATAATAGTCAATTGTGTTTATAATTCTGTTTCCTCACCAGCTCAGTGCAGTTTGTTAAAAAGAGCTAAGATTGAAAATATCATATTTTAAAAGTTCTTAGAAATCCCTGCATGGCCCACTAATTAGTTGTAGACCTGGCTTCATGGATTAACGTCATTGGTCACAGAGAACACACTCTACCCTCATGCCATTGATGCACCCAAACATACCAACTTTTCCGGTGTAATTATCTTCCCTGATGGAAGCTAATATAAGACTACTGACTGTAAGTCAGCTCTCCACCATGGTCTCATTTCCCCAGCTGTACCTTAGATTGGAGCCAAGTTCTCAAGGGAAAGATGTTCAAAGTTTCAGAATTAGGTCACTGCCTAGCACCATTATTAGACAGGAATGAGTGAGACCTCACTAGGGATTCATAGAGAACTGATCCCTAAATTGAAATAAGACTGCAAGCTCTTTCTTCTAAGGGACAAGGCATCGAAGCTGAACAGGTTGTGTCTCTGGGGGCACCAGAGGGACATGCAAACAGCAATTCTCATGAAACAATGGCGTAAATGAACCCATCTTAACAGCTACTGATAGGGACATACAGACTTTTAGTGGATGAAATATATTTAAATAAATTATAAAAATAAAAATTATTTGCAATTATATTTACTTCCATTGAGCTCATATTCTGTGATATATGGAGTTCTGTTCTTCAGGATACCTCTTTGAACAGTGGTGGAACATCCCTAAAAAATCAGCCACAATTTCTGAGCTACAATGAGCCACTCATATGACAAGACTGCAGATGTATTCTTTGGAAATTACACACTCAGGTATATGTTTTACCTAAAGCCATCAAATGTTGGGGTATACACTTACTCTGCTCAAGTAATTATTTTTCATACCCATTAACTCCTTCCTTGAAATAAGACAAAATTCAAGTGAAAAAAACAAATGAGGCAAATATATATATATATATAATATATATATATATATATATACACATCTAAGCTCATTACTGATAGGTTAGTAAAGTCTCAACAGAATCCACATCCTATGGATGTGGATTTTATCATATGGGTCAGAAATCTGGTGCTAAGTGAAGCAGGTAAGATATAACTGTATAGTTCTCATAAACATAAACATAGACCATATGTGGAAACCTGACACGCTGTTGTAGAATGCATAAACACAGGACAATTTCCCTCACAATCTCCAAGACATAATATAATAATGGCTAAGCCTTGGGAACGGGTGCACCCCAAAACACAGTGACTAGTGTAGAGTGTGCAATGGTTTTGTTCTATTTTTAAGTCTCAGTCATAGCCTGTGAGTGTTCATGATTATTGGATGATTATTTCTAGGCATTGTTTTCTGTTCAAAATTTGTGACGTCTTGGGACTCCATTCCTTTCAACTTCTTTCTGTCCCTATCTGCCCTCAGTGGTGCCTTTGTTGAGAGGCATTTGTAAAGCAGAAAATGTCTCCAATAGACATTCGGAGAAGAGAGATACACTTACTTATGCATAGTGAAATTTTGTAAGACATAATGTGATGTGAGTTGTACAGTCGCCTAGCCAGACATTCATTGGCTGTATAAATGAAATTCTGCAATTAGATATTCGTAAATAATTTATGAAATGAAATCTCGAATATTGAAAGATTCTGATGATTTGCATGTGCTTTATAAATATATCAAATATTATGATTCAAGAAATTGGAAAGAGGTTTCAGCAACGTCTTATTCAGCTTTCTCTCTTCATCCAAATTCCTTATCAAGTCTCCGCTGACACCTTCTTAAGCAGCTGCACTGAGGTGCAGGCTCAGGGTTTCTTCTTGCCGGAATTACTATTTGTTTGTGCATAAAAACCTGGTCTTTATACAATCTGCTTGACCTAGCATTATCTTGCAAATGGCCAAGACAGCACACCCCTGCCTGTTTTGCCAATCATAGATTTTTAAACAGGATTCAAGTGTGAAATCTCATTATTGCTTTGAGTGACAAGAGAGGAAAGAGTAAGTAGATGCAGGGGTGAGAAAAACAGTCAGTAGGCATAGCCATTCTACATGGTTATCACTGATGTAGTTTTGATTGGTAATGAAGTTTCAGATAATTTATTCTATGTTCTGTTTTTATAACATGAATAGCGACAAACAAACAAACAAAAATGGGTTGCTTGAAACATAAGTCATTCCCCTAAGAAATCAAACTTTTTAATAACTCAGGCTTATTACTGTTTGTATATAAAGTACTGGTTCAAATTTTAAAGAAAAATGAAGTCATACATTTTTGGGAGTTTATGGAAGATTCAGAGATTGGGGACTCAAAAGGAACCCTGAATCTCCTTTCTTTGTTTTTAGTCAGACTTGTGAGTAGGAAGAAGTCCTTTGTTTCCAAGAATCTAAAGCTTTTGGGTAACAACAGGAATGTTAATTAACATGGATCAGACTATTAATAAGCTCCAGGTATTATATTGAAAGCAGGATGTTGCATTACATTTAATTTCTAAAGTAGTTCTGTGAGATTAGTGAAAGTACAGTCTCTGTTTTGTAGAAGTTCAGACTCATCCTCATCTAAGACGGTTGGAAGGAGCAGTGAGGCTAAGACTTTAAAGGTGTACCTGCCTGATGAGAGTCAGCATTCTTAGTGCTCTGGGTCCTGCCACAAGTCACATGCCACCAATTACTGAAGTTGTTATCCATCATGATATGGAGATAGTGAAACCTTTAAACAATTATGTTGCCTTTTTCTTGACGTGGACAGCACAGAGATGCATGATAAATTGAATTAAGAAAAATTTTCTCTATTAGCTCCCAGAGTCACCGTATCACCACTTTCTTCTAGGAAGAATTCCTGCTCCTGTTTTACTGAGACAGGGGCACCAAGGGTTGACTTTTCTTGTTGGTATGAAAACTGTATGTCTTCAGCACTCCTTACAACCAGTTGGCTTTTTCAACTCTTACGTGGTCTGATTCTGAGCTATAGCCAGAGCCAGGACTCTAATAGTTATTGTCAACAGCCTAGTGAAGAACGTTGAGTAATGTCTGAGGTGAAGGCATTTCCCTGAAAGGAATTTAACCTTTGAGGGGGGAGTTGCAGATTCTAAGACAACTCACAAAGTTCTGCTAGCTCAATCTACTTTATATATTTCAGACTCTTTGACACTTCTCTAACTTTTTCAATTTTGCTTAAGGAAATATACAGATACCACTTACGATCAGCCCTAGATTAGTTTGGGTGATGGCCGACTATATATATATATATATATATATATATATATATATATATATATATATAAACCAGGTTTCAATGTGGTCTTCCTTTAGGAATCTGGTTCAAGATCATGTGGACTTGAGAATGGTGACTTTTCATATTTGTCCTTCGGGTCAGGAACATAGACTTTGTTACCTATCAATGGGACAATTTGCCCTAGGGGTGCTACCATGTAGGCCCAAGTGCAAGAGGAAGCTCTTAGCCCTTACATGACTGTTGAACTGAGAGGGTCTTATATGTAGGGACATTCCACATCAGAAGAGTGGGATGGGTGGGAGAGGGAGGAGAAGGTGTGAGGGTGCAACCAGGAGGGGTGGAAAGAGGACACTGTGATGGAGATGTAACCTGAAGTAATAAATAAACAAAATAATAATAAAATAATAATAATAATAATAACAAAAAATAAAATAAAATCTTCTAGTCCCAAATCACCCTTTCTTCCAGGCAACCCAAACCCACTGGCTGTCAGATTAACGTCCACTTCTGTTATTCTCTGCCCCAGGAAGGCACAACTCTGAAGGACCATTTCAAATCACAGAGCTATGAATGGACGTTAAAGAGACTTCATGGGGCTGTATCACAGAGCAACTTTTCTCTCCACACAACTCTACGCCCTCGCCTGTATTCCACATCAGAGGACTGGGTCTGCTTCCCAGAATACTCAACAAGTCACAGCTGTATAACAGAATTTCTTTAGCCATCTGTGTTCTGTCATATTTGCATGACAATTGGATATGAGAATTTGTGGGGAAGGGACAGGAAAGACCAGAAACATATACAGACAGCCTATCAATTAGAGAGGAAACACTCCCACTCCTTCGGGTACTGCTATTATAAAAACTTAAGTGATCTGGAGAGACGGCTCAGTGGTTAAGAGAACTAGCTGCCTGTTCTTTCACCGGATCCAAATTCATTTCCTGGCATCAACAGGGCAGTTCACAACCTTTACCTCCAGTCCCAGGGGATCTAGCACCATCTTCTGGCCTCCGGGGGCATTGCACACATGTGGCACACATACATTTCAGCAAACATTTATACACTAAAATAAAATAAAAAAGTGAATTGCATTCCTAAATACACCAATAAAGAGATTTTAATTTATATTTAAGCTGCACTTGACATCGTATGAGCCATACCAAATGAAACAACATCCCTAAGTAAAATCACTGCTTGTGGGAGCAGGGGAGACTGATTAGGTAAAGCTTGCCCTTCCTGCTAGTGACTGAAACCTCCCCTATCTTCAGTTCCCCCTTCCATCCCTGTCCACCCTGCCTCCATCTCAACTCCACCCTCCTCCACCCCATCATCTCCACCCCTACCTGCACCCTACAGTCCAACCCACCTCCACCCTGAGTCTCAACCTGATTTTTGGTCTCCAGAGGTAGGTAACTGCAGCAGAAGGGCTGGAAAATTAGGTGTCACAGAAGGTTCCAGCCAAGTATTCTAGAGTCTTCTCATTCTTAATATGTGCTTGACCTCTCATCAAGAGCCAAGTGCCACACAGTGTTGACAGCTCTCATTCTAAGCAGGCAAAGTGAATGCATCATCACTCAATCCGTGACACAATTCTCGATCATGGGATCCATTGGTCTTACCTTGTTCCCCACCATCCTGAAGCAGCTGGCCTTAATAGAAAATGGAATGACCTTTTGAAAACACAGTTACAGCCCTGGTTAGGTGGCAGCAGCCTGGAGGCCAGAGGCAGGGGTCTCCAGAAGGCAGTATATGCTTTGAATCAGACTCTAACATATGGTTCAGTTTCTCCCATAGATAGCTAGGATCCAAGTGTCTGGTAATCCACGAGTGGAAAGGGGAATAGTTTCACTCACGATCACCTACCCACTAGGACAATTTTTTTTCTTTTGCTTCCCGTTCCTATGACCTTAAGTTTTTCTTGCCTAGAAGTTTTGATTCCAGAGCAGGGTGCACATCTGACAGGGGACACAACATATATTCAATTAAAATAGAAGCACAGAATCCCCCCCTGGCCACTTTGGGCTTCTGACACCCTTAAGACAACAGGCTAAAAAAGAAATAATAGTGTCAGGAGGGGTGATTGATCCAGGTTACCAAAGGGAAGTTGGATTGCTTCCTCACAAAGGAGGTAAGGTGGTTTATATCTGGAGTGTGGCAGGCATCTTTTGGTGTTATATCCTGTGATTAAAGTCAGGGGAAATTATAAAAACTTAATCTGGACAGGATGACAAAGGGCACAGGCCCTTCAAGGATGAAGGTATGGGTCACTGTCCAGGAAAGGAACCAAGTCCTGCTGAAGTGTTTGCTAAGGGTGGAGGAAATGCAGAATGAGTAGTAGAGGAAGCTAGTTATAAATACCAGCTAAGGTCACGTGTCCAATTAGAGAAATGAGGTTTATAATTGGCATGAGTATTTCCAACATATTTTGCTAAAATGCATTTGTGCATATACTTGAGCTTTATTTTTTGATTTCTTTATCACGTAATGTAACATCAGTTAAGAGAATATCAGTGGTTATCATTTTAAGTCTGAGATACTAGCAGAATGTTTCTCAAGGGACATTGTCATATATTCTAAATTCATAATGTATTTGCAGTTGTATGAGGGATAGTTGTATCATATTAGGCATAATTATGACTTCTTGCCGTTTTCATTTGAAAATTAAGTATGACATAAAAAGATATAATTTGTGTCAAGTTGACATGGAGTGGACTTGTGGTGGTTAGTCTTGGTTACCAACCTGACTACATCTAGAATTAACTAAAATCCAAGCAGTTGGGTATACTGAGAGGAATTTTTTTTTAATTAAATCATTTGAAGTGGAAGATACATCTTTAATCCAGATCTTTGGGGTGGTAAGATCCACCTTTAATCAGGGTCGTACCTTCTTATGGTAGCCTATATAAAGGACATGGGAGGAGGAAGATTTCTCTCTTTGCCTACTTGCTCTCACTCTCCCTGGCAAGTGCATTCCTTCACTGGCATTAGAGCCTACTTCTTCGGGAATACAAGGCATGCTGAAGAGCAGCCGAGGCATCAAGCCTCATGGACTGAAAAACTATTGGATTCCTGGAACTTCCATTGGTGGACAACCAATGTTGTACTAGCTGTATTATACCCTTTAACCCATTCTAATAAATTTCCTTTCTACTTATGTATAAATTTATTCTATCAGTTCTTCTTCTCTAGAGAACCCTGATTAATACAAGCACATTTCCAAAATCTCTAGTTTCTGTTCTTGTTGCTAATCTGAAAAAAAAATTGGTATTTTATGCAAGTAAATCAGTTCAGTTAAATTTCAATAGTTAGTTACACCATAATACACAATGGGATCCTATGAAAGACTGAAGCAGGAATGACAGAGATTCTGCATATTAATTAAAACAGAAAAGGATTTATAGGTCATGACAATCTTTCGAAAAGAGAGAAGGTAGAGCTGATTAATATATAGCAAAAATAGTCATGGGGTTTTTACAAAAAAGAAGTTGGTAAATCTGATGCAAGCTCAACTTTTCTGGGGAGTGCTATATTTACAAACAATTAAAAATGCTTCTAAGAAATACTAGTAAATGATTTAATTTCCCCAGCTTTTTGACTAGGACCTCGATTAAATTTTACAAAAGTAAAGAAATTCAAATAAAGCTATTTTTTTATTTCAATCTCCTCAATTCCATTTGAGGGGAGAAAACATAATAAAGAAGTTGGTTTGTGACTGCCATTTACCCTGCTGGGCAATAGCTTCAGAGAGCAGAATCCAGAGAAAGAAGTAGGAGTCTCTTCTCCAGCCACTAGAGTTCAGAATCAATAGGTCAAAATAAGGATTGCAATTCCATGTCTCTCACAAGTCCTAGGAGCTTCTGACGCTGCTATTCAAAGGACCAAACTGAAAAGTCACACCTCCACAAAAGAGAGTCTCTTTTTAGAACAGGCAAGGAGAGGGCAGAACATGGGGCAAGGCTGATAGACAATTAATTTTCAATTAAAAAAAAATCCCTGACAAGAAAACAAAGAGCTTAGTGGGTGACAAAAGAGCCCCTACCCTCCAATGGTAAAAAATTGTTCCCTGAAGTAGTGTTAACCTTACTGCTGTGTGATGCCAGATGCATCTCTCTCTCTCTCTCTCTCTCTCTCTCTCTCTCTCTAAGACAGAAAAGCAGCCAGGGCTGTGCTGTGAGCTCTTTCACAAACAGGTTTTGTACCTTTTATTTAGATTTTGTAATAAAAGGAATGCTAGGAAAACATGATTTCTCCCTGAAGAGAAGATGTGGTGCAGGGGCAAAGAAAAACACACAAGCACACAAGAGTAGACAACAAATAAAAGAAACTAGGCAAGTCAAATAACAAAAAAAACCTAGCCTCTCCCCTTGCCTGGTCTCCTGCTGTAAATTGAAATGGGGCGAATAAGCTAACAGTAAACGCTATGGAGTCATTTAGCTGCTTTGCAAAGTTCTTTAAGTTTTAATAACAGGAGCAAGAGCCCTTTTTAAAATATGAATTTCATCTTGCCCATGTGCCTTTAAGGGAGCATAACTTATTTATACCTTTCTCCCTTCCTCTAATTTACTGACTCCTTCCATCTCAGGGCATTCTCTTTCAACTGGAACAATGGGGCTTAAGGATGGATGTGTAGAAACAGTTGCATCTTCAGTTCTCCCTGTGACTCCTCATTATAAGGTTATTTCCTTGTGTTTTGAAACAGAGATGCTGCCTTTGATGCTACTGTTAAAATGTCTTTTCTTCTCCTCTTTCTAAAGGAAGTGCCCTCCCCTCACTTACTTTGCCTTGTCACCTTGGCACGATGTGGTAAATAGCATTCTAAATAAATATTTTCTAATATGCCTTCAAATACAGCTCTCCTTTTTGAGTGCAAATAGGATAATTGGACTGGGAAGAAGAAAGCAGCATTGAACATACTGTTCTAAGGAGAGAAGAGGGTGGATTTCCCTTGGCTGTTCTCAGTGAAGCGCTCATCAGCAATTTCCAAGAGAGCCTGCTGAATCCATGAGCACCCTTTTAGTGAGTGCACTGCCTCCATTTGAATCTCAGCAGGGGCAGAAATTGGAGTCACTCTTCTGACTGAAAAAGAAAAAGTTATTCTTCTTGGTAGGAAGCATCCTTCTTGGCTGTTTTTGTAGTCTTTTCCACTCCTGACCTTTTCCTGACGTTGGTCTCTTTCCCAAGAGCTGGCACTTCTTCAATTTTCCTCCCCTTTACCCCCTTCCATCTCCCTCCTTCCTCTGTCTCAGCTCCCTTCCTGGTCAGTTCCTCCATCCCTATCTGTTTCCTGTCTGTTTCTCTCTTGGGTTTGCGCTGACATATGGATCTGCTCGACTTGCTACAAGGGAGCTGCTTTTGGCCTTCTGACAACCCAAGGTACCACCATCCTGACAGGCAGAAAAAGGCAGGCAGGCAGGCAGGCATGTGTTAATGGAGGGGAGATGGAGGAGCGAGGGAGCCAGAGCTTGCCAGTTTCAGGCATAAGCTACCTAATTAAAAGTCTGAGTCTCTTAGCTGCTGTGGTTGTCACTTCCCTGCTTTAAGAGCACAGCTGTCCCTTTGGTGTCCTCACTCCTACACAGCACCTGTCTGGGTTTCTTTCAGCTCCATGAAGTTGAGTCTAGTCTTTTCAGTTGACAGGTAACACATAAAGGAGATGGGAAAAAAATAAAGAGGAAGCAGGAAGCTGGAAATAGTAAAACAAGTTTTTGCACATCATCATGTAACCCAGAAGACAAGATATGGACCGCATGCACAGCCTCTGGACAATGCCTAGCGGTACTCAGCTCTAGCTCTGACCCTTTGAATCAAGCAGAATCACACAGCCTGTGTCCTCCCTGATACTTAGCAGTGTTTGAAGACATAGATACACAAACACCCTTGCCCACAAAAGCACACAGTACTATCCCTATTCCTCTCCCCAGTCTGGCTCAAGCCTAGCTCATGGGACACTCAGCCATTTTTCTATTTACAGTCCCTCAAGCCTGGGTATCTGCTGTTTGCTCTCCACTTCATACTCTTTCTGTTTTTTAAAATCACACTTTCTTCCTCTCCACATCTTCTAACACATCCCTGTTTTCACTGGCTTTTCCCAATATTAGTAGAAGTCGATGAGTCTAAAGAAACACTTCTGTTCCAGGTAAGTCAGGATGGCATCTGACCCCAATGCTCATCACTGAGCTATCACTACAGTCCCTTTACATTACTTTTTTAAAAATTTGTTGACAATTCTTTATTTGTTTTATTTTTTAAATATTTATTTATTACTTCAGGTTATATCTCCATCACAATGTCCTCTTTCCACCCCTCCCAGTCCCGCCTTCCCATCCCTTGCATCACAGTCCTCTGGAGTGGAGTGTCCCTACATAACAGTCCCCCACCCCAGTTCAGCAGTCATATGAGGGCCAAGAGCCTCCTCATACACCGGGGGCCTACAAGGCAGCACCACCAGGGCAAAGAGTCTCATTGACAGGAAACAAAGTCTATGTTCCTGCTCCCTTTTTTACATTGGTTGTAGTATAGTTATCCTGTACTATATGGCTAAAATCTGATTATAAGTGAATAAATGCCATGTGTATCCTTCTCAGTCTGGGTTAGCTCACTCAGAATGAGCTTCTCTAGTTCCATCCATTTGGCTGAAAATTGTAGAATTTTGTTGTTTCTGATGGCTGAGTAGTATTCCATTGTGTAGATGTACCACAGTTTTTTCATACATTCTTCAGTTGAGGGACATCTGGATTCTTTCCAGTTTCTAGCTATTACAAATAAGGCTGCTATGAACATAGATGAGGAAACTTCCTTGTGATTTGGTGAGGAATCATTTGGATGTATACCCAGAAATGGTATGGCTGGGTCCCGAGGCAGAGCTATTCCAAGTTTTCTAAGATATCGCCAGACTGACCTCTATAGTAGTTGCACAAGCCTGCACTCACACCAGCAATGGAGGAGTGTTCCCCTTTCTCTACACCCTCGCCAGCATGTGCTGTCATTTGAGCTTTTGATCTTAGTCATTCTGACAGGTGTGAGATGGAAGCTCAGAGTTGTCTTGAGTTGCATTTCTCTGATGATTAAGGATGCTGAGCATTTCTTCAAATGTCTCTCAGCCATTAGGGATTCCTCCTTTGTGAATTCTCTGTTTAGCTCTTAGCCATCCTGCCAAAAGCAATATACAAATTCGATGCAATTCCTATCCAAATACCACCGCAATTATTTATAGAGCTGGAAAAAAAACAATTCTCAACTCCATATGGAACAACAAAAAACCCAGAATAGCTAAATCAATCCTGTACAATAAATAAACATCTGGAGGTATCACCATCCCAGATTTCAAGCTGTACTACAGAGCAATAATAATAAAAACAGCATGGTACTGGTATAGAAACAGACCAGTGGATCAATGGAATCCAATTGAAGACCTAGAAATGAACCCACAAACCTATGGTCACTTAATTTTTGACAAAGAAGCCAAAACCGTACGGTGGAAAAAGGACAGCATCTTCAACAAATGGTACTGGTCCAACTGGATGTCTAATGTAATGTAAAGAATGATATTAGATCCATAATTATCACCTTGTATAAAACTTAAGTCCAAGTGTATCAAAGACCTTAACATAAGGCTTGAAACACTAAATCTATTAGAAGAGAGTGGGGAAAACCCTCGAACTCATTGGCACAGATGACAACTTCCTGAACAGAACACCAACAGCTCAGGCTCTAAGACCAACAATCAATAAACGGGAATTCATGAAACTGAAAAGCTTCTGTAGGCAAAAGACACTGTCATTTGAACAAAATGGCAACCTACAGATTGGGGAAAAAAAAAAAACTCTTCACAAACCCCATATCTGACTAAGGGCTAATATCCAAAATTTACAAAGAACTTAAGAAATTCAATGTCAAGAAACCAAATAATCCAATCAAAAAATGGGGAACAGAGCTAGACAGAGAATTAAATTTACTTTTATTTATATGTGTATGTGTACATGTACAAGTGCATGTGTGCGTGTATGTGTTCATGTGCATGTGCATTTGTGTGTGCTTGTGCGTGTGAGTGTGCATGTACATGTGCGTGTTGTGTGTGTGTGTGTGTGTGTGTGTGTGTGTGTGTGTGTGTGTTCACAGAAATCAGAAGAAGCCATTGGGTTCCTCAGAGATGGGATTATAGATGGTTGTGAGCTGCCCATTGTTCATTATGGGAACCAAATTCTGATCTGCTGGAAGAGCAGCAGGAGCTCGTAAGAGCTAGGCTATGTAGCTCTGCCTAGACAGGGTAGGCAAGTCCTTCATAACCCCTGCTCTACAATCAATGTCTGTCAGAGAAACAGTGCCAAATGACTGAAGATCGATACTGTAATGTATGGAGAAAAAAATGGGAACTGTCCAGGCAGCCACTGGTAAGTCATTTCTTAGTTTTGGAAGCTGCAGGCCCTGCACGTCCTATAAAATCAGATATATTTATCCCTCTCAGGTCTCTGAGGTGGTTGAAGAATAGATAGCTAGAGTCTCATAATTAAATTTTAAGTTGTTTAGGAGTCAAGAGAGTGTTATAGATCTAAGAAGATGCTATAAAAATTGTGTTGCAAGTTAGGATGAATGTTGAGTTAGATATAGAACTTTAAACTCATGGAGATGGTTAGATAGTAGAATGTTAAAGTCAGGTGCCAAATACATATGGACTGGATATTGGGAATGTACGCTAAGCCATATAACCTTCATAACTGTGGCCTAATTATCTCTGTTGTTTTGAATTGTATTTATTATTATAAGAGAAAGAGCCATTTGTTGGACTGAAAGGGGGAGCTGTAGGGGGAGATAAGATATACCTTAAACTTAAAAAAAAAAGGAAAGAAGATGGGTGGTTGAGGGTAGGAGGGTGGGACTTGAGGGGAGAGTAGGGAGGGGATTGTGATTGAGATGTAACTTAAAGAAATAAAAAATAAAGAAAAAAAAAAACGCAGTGCTGTGGGAAGCCATGCGGAAACCTGTCACTTTGTAAGACAATTTAAAAATAAAACATTTAAATAAAGAAAAACAAACAAATAAACAAAAAGAGCTAGGCTATCTCTGCACCTCCAGCAGTATGGTTTTAATATGCTTTAATTAACAAACCATAAAATGCATCCTTAGAGCTAGGTCAATAGTACAGTCAGTAAAGAGCTTTCCTTGTGAGCATGAGGAGATGAGTTCTATTCTCAGAACCAAAGTGAAAACCCCAAGGCAAAATAAAATAAAATAAAATAAAATAAAAAATTGGTGTAGAAAATGGCAATTGAAAGTTCTCATCTTGGGTCTATCCCATTCCCTGCCATGTTATATGGTGTGGTTTACACCATCAAACATGAATTACCTCCTGTTGAGTGGGCTATTAGTCTAATTAGAGAGCTCTTAGTACCTACTAGATAAAAGCACTACTATTATGCCATCATGGACATCTTGCTTATGCACTCATTTTTGTGCTTCATAGCGTTTAAGGATTGGTAGAATTACGGATTGCTCTTCTCCTTTGTCAGCTTGGACAGCACCTTCTAATACCATGAGAGCCAGCCCTCAGGCAGGAAGTGTCCAGAGTGATTCCAGATTGATTCCCTGAAGTTCTAAATCCAAAGTGTACAGTGTGTTCTACAATAGGATCTAAACATTTATCTCCACAAATAAGTGTAGCTTTCTTTCTTCATCAAAGAAATTTCTTTTTGCAAAAGATGATGCTATCACAGAGATCCACGGCTAGTAAAAATGATAAGAGTAAGTGACTGTGGATTGACCAGACCCAATTGATACATCTCCAATGCAACCCCAACAACTATAGCTCTGGAAAAATCAAGGAAGAGAAGCCAGAGAGTTTTCAAGAACCAGAATATCAGGACATCTGCTGTGAGGTAGTGTTCTCACAGTACACAATATATAGAAGAAAGATACATCTTCTCTTTATGGCATGGAAGCTATATCCAGGAACTCTCAACGGTATGGTTGCCCTAACAAGTTCAGCCTAATGACACCAGCTGATATGCCAATGTGGACAAACAAGACTTCACCTGGTCCCATCCTAGATGAAGAACTACATGTGATCAATGCCTGCTGAGAAATGGAGGATCAGTCTCTTCCCACATAGGTTGTCCACTTCTAAGTGGTCAGACCTAGACAAATGTACTTAAAAGCAAAGCTAACTAGACTTAGTAGGTGATATATGCATGTATGTATACTTATGAAAAAAGAGATCAAGAATTGGGAAGGGTATATGGCAGGCACTGGAAAGAGGAGGAGGAGTGGGAATGATGTATATATAAGGCTAAAGTATGAAGTTCTCAAAAATAAAAATTTTGAACAGAAAGAAAGCACTAAATAGAAAGCTGAAGAAAAAAATTATAGACATGAAGCAAACTACAGGCAGAGTGGTATGCATGTTTGCAATGACAATGCTGGAAAAGGCAGTGACTGGAAGATCCTTAAAGACAATAACTAAGCAGCTGAGCCCACTTGGAAAGCCTCAGGCAAGTGAGACACCCTATCTTACTCAAAGTGATGGGCAGTGGCTAAGGAATGACACCTAAGGTTTCCTCCTGTTCATCACATGCATACACATGGACATGTGCATGCACCCAGACACACATATGCATCCCTGCATGAACACATACATGCACACAAACATCTTCTTAAAGTATATAATTCTGTATTTAGTAAATGCAAAGCTGACTTACTAGCAATGAGTTAATGCCAGACATTTCTCATAGTCTACAATAAAATACTCATTAACTTGTGAATCTTTCCATTGTTCCTTGAAACCCTCAAATTTGCTTCTTTTTTTCCTACAAAATTTTCCATTTAGAACATTTTGAATGATGCAGGCACATAAGAAATATTTCTTCTTTAACATGATATTTTGAAGGTGCATTTATGTCATAACATCTATCAACCCCATGCCTTTTTTTTTTAAATCACCAAACGCTATTCTACTGTATAGATAAACCATGGGCTTTTTAATCTTACAGAAATTAATAGATGTCTGATGTGTCTTGAGATGTGTCTTCTTATGTCTGCTTGGAAGAAGCTTTGGTTTTTATTTGAAGGAGGAATAGCCACTTCAAGTGTCTTGTGTTTTTAAAATGTCCAGATTATGACAAATATTGGCTACTGTGGTTTTGCAAGCCATGAGTGTCATAGCTCTCTTTGCTTCATTATCCACCAAGATGTGAATGAGCTCTGCTAGAGCTTATTCCTCTGCTTTCTACAGCATCCCTTACTTCAATTAACTTTCATGAAAGTGCTACATTAAATCAATAACTGATAAACAGAAACACTAACGTCATGTGAAATCCACAGGTTACACTAATGCTCCATCTTGGTAACATGATAAAGGTTTCTTGATGTCTTTAATTTCCTCATAGGTCTTTGCTTTGTAAATATGACTTACAAACTAGAATTTTATAATTTTATCTACAGAAGAATACCATGATTGCTGTAATCTTTGGGAATGATTTATAAAGACAGCTGATGTAGATAGACACCCACACATTGGAATCTGGGTACCTGTGCTGTCCTTCCATATCTTCACCAACATTTGATGTTGGCATCTTGGGTTTTGAACATTGGAACAAATGTGTTATCATTGCTCATTGTATTAATTTCCTTAATGATATGGTAGTTTAATCATTTTTTTAAAATTCTCTTTTTTAATTTATTTTTTATTTCTTCAAGTTAAATCTCAATTGCAATCACCTCCCTACTCCCCCCTCCAGTCCCACCCTCCCACCCTCTTCCCCCTCAAGCCCCCATCCCCTTCCTTTTTTTGAAGTTTAAGGTATATCTTTCCCCCCAACATCTCCCCCTTTCAGTCTAACAAATGGCTCTTTCTCTTATAACAATAAATACAATACAAAACAACAGAAATAATTAGGCCACAATTATGAGAGTTACAGGGCATAGCATACATTCCCAATGTCTAGTCCAAATGTATTTGGCACCTGACTTTAACATTTTACTATCTAACCATCTCCATGAGTTTAAAGTTCTATTTCCAACTCAGCTTTCATACTAACTTGCATCACAATATTGAAAACATCTTCTTAGATCCAGAACACCCTCTTAATTCCTAAACAACTCAAAATTTAACTATTAGACTCTAGCTATCTAGTCTTCAACCACCTCAGAGACCTGAGAGGGATAAATATATCTGGTTATACAGGAAGTGCAGGGCCAGCAGCTTCCAAAACTAAAAAATGACATACCAGTGGCTGCCTGGAGAGTTCCCAATTTCTCAATACATTACAGCATCAATCTTCAGCTGTTTGTCCCCATTTCTCTGACAGACGTTGATTGTAAAGCAGGAATTCTGAAGGACTTGCCTACCCTGTCTTGGCAGAGCTAAGCTGTCGACTTACCTGCTTCCAAGTTTTGTCCTGTTAGGACAGCATTCTGTCTACAGTTGAAGCAAGAGATTTTTCTTGCCAAGAGATAGGCTTGCCACTAATTCAACCATCTACAACTGGAGATTCTCAAGTCAGGTGTTTATTCAGGTTCTTGGCCAATTTTAATACATTTTATTTTGTTTTTTAATTTAATTTAAATTTTATATCTGGGGATTGAAGCTAAGACTCCACACATTAGATAAATGACCTACTTCTCAGCAATATACCCAATCTTTTCATTTTATAGTTTTGTATAGCAAATCATCACTACACATTTTAATAAGGTACAAATGTTGTCACATGCATAAAGCATATACTGATTGAATTAGAATAATTATTGCTTCTCTCATTATTTGTTTATGCTAGATCTTTCAGACTCATCTCTAAATCTTCATAAATATATAATAGGTTATTGCAAACTGTTCATTTCCTACTATATTATGAGAATCTCACTGTATTCTTGATAGTTATTTTGATACAAGTATTGCATCCTATTTTATACTGTTTGTCCTTTGCCTTCCCAGCATCTACATCTCATTTCCACATGGGAGAGAGAACATGTTGCCTTTGCCTTCCTACTTACAACTTCTCCTACTTGGTGTAATGTCCAATGTGATGTACAGCAATCCACCAATGTTGCTGGGTTCAAAAATAAACAAGAACCTCAATAACATTTCTTGAATAAATAAATTTATGTGATAATAAATAAGTTATTATGAACACATTTCAATTCAAAGTAACTACAAAAAAATAATATTAGTAATAAATTCAACCCAGCAGTGAAGGACTCTTTGATGTGCAGGACAAAACTTCAATGGCAAAAATTGGAAAAGATTCAAAAGACAGACAAGAATGAGTGAAAGAACCTTCTAACTTCATGGGTTGGATGCATTAAATATTGTCAAAATGCCCATAGCATCCTAAGCAATTTACAGACTCCATGCAGTACTTTCAATATCCCAACAACGTTCTTTATAGACTTAAAGGAATCTCAAAATATTAAATGGATACAAAAGCAACACAACAAAACCAGTGGTATCATAACACTTGGACTTTGCCTGTACTTAATGGGTTGTCTACATATGTAATATCAAATTTTAAAACTCCTTTTGTATATTTTGCATGACAGTTCTTTGTCAGATATGACTTTTCCAAACCTGTCTCTGGCAAACATTGTCTTCAATTTGTGCCTTTTGATTCTCCTGGTGATATCTTAAAAGAGCATAAGTGTTTAGTTTTAATGAACTTAATCTTATCAATTATTTCTTTTCTGATCCCACTTTTGATGTTATATATAAAAAGCCATTGCCATACCCAAGGTCACTCAAATTCTCTCCTGTGTTTTCTTCTAGGAATTTTATAGCTTTGCATCTAGTTATTATTAGACATTGAGTTTAGTTTAGTTTAGTTTGCATTAGACATTTGACCAGAGACAGAACAGATAGGAGATTAGATAGATATAAATACAGATGGCACAGATTTCAGTACACATGAAGTTTTATCATAAGAACTGACCTACTCAAATCACTGAGGTTGAGAAGTCTTACAATCTGCTATCTGAACAAATGCTTATCAAGGAAGCCATTGGCCTATTTCAGATTCCAAGAGCCCTAGATTGATATGTGAGATGAAATCATGACACTTCCAAGTCCAAGTCAGAAGTTCTGAGAAGTGGGAATGCCAGGAGCAGGAGGTAAGAAAAGATAGACTCAAGCACAGAGCATGCTCTCCCTTCCTGCTTGCCTTTAGTCTGTCTCTTCTCTCAAAGACTTGGAGGTTCTCTTACACATGGGTGAGTAATGTTTTCTCCTGCTATTTTTCCAATGCTAATCTGTTCTGGAAGGACTCTCAATAGCTACATCCAAAAACAATGCTTAGCTATGACTTTAGGCATCCCTTAGCTCAGTTAGGTCCACACAAAATTCACATCCACACCATTATTTTTTATGAAAGGAACGGGGTCTGGTTTTTTTTTTAATGCTTTATTAGTTCTTTGTGAATTTCACATCATGAACTCCAATCCCACTCACCTTCCTGTCCTTCCATATCTACTCTCTGCCTGTGCAATGCCCCCAAAACAAAAAGTAATAATAAAAACAACAAAAAAAGAAAAAAATAATCAACGTAAAAAAAATCTCTCTGTGGAAGCTGCAGTGTGTCGCAGTGTGTCACACAGTATACCCTATTGCCAAACAGCTTTACTTGTAAATATTCATTGCAATGAGTCATTAGTCTGGCTTGAGGCCTCTGGTTTCTGCTACAGTATCAATATTGGATTCTCACCAGGGCTTCTCTCAGATATCCTCTTGTCTTGTGCCTTGGAGATCTTGCAGCTTTGGTTCTGAGGACAGGCATTCCAGCAGTACATAGACGGATTAGATGTTGGGGTAGGGCAATTCAAAGCCCTGGATCTGGGCTTGGGTAGTGGCTGTGCTGTTCAGCCTGCCCACTCTCATGATCCCTCCCCCCTAATGTTAGCTCTCCTTTGCCAAGACGAGGGGTGGGGCCAGCTCTCCTACTTGTGCAGATGGCAAGAGGCTGGAATGGGTTTTACACAGTCATGCCATCATGGTCAATTCTCCTGTACTCATGACACCAGGGCTAGCTCTCCCACACTGACCAAAAAAAGGTGGCTGGCCATACTCTACAATTGACTGCAGGTGCTGAGGAGCAAGAGGAGGGGATCTCTCCAGAGCCAATGCCACTACATGGCTGGCAGGGACTGGGCCAGTTGTCCTACACACAGGCCCTTTGTGGTCAGTTAGGTTTGTTTTCCATTTGATTGGTTTTCCTTTTTTGACCTTAAAATTGCCTTTTCTCCATTTAATTGTCTTTTCTGCTTTATCAAACATCAGTAGCCTCTATTTATGTAGATCATTCTCTATATTTTCTATTAATATGTTTGTCTATTATCAAAGACAGCTTTAAAGTGCCATTCTAAACTTCTATTGTAACCATGAATCACTGTTGTAGTTTTATATATAATGTAATATATACTTATATTTTACCTTTCTAAGGTATAAAATTGCAATGATCAGGTCTATCTACTTTGGGAACAGTGATCTCCCCTGCTCTTTGTGTTGTATCTTGCACATGGCAGGAAACTCAATATTTGCTGATTAAATGAATAAATTAAAATTTTCAGGAGAACATAGAAAATGGATGAAAAGAAAAATGCTGGAAACAGAATGCAGCTAGGACCCACCTGTTTCTGTGATGAAAGATTTGATAAAAAGAGGTCCAA
This sequence comes from Lophiomys imhausi, assembly GCA_907164525.1. Lineage (NCBI taxonomy): Eukaryota > Metazoa > Chordata > Mammalia > Rodentia > Muridae > Lophiomys > Lophiomys imhausi. Next base: position 10,100,806 of record CAJQZJ010003694.1, on the reverse strand, counting down.
AGGAATTTGCTGAACAATTGGGAATGTCAGCAAAAGGCCTTCAGGACATCCTTGACTCCAACAGGTAGGTCTTCTGCCACAAGAGCTCCACAGAAGTTCTGTTACAGCATCTAAAAGTGGTGACAGTTGCCAATGTACCTACGTTTATCAGTTTTCTGTACTGCCATCTTAGTTTTCTCCCAGGTGTGGGGATCATAAAGGCAATCTCACGCTATAATCAGTTGAGAAAGGTGTGAATTGAATAAAGACACTGTAGCTCAGCCAAAAAGATTTAAAAGTCTCTAATTTAAGGGACTGGAGTTGGGAGTTAGTTAATTCTTATGCATGGACTAACAAAGAAATGCAGGTTTCTGGAGGAAACCTCAGATATTGCTTGCCCCACAGAAGGCCTCTCTGCACAGGAAGGTGGGCCCAGACCAGGGTCGAAAAGCTGTCTCAGCTTTGTTTTAGTTGTAAGAAAAATGCATAGATGCACCGCCACCCATTTTGCAACAAGTCAGTATGGAAAATAAGTATTTTTTGCAGGAAATTTTTCATGTATTCTTTCTAAAGAATAAAATATATTGTGTGTTAAGCTTTATGAAAAGTCAGAGGCTTGCTTGCCATGGTACAATTCTGAATGGGCAGTAAGCAAGGGGACTGCAGAAATGAAAATTTTCATGCTTTCTAAAAATACTGGTGAGGATCACTTCTTCCATTAGCTCAGATTAAAGCAAATTCAGCAGTGATTCAGGTAGATTCAGGAGCACCTCATCCAATGGGGTTCCTCCAGAGGAGGAGGAAGAAAAGGTAGATGCTTAGTATTTCCCCACAGACAAGCTCTTTAATAATAGCCAAGGGTAATGTTATTAAATACAATTCTGATGCCCTTTGCTGTGGAGTAAGTGGTATATGATACTCACAGCAGAACACTGTAAGCTGAAATTCTACACCACTGTGTGCTACTGTTTTAAAAACATGATAACCATCACTATGGTAATGTTGGCCACATGATAATGTCTGCCACTGTTTTACCAGGTTTCTGACTAGAAAGATTATTGGATCTAGAGGAAATAGTTTATTTCTCACTTTCAAAACTGTTTTGTGTAGTGTTTAGATCTACTTTAGTTTTACGTGCTTAAATATGACTTACAAGGACATGCTATTCCGCTTGATTTCATCATTTGCCCTTAATTATGTCTAAAGTAGAATGAGGTTATATTTGACGAATCTAACCCAAAGGATGAGGATATAAAAGGCCAACACTCTTCCGGGCTCCAAGTCAACATACTAAAGGGTACAGGTAATTCTTATGTAAATACATTTTAAAATTGTTCAAGTTATTTCTCAAAACGTTTATGATTTGTAAGAAATATATTTCTTTCAAATGAGAGTCCATGTCAACACCTTGTTTGGACGGAGACAAAGAAGATAATCTGCTAAAGAGTAATTATTAGCTGGTCACAACTGTTATTTTCAGAGCTTTGTTGGGAAGGAGGATGAGTGATACGGTTGCCAAGGGAAACACTTCTCTGATTGGAAGAGAGATCACACAGGTTTTACAAAGGAAAAGGAGGGATGGCTTATTTCCTAAGATATTTTCCTCCACACACTTTTATTTTCTTACATTGTTGGAAAAAAAGAAGCAGAAACAAGAATTGCCTCTTTTGCTCCTTATTCATTCTGCAGATTCACAAGTGTCTGAGTAATGAGCCCGCAAAGCAGTCTACCTCCCAGAACTACTTTTCTTAGCATTGTTTAAATTGTTACCTGAACGTGGTATTGTTTACCTTGCTGTTTGTTCTGACCAATTAGAATGCAGATTATTTATTGTTAAAGGCTACATTTTATAATTGTTGTGTTGCCCAAGTGCCCTGAATCAAGGACTCAGAGAGGTATTTTCATTTTATTATATTGTGATGTATTGTAACTTTCAATGTGGAATGAATGAGTTTGAAAGGAAATAGAAGATATTCTTATGTCTCTTCATTAGCTGCTTAGAAAGATTAACACAAACTGAGTCTTTATTCTCATAAATAGGCTTGCCTGGAAAGCAGGGTCTAGGGCCAGGTCTGTGCTTGACTTTTTCATCTGTATTCTCAGCTCTGAGAACTATGTCTGGTATATATAAATAAATTACTATTTAATGAAGGAAACCCTTTGTTTCTGACTACAGCTGGTGGGAGTTCAAACTCAGGGTCAGAGAAAAATAATAATCTCCTCTCCTTAAGCAATTCTAAAGATAAAAATTAAGTTAAAATGGGATAAGTCTCAAAGCTCTTTTAAAACTTCAAAGCATTGTGGGGTGACTCAGAAGCATGAGGAGAATATTAGGTTACCACCCAAAACATGATGCAAAATAATGTGTAAAATAACCCGGAAGCTGACGCATACAGGTATTTTAATAGGGGAGAGTACCCTGAAAGGAAAAGCCTCTTCCTGAGGATTCCACGTTTGTAGACTTTCCTGAGGACTCATTTTCATGTTTCAGGGATGCTTCCCTTTTCCTTTCAACTCACGAATTTTGGGAAAATCTCCTTGAATTTTTTTTCCTAGCATAGCATTTCTTTCCCTTGAAGATAATGACTTGGAAAAGGGAATACTTTGCTGGAATCCAGCTTTTCAGTTGTTAAACACAGAGTGAGCAGTACGCAGAAGAAGCTACTGAAGGAAATTTGCCCCAAACATGGGCAATCCAATTGCTCATGCAAGACCCATTTCAGCATATAGATGGGATGTAGGCAGCCTCGAGGCTAACAACAGCAATCATCACTCACTGAAAATGTACTGGCATCAGAGATTGCATGAAGGTTTTGATTTTCCTTCCCTCTTTACTTCCTTCGTGTTGTTAGTGAACCCAGGAATGAACCTGGAAGAAGGTACAGGAACTTGGAAGCCCACAAGTCATTCTTGTAGTGAAAAGCAGGAACTCATCAGGGAGGCTGATGTTCCCAGTGACTCCCACTTATTTCTCAGGGGAATCCAGTATCTTTAGCTCAGAATGCCTCTTGGTCAGTGCAGAAATGGAACTTTTTTAAACCTAGAAATACTTAAAGATAGCATTTGTAAGAAAATTATGAGGTTGACTACTGTTATTTTAAGATTAATCACCACAATGGAGGGATGTGGAAATAGTTATCTAAGATTATAGGAGCAAACAAGACGAGAAATGAGTGCATCTTGACTATACAAAACCATATGTACATACATATATGTAGTTATATATTATATTGTACACACATGTATACTATATATATCACATATATACATACATATATATATTATATTCTATATTAGTGATATCTCCCTAACTAGGTTACCAACCATTCCTAGGATTCTGATGATTATTTCACAGTGGCAGAGGTCAGGCAGGGTATATATGTGCCCTGCATTCATTTAAGTGAGGTGGTGTTCAGTCTGTTGAGTATGTCAGAAGGGTGTTTCAAGAGTTTATAAAGACTAAATAACAAACCACACTTTTTTTTTTTTTAAGTGGACTTGATATAGCCGGATGCACATGCTATATTCATCAGGAGGCTTAAGAACTATTTTTTATAAGGAAAGAAGGAAGAGTACTTGGTGTCTATGAAGAGGAGAAATTCACATACTAAAACTCCATGGTAAAGCTATAGAAACTGAGCAGAAGACAATACAGCATGAAATCAAGAAAAGAAGTTTAAATGATGGACCAAAGAGAATCACACATTTTCCTCCTTTTGATAAACTGATCATTTCCTTAGCAAGAGAAGAAAGTAGTGCTCTTCTTGAATACTTTGTATCTGAAATCATCTCAAAGTCTTACTTCCAGTAACACATTTTATCTATTTGACAGTCTGATAAAATGAATCATCTAGAAGGTCACCAAGCTATGTTCCATGAATCTAGATGCTTTTCTGCTATGTTATGGTATGTGAGCTAGGAATATTCTATGAATTTTAAAATATTTACATAAGTACTTATGTAATATCTTCCATGTCACCTCTTGTCCTGCCAACCCTAAAATGCTTACAAACAGGTCATTAAAAATGTTTTCCAACTAATGCCCTGTTATCCCTCCCCCACCCACGCTGAATTGCAAATGAAAATATTGAGACAGTTGTTTTTTTTTTCTTCATTCATAATTAGAACAGAGATTTTAAACAAGGTCTATTTTATAGTGCGTTCTCATACTATGACTGGGAGGAAAAGCTATCTCTGATGATGACTGTAAGTAAAATGTCTAGTTAGAAATAATGACCAGCATCCACAAGTCCCCTTCGTGAGCGAACGGAGTCTCAGGTGCCAGCTTAAATCTAGATAGTGGAGAAAACCGGAACTTTGAAGCAGGGAAGAACTAGCTTGAACTAACGGTCAAACTCAAACCCTCACGAAGCTCAGAAAAAGACACAGGTGGGATGAGAATGAGAGGTGGATTCCATGAGGTGGGGCTAGGCCATACTGGGGATAAAGGACACAACAGGTTGTTACAGGATAGGCTGGAGCCATCAAATACTCAAGGATGTTAAAGAAAGATGCTGCGTGTTTCCAGGGTGAGCTAAACAGTGGTGGAGATGGCCAAGCATGGAAACAGGGCAAAGAATCATGATTAAGTTTTCCACCATGGCTCACACCAGTGCCAATGACAGAATAGGTTCCTTAGCACAGCCCTAGATTAACTGCTTTCAAATCCCAGACCAGCTCTGACTCTTGCTTCCTTTGAACCTGTACCTCTGACATCATAACAGCTTTCTCTTCCTGTATTTTATTTTATAACTTTTTATTTTGAAATAGAGTCTCACTAAGTTTCTCAGGCTTGCTTTGAACTCTATCTGTTGGCCCAGGAAGGTGTGGACTTGTGATCTTCCTGTCTTAGCCCCATCAGTAGCTGTGTCACCAGGTTTGATTTTGGTTTTCTCTTAATTTCTTTCAAATGTGTCACTATAATCCTGAAATACTCATTGCTCTTGTGAAATGGGAAAAAAAATTAGTCCCACAGTATTGCTGGACAGAAAGACATACCCCATGAAACTCTGTAGTGAGTTCAATAGCCACTCTGGTAAGAGGAAACAACTGTATCTGGCCAAGGAAAACATAAAAGCAGGGACGTGGGACTCCCTACCAGTGGGGCCAACTTGCTGGCTATGCTTCCTACTCAGAAAACATGGTACCAGGGCTTCCAGACAGCATCCCTGGTCTGCCTATTGCTGAAGCAGCCTAATGAACACTTCTGAAGCAGAGCAGATATTGAAGCACAGAAGACAGAAATAGGAAAAGGACCGAATCACATGTTCTACTTTCAGTTCTTAACCTTTTTTTAAACTAAAAGTTTAATGTTAAGACGATACTTCAGATATTCTGAAAACAATTCATGTGTACATTGCACAGGTATCCTATTCTTACTGTGTAAGTCTGGTGACCTTTGTTTAGCTGTTTTGCTCAATTATTGTCTGCTTTCCTTTCTAGAATGTAAACTCCTCAGGAAATCCGTGTTTTGTTCAAGGATGTGCTGATGCATACAAAGAATCCACAACAATGTTTTTGATCCTGGTATAACAGACCCTCAATTAAGAATTGCTGAAAACTTAAACATAGCAAAAAGAGTGGAACACCTGTTTTCTCATCTAATGAGCAAGGTGGCTGTAACCTCAGGGTTTTTCTATGGTCATAAAGGGTAGACTTATATGGGACTTTGGGTGGGTGGGTTTGCACAGATTCAAGTACGCAGTAAGTCCATTACTACCAACTTCCTTCAAAATATTCTGCTCTCAAACATCTTCAAGGAAGAACACAGGGTCCTTCTTAATAAGGCATTAATTGCAGCCCCATCTCTTCAAGGAGCTCTAGCATACATTGGGACATTAATTGGTATAGAAACTAGGAAAGAGTCCAACCTGGCATGTCTCCCTCTCAGCATGTTGTGAAGTTGACAAAGCACTGGCCTCCTCTGTAATGAAAGCCTATTCTCTGGACTAGACAGTCAGGTGCTGGCTTTCACCAACAAGGTAAAAAGAGGCTTTGATTCACACCACCACTAACTGCTTTGGCAGGAGAGGTTTTGTTTGAACTCTACTTTGGAAAGGAAAAAGGTACACTAAAGAAAAATCATGACTTCTCCCTTTTAACCTATTTCATACATTTTTCTCCTCCTTTGGACAAATAAAAAGTAAAAAAGAAGAAAGATCAATAAAATGCTGTAAGCACAAAATTATTGATCAGTCTCCAACTCTTCATTTGTCTTCAAAAGAAATTTATGACAGAGAGTTAAAAAATAAAATAATAAAATAGAACAAGAGGGGAAGACATTCTAAATACACATGGAGCATTAAATTAAGTTCTGGTTGTTTCGTTTTTGGGTTTTTGGTGGTTTTTTTTTTGTTTTTTTGTTTTTTCATAGAAAACACTCATATTCTAGCTGGAGAAGTTTCTGCTTTCTGTTTCCTTGGTTCACTTGAGTTTTCACTCAGAGAACATGGACAGTGCATGGAGGCCTTTGAACCTCTGAAAGTTGAGCCTTGACCCTCTGAATTACCTGTTCCCATTTTTACAAAGAATATTCATCCTGGCTCAACACAGAACATAAGCGTAACATCGCCATGGGTGTGATAAAGTCTTAAGCAAATTATTTCCTGGATGAAAATGATCTTCCAGGGCTAGTTTTCTTCATTCATGATCTTTGCTCCTCACACTTTTAATTAAGGCAATTTGCAACTGAAAAGGCATATTATGTTAGCACGAAATCCACCAGTTAGTAGTATCAGTTTGACTCCAAGGGAAACAAATGGGAACTTTCTCAACTTGCATGGGATCGCCATTTTTTTCCCTAAGCACTTGTCTTGGGTACCATGATCAAGGAACATGGAAGAAGCGCTATGGTTTCCTCAGGAGTGCTTCCCATCTCTCCTTCTCAGAAGTTTCTCTGGAACTGTTCCAGGAGTGTGACACACTCACCACAAGAAACTGCCCCTGAAATGAATTCAGTCGCAACCACTTTTTATTTTGTAGTGTTTCTTCACTCTGTTTTAAACATGGTTCCCTCAATCATGATGGCTCCTTTCAAGGGTATTTGAGTGATTTATTTCACCGTCTTTCACAGCAAGCTCAGTGACCCTGAAATGCATTGTCTTAGGGTCTGATAAGAATAGTGATAGACACACATATTTCCCCATCCAGGCCGAAACTGAAAGTGTTGATCTGGTAGAACTAGAGGATAGAGAAATGGTCATTAGAGGCTGAGCATGGGGCTGAGGAGATAGACAATGGATGGTTAGAGGGTATAGGGGATCAGTTGGATAGGAAGATGTCAACAATTTACTTTGTACTTCACAATAGCCATTATAGAAGGTTTCCAACATTCCACCACAAAGAAATGATGTTATGCCAATTACCCTGACCTGATCTTTCCATATTGTATAAATGTGTTGAAATATTGCACTGTACACTGTAAATCTATCAATACAAGTCAACTACATTTAAAAACAAAGCAAGAGGTGAGATCAGTTAAACTTGGGACTCCTGGCTAAAGAACAGGAATCCCACTGCATATGTCATGGAGCAGTTTGTCACATACTGCCTGTCTATCTATCTATCTATCTATCTATCTATCTATCTATCTATCTATCATCTTTCTTTCTTTCTCTTTCTTTCTTTCTTTCTTTCTTTCTTTCTTTCTTTCTTTCTTTCT
>CAJQZJ010003694.1:10052816-10093157 GCA_907164525.1 Lophiomys imhausi | reverse complement strand
TCTTTCTTTCTTTCTTTCTTTCTTTCTTTCTTTCTTTCTTTCTTTCTTTCCTTCTATCTATCTACCTATCTATCTATCTCTCCCTCTGTCTTCTATCTATAATCTAGCTACCTAGCTATCTAGCTGTTTTCACAACAAATAAAATACAAGACTCTTGTTCCAAATCACACATACATTTTGCAGAGAAAGAAACTGGAACCTGCAGCTGTCATGTCCCCACCCTGCTTTTTTCTTTACATGATACTACCTTGGACCACACAGGACCCATAGGCTCAAGTTTGCACATACAAACACACATACATGTTTTCTGGGGACAGCATCTTGCCTTCTGCAGACCTAGAAAAGCTGCTCTTTGGTTGTCACAGCACAGCCCGTTGGCAGATGGCAGATGAGCCTCAGGCTCAGCATCAGCCTTTACTTAAAAAGAGCTCCCCTGGTGCCTCTCCATCGTGCTCTCTGGAGGATGCCTGTCAGGCTAGTCCCATCTGCTGTAGTTTTCCAGGAACTGTATCTGGGTTTCACACCACCGGCTGCCATGTGCCTGGAAGCGTTTCTCCTGCCTACATCACTTCTGCTCACTTCTGTGGCAATCATTTCAGGAGCTCCTTTGCTTAAGTATTGAATAAGAAAGAAGAGAGAGAGAGAGAGAGAGAGAGAGAGAGAGCGCAAGTGGCCCTACCTTGCAATTCATGAACCTACCTTCCACCTGCACTTTCCTCCACAGTCACAGTGGCTGTACTCACTACACTTCCAAGAAAAGCCAAATCCCAGGAAGACACTGAGGTTCTTCTATCTATCCATCCATTCACTCTTCTCTGTCACCAAGTTCACCATTTTCCTGGGTACTGGTAGCCTTCCTAATGGCATGCTGCTTTTTATGGTGACATATCACATAGGAAAAAACCTCTGCAGATCCCTTACCACTGAGAGATTTCCATGCCCTAACAGCAGACTCTAAGAGTAGTTCATATAATGTTTTTTTTTGTTTGTTTCCTAATCTCAAATGTCTCTCTTAACCAATTACACTTTATTTTCCACCATTTCGTTAGTATCACTCAAGGTTAATTTGTCAATATTAACAGTTGCTGCATCTGGATGACCAGACCCAATGATATGCTTACAGTTCTTGGCATCTCAGCTGGAAACTAAAGACCTCCCTTCTTAAAATGCAAATTTCACCTGCCATATTAATTAAATTGTTATGTTATTGTGTTAAAATATGACCAAAACCAACTTATGGAAGAAATGGTATATTTTGCCTTGCAGTTCCAAACGTAGAATGTATAATGGCATGGAGGTATGACAACAGAGTGCTTGGACAAGAAACTGAAAGATCACATCTTAGCTGTGAACACGAAGCAGAGAACTGGAAGCAAGGCCAGGCTATATAAACTACGCAATTCCATTACCCAGTGATGTACTTTCACCAGTGAGGCAGTACCCCCTAAAGGTTCCATTACCTCCCTAAGCAGCACCACTCACTGGGGACCCAGTGTTTAAGGCATAAGCCTATGGTTGCATTTCTCACACAGATCACAGGACCTGGCTTCTGGACCCTTCAGGCAAGAGATTCGTCACATACAACATTTGTCACTCTTTCTGCATCTTCCTTTTGGATTGCTCCCTCTAAAATTGATTTCTAAAGATGTTGGCTTTTCTCCTTTGTGCCTTAATCCTTTTTCTTCCAGTTAGCTCTCTGAATAACTTCATATGGGTTTACATCATTCATCACTCCCCCAGATGAGAGCCTCCATCTCCAGTTTCTCCCCAGGGCTCCTGATATACAGCTTCCCCTTCAATTGAAGCTTAATCTTTTAACACAATCCACTCTTTATTACTCACTACTGATTTATCTGTGTGTGTGTGTGTGTGTGTGTGTGTGTGTGTGTGTGTGTGTGTGTGTGTGTGTGTGTGTGTGTGTATGCATTTAAATGTGTTGGCATATACATGTCATAGCATGCATGTGACTGTCAGAGGACAGTGTGACTTTGCAAAAGTCAGTTCTCTCCTTCCACCATGTGGGTTCTGGGATCAAACTCTCTCAGGTCATCAGGCTTGGTGGTGGGTGCCCCTATGAGCTACTCCATCTCACCAGCACCAGAACAATCCTCTTCATCATGTATCATCTCTAGTTTTCCTATATGTCACTAAGAAATATTTTTAGCATCACCTAGTAGCTAGGCTGAAAATAGAACTTGATTAGTTCATGCGTCCCATCCCAATCTCTGAGAAAGTTTTGTTGGTTCCACTTCAAGTCTCTGAAATATGACTACAGTACTCACCTCTTGTAGGGAAGGTGACTACTGCACCCCACCATCTCCCTAACCTAGATTACCACACAGCTTTCCTAATTTTTCCTAGCTTTTCTCCTCCACAGAGCAGAGTGGTCTTCCTACAGTGTATGACAGCAACAAGCCCTTCATATTTTTGCCACATTAGGACTATAAACCAGCCCTCTAAAATTAGTTTTCATGTGACTCCCTTTTTTTTCTTTTTTTTTTTTCTCATTATTCTATGTGCTATGAGGACTTCTTCCTAAGTCTTTACAGGGCCTGTCCTTCATCCAGTGCTCTTATCAGACTGTAATTATTCATAGGGGACTTCAACAAACCCTAGTCAAAACAGACCTTTTATGCACATTTTATTGCATTATTTTTCTTCAAACATGTACTTTTTTAAATTGTATTTTAATGTACTTATATCAGTAGTTTATTTTTTATTAATTTTAATGGGAAATATTACTTCAGGAAAGGCTTCTTACTTACTCTCTGTCTCTTTATTAGTAGCAAATTCCCAGAGGTCAAAATACTACTTAGCATATAACAGTTCCTCACTAAGAACTTGTTAGAATAAAAATGAATAAATGAATGAATTCAAACTACTTACTCTGAGCCATGTGACAGTTTATTTACTGTGAAGTGCATAAGTTGAGGAACTTGTCAGTCAGGTTACTGTTAAGGATAGGAGAACTGCTGTTGTGCTGTTGTGATATTTCACACACTTCATTTACTCAATAGTCTCTTCCTGAATGACTAAACTAAGTAGGTTAATAAACATGGTCATTGCACATTGATCTATATTCATTTCTTCCAAAATGCAACATTTTTCATAATTTTTATTTCATGGAGTTTTGTCCATAGTATTCAGCATGACAGGCCAAATCCATTTCCAAATAATTTCAGCTGTCCTGTCTGTAGCCATTCTTCTCTACATATGAATATTCATCTGCTCCGACTGTGCCCTACACATACCATTCTCAATCCAACCTCTTAAGACTTTGACAATTTCTCTCCTCCCCATGCTTTGTGCTACTATTACATCCAAACCAGAAACCATTCTTCTAACACACTCTCAGAGTTTCTACAGAAATATCACTCTTCTTGTCAATCACATATTTTCAGTAGAACATATTTTCATAATGTTTTCCACATAAGATTATATGTCCTTAAAACTGTATTTATTATTCTTCTCTGTAACTTAACATTTTGAAAAGTTCAGACACGTGTTCTATATTTATAACATTTCACCCTACCCTCTCCCCTCTCAACTCCTGCCATGTCCCCACAACTCTCTCTCTTAAACTCATAACCTCTTTTTTAATTATTATTGTGACATATATGTATATATAATAATATATGTACTATATATAAATACAACCTACTGAATCCATTTAGTATTTCTCTTACATAACAAGTGTTAGGACTGACCCCTTGGGACAGGGTAATATGTCAGTAGGGTTGTCTGAAGGAAGACTGATTCTCCCTTTCAGCAGCCACTAACTGCTTAATCTAAGTGTACGTTGGCTTTTTAAAAATTTTGTTTTGTGTTTTTGCTTGTTTGTGTGTGTGTGTGTGTGTGTGTGTGTGTGTGTGTGTGTGCGTGTGCGTGTGCGTGTGCGTGTGTGTGTGTGTGTGTGTGTGTGTGTGTGTGTGTGTGTGTGTGCCCATGTGTATGTGCATGTGTGTGTCTTTCTTTACCTGGGTTTAGTATTTTGGTAATGTTGACTTCACAGAAGGAATTTGGAAGGGTATCTTCTGTTTCCATTTCTTTAAATAATTTAAGAAGTTTTGGTTGTAGATCTTGTTTGAAAGTCTGTTGGGAATCCATCTGGCCCTGGGCTTAATTTTAGTCAGAAGGTCTGATCTCCTTATTGTTATGAATTGGTTTAAATTATTTACCTATTCTTCATTTAACTTTGGTGTTTTGGATAAAGCTAAGAATTCATCCATTTCTTTCAGATTGTCTGACTTAATGAAGTTAAGTTAAAAATATTTTCTAAAAGTATTCCTTTATAGTATTTTGAATTTCTTTGTTGTCTGTTGTACTACATACCTGTTCATCTCTGATTCATTTAATTTGGGTTCCTTCTTTTGTTCTTTCATTCCTTCTTTTGGTTTCTTTTATTGAGCAAAGGGTATGTTGATCTTGGTAATTTTTCTCCAACAAATCAGCTCTTAGACTTTTTTTGAATCTTTGTGTTGTTTTGTTTCTATTTCATTAACTTCTCTGGTTTTTATTTTATTTTATTGCCATTAGTAGATTTGGGGTTTGATTTGTTATTGTTTTTTTTTTCAAAGTCTTAAGTTATATCAGTAAGTCATTTACTTGTGCTTTTGATTTTTTGATTTTTAAATACAGGTGTTTAAAGCTGTAAATTTCTCTCTTAGGATTGGTTTTAAAGTATCCCAGAGGTTTTGTTGTGATGTGGTAATTTCATTTTCATTTAATTCCAGGAAGGTGGGTTTTTTGTTTGTTTGCTTGTTTGGTTGGTTGGATGGTATTTTTTTAGGTCTTTCTTGATTTTTTTCTATGACTCCTTTATCATTTAGCAATTTGTTGTTCAATCTCAATGAGTTTGTGTGATTATTGCATTATGGTAAGATAGAATTCACAGTTATTTCAATTCTTATGAATTTGTTAGACTTGTCTTATGCTCCAAGGTGTATTCTATTTTTGAGAAGCTTCCAAGGGATGTTCAGTTGAATGCATACCCTTTTGTTCATGTATACAATTATGTAGGTATCTGTTAGGTGTATTTGATGCATGATATCATTTAATATAATGTTTCTGTGATTAGTTTTGCCCAGATGGTCTGACTATTGGAGAAGGTGAAATATGGAAATCACCTCCTGTTACTGAGTTGGAACTAATCTATATCCATAATTCCAGTAATATGTATGCTTTTTATAAAATTGGGTGAACCATAGTTTGGTGCACTTATGTTTAGGATTACAATGTCTTGTTGGTTGACTATTCCCTTGATTAGAATGAAGTGTCCCTATTTATCTCTCCTAATTGGTTTTAGTTCAAAATCTATTTTGTCAGATATTAGTATAGCATAGAAACACATATACTTGCTTGGGATTCTTTTTAATCCTTTCAGTTTAAGAAGGTGTCTATACTTAAAGGTAAGATTAGGTTTTTTTTTTGTAGACAACAGAAAGATGGATTTTATTTCTTAATCCATTAAAAAATCAGTGTCTTTTGGTTGGGAGGTTAAGATTATTAATATTTAAAGTTGTTAATGAAAAGTGTGGCTTTTTTTTGGGCCATTTGTGGTTTTAGTCTGATTTTGGATTATAGTAAGTTTAGCATTGTGGTGGTTTGAATAAGCGCGCCCCACCCATGGGCTCATATATTTGAATGCTTGATTCCCAGTGGTAGAACTGTTTGGGGAGGATTAGGAGGTGTGTGTGACACAGATGGAGGAGACGTGTCACTGGCAGTGATATCTGACATTTCAAAGGACTCCCACCATTCTCACCATGCTGCTCTGTCTGTGTTCTACTTGTGTATAAGGGCATGAACTCTCACCTGTTCCTGCCATCATACCTTTATTATATCATAGTGGACTCCAGCCCTCTAAACTGTAAGCCCAATTAAAAACTTTCTTCCAAAGTTGCCTTGGTTGTGATGTTTTGTCAAATCAGTAGAAATCCAAATTGATACAAGCTTCATCTCTTTTGTTTCTGTAGTCTAGTGCCTATCCTCATTTTTCTCTTCGGTCCAAACTATTGCTTCTTCTAATGACTCTGTAGGGCTAGTTTTGTAGACATGAATTCTTTTAGCCTGTTTAAATCATGTTTCTTTCTCTTTCAACTATGCTAGAGAGCTATGCTGAGTATAGTAGCTTCAGTTTGTTATGGGGTCTTCTATACTTAGAATATATTGTTTCAGGGTCTTCCAGCTTTTAAAGTTTCCATTGATGAAGCAGATGTCATTCTGATTTGTTTTTTATGTAATTTGTGGTATTTCTTCTTACAGCTTTCAGTACCCTCTCACTGTTTTATATATTTAGTGTTTTAATTGATTTCTGGTCTGTGCTTTCTGTGCTTCTTGACTCTGTCAGGATATGCCTTTTCATGATTTGGAGAATGTGTTCTCTAGGTTTTATGTCAACTTAACACAAGACAAAGTAATTTTGGAAGAGGAAACCTCAACTAAGACATTGCCCACACCAGATTGGCCTGTGGACAACTCATTTTGTTTGTTGAAGATTGATGTGGGAGGGCCCAGCTAGATGTGGATAGTTCCAACCTTGCATTGGCAATTCTGGGTGTTACACTAAGAAAGCAAACAGAGCAAAACATGAGGACATAACATGTACACAGCACTCCTCAATGGCCACTGCATTCGTTCAAGCCTCCTGGGTCCTTTCCTGAGTTTCTGCTCTAACTTCCTTCAATGGTAGACCGGAATGCAGAACTATAAGCAAAATACTGTCCCCAAGTTTCTTATAATCAAGGTCATTTAGCAATAAATACCCTAACAAGGATAAAAATTGGTAACGTGACATTGGGATATTGTTGTAACAGACCTGACCATATTCTGGAGATGACTGTGTAAGGATTTTGAAAATCTAGGCTGGAAAGGTGTTCAGTGTTTAAAGCTTAATGAGCTTGTCTGTGGTGGCTTGAGAAAGTATACATGATGGAGCCCTGGCTAGTGACACTTCATAAGGAAGCAAAGACTATATTAGGACCATTTAGGTGATATTTTCAACCAAAAATACGTGATTCTGGTCATCTGGAGCTGAGAAATCAGCTGTGATTAACAAGAAACCAGCTCCACTAAAGTAAAAACCTTTGCATTGAGGGACAATTGATGCTGACCAGCTGAAACTCAAAAAATTAGCAGTGATTAAGACACCAGTATCATTAAAGTGAAATCTAGGAGTATGTCCTTAGGGCAGTATACAAAAGCTGTGGTTCAGAGAAAGCAAAGGCTGCATTTCATGCTGACAACTTAATCAGGAATGTGTAAGAGTTACCCAGTAGAGAGCAGCTGAGGCTCGGCGCTATGTATCAGGGCTGGAGTCCATGAAGAAATGCCACCAGAAGCCATTGGTGAAGGTGTACCCTTAGTTTCAGTAGAGACCCCAAAGTTTGTACATCATGGGATGACCACAAAGGAGAGCATCAACCCTGGAGAGAGCCAGCCTGAGCCTAGGCACAAGGTGCACATGCTACCAGTGTCAGACATGGAGAAATGGAGACCTTTGACCCTTGGAGCCTGGAAGGTCACGAGTATCAGATGTAAAGCATGAAGCTTTTACCTGTTCAATTTTGGGTTTGCTTTGATCTGGTTGGGATTGTATCCTGGTAATTCATGGAGTAAGAAATTATGTAACTCAGTTTTTAAATTTTATTTAAGGCTTCAGGTAAGAGACTTTGGAATTTTAGAGACATTGGATATTTTAAAAATATTAATTTTATATTTTTGAGATTATAATATAGTTATATCATTTCTATCTCCTTCTAAACCTTCTCATGTATTCTCTTTTGAATTCCTGGCCTCTTTTTCATTAATCATATTTATACATATATGTATATATGTATATATATATATATAATTGTGCATACAAATAAACAGGCTTAGTCTGTATAACACGATCTGTATTTATGTTTTTGTGACCGACATCTACTATTGAACAACTAATTGGTATCCTCTTCCCTGGGGAAGAGTTGTTTTAAAGGGGTGGTTCTCAACCTTCCTAATGCTGTGGCCCTTTAATACAGTTCCTTATGTTGAGGTGACTCCCAACCATAAAAATCATTTCATTGCTACTTCATAACTATAATTTTCTACTGTTATGAATCAGAATGTAAATATCTTATATTCAGGATATCTAATATGTGGCCTCTGTGAAAAATTTGTTCAACCCTCAAAGGGTTCGTGACCCACAGGTTAAGAACCACTATTTTAAAAATATTAATTTTTAAGATGTTTGAAATTTATAAAAGCCTGTGGAACTTTTAAAAGTTAGAATGTTTTGTATTGTGTTGTTAATAGTAATATGAAATCTTGAGGATAAGAAAGAAAAGTTTAGTTTAAAATTAAAGTGTTTGTGTGTCAAGGTGAGACGGGGTCAATTGTGCTGGCTAATTTTTATATCAGGTAGAAATAGCCTCAAGTCATTTTGCAAAAGGCATTTTGAGAAAACAGCCCTACCAAAGTAGCATGGGGGCAAGCCTGTGGTGCATTTTCTTGATTGACAAATGGTGTAGGGTAGCCTAGCTCACTGTGGGCAGTGCCGCTCCTGGGCTGTCCATCCTGCATGCTGTAAGAATGAAGTCTGAGCAAGCCAAGAGGTGGATTCCTCCATGGACTCTGCTTCAGTTCCCACCTTCATGTTCCTGCCCTATTACAGTATTTGTTGTGGGTTTGCTATGCCCACTTTTTCTCCCAAATAGAGTTTCTACCACACTCTAGTCCATTTAACTCCCAAGTAAATGACACAGAGACATCAATTTTTTTTATTAACAAGCTTCTGGTGCTATGCTGAGCAAGTTTTGAGATACTCTAACCAAACTATGCTCTTAATACTCAGATAAATGTCCCATTACTTGCCTTCTTACAGTTGACCCAGCTCAGTCGGTTCCATGTGTGTCCTCTGGGAAAACGTCTCTTGTCTACGTGCTCATGGTCCATCCTCATGGTTCATCTTGCATAATAGCAACTTCCTCTTCTCCTCTCTCTTCTTTCTTCCTTCTCCCTCATGGCCCCATGTGAGATTCCTCATTCAATCACAAGCCCCACCTTCCTATCTCTTCTGCCTGGTCATAGGCTCCAGCTTTTTATTAACCAATCAGAGATAATTGGGGAACATTCTTTGCAGCACATTGGCCATTACAATGCCCATGTCTAGACTGCGACTTGATCTTGGGGCCCTGAAGTCAGAATCTGAATATACAGAGCACAAGACCAACCCCAATACTGCCCAGCTTGAGCCTCTCCTGACTTTGTCAGTGACAGAATGTGATCTCTGAGTTGTAAGCTAAAATAAACCCTTCCTCCCCCAAGTTGTGTTTGCCAATGGTGTTTTATCACAGCAATGAAAACCTTAAGGCAGAGAAGTTTTCTTCTGTGATCCTATTGAAGATCTGGTCTGCAACAATGATCTGAAATTCTTCTCTTGTAATTAGAGGATTTGGTTTTTTTTTTTAATGATATTCCATTCTTCTATAATGTTCATTTACTGAGTTTTCAAACCTTTTTGTATCCTTTGCTTAAGATAAATTTCTCTGTTATTTAAATTCCTTGAATTCTTTGCTGAAGTTTATGGTTGTTATTTTAAGTTCAGTGTCCTGGGGATCCTTAGATAATTCTCAGTGGAGAACATTTCTATAGAACTAATGAATGGGTTTGGGTATACTACGTTTGCATTTCCCTTTGCTCATATTTCTGTGATGCAATCTTGGCACGTAGATTTCTTTCTTTCGCTGCTTTTCCTTCTTCTTTTTTTAGATGTCAGATTTACTCTGTCTCAGTCTGGGCCCATGTAGGAGCTGCATAACTGGAGCGAGGCCTGGGAATGTAAAGACAGCACTGGTAAGCTTGGTTCTTGAGGGACTCACCAGAGAAAGTGGATACAGGAGCTACTGTAGCTGGGCCTGGGAATGTGAGGATGATGCTGGCATTGAGGTTTTGGAGAAGTCACCAGGCACAGAAGCTTCTGCTGAACCTGTTTGCCCTGAGCAAGGACTGGGAGTGTGGAGATGGCACTGACAGGCCCACTTGCTGCATTATTCTTCTTTAAAGTGGCATAGAGGGATGCACATGAACCAGAAACAAGTCTGGTATATTAGACTCTTGATGAGTCCTTATTTAGGAATATATGAATTAACAAATTTATTAAAAACATGGAACAAAATTATAGTCTACAAGAGATGGGAACAAAGAACAGAGGGCTGATTTTGCACTAAGTCTGGTGTAGGAAATTTTACTTCATGGATATGATGTTCAGCACCAACAAGCTGAGGATTGACAGACACACATGGTGACCTGCCCTCCTCAGGAGTGTGTGTGTCCATACATCAGTTTCATGACAAAAATGCATTCCTTCACCTAGTAATTTTTGTTCTTCATACTTTGTAGAGGAAAGAAATTCTGTAGATGGTTTCTGGGAAACATGCATGCCTCCTGGTACAATGTTGACAAACAATCTAAAAAGATGCCTCCTCTGTTCATGGCTGTGGCTTAATAAATTGTCCCATTTAGTAAAAGAGTGCTAATTAATCTCAGCCATGATTAGCGTCCATATCTGATATTATTATCCTCCTAGATAAGGCAGTCAGTGTGCCCTCTGCCCTGCACACCACACAAAGGAGAGAAGCTGTGGAGTCTCATGGTAAGCATTTGTGCCAATTCCACACAGACTGTTACTACTGATGTAGGCGCTATATTGGTTCTGGTGTCTGCACAATTTTCTAAAATCCCAACAAAAGTCAGAGTGACACATCTTAAAGACAGCTCCCATTGTACTCTCTAGTTTTTAGACAGAACTTCACAACTTGGAAACATTCAATGACAGCCAGCCACATACCCTCATAACCATGATTGTCACTATGTATACTGCATAGAACATCTTATCATTTTTTTAATTTTTTATGTAAATTCATGACCTTTTTCAACTTCAAAGCAAGGGTGGCTGTCATAGATAGAGTTAGAGATGAAATAAATATATAAAATATCTGTACCCAATAGCTAAATGTAGGAACTTGGAAGAGTGGATGATGGACGTTTACCAGTGATTTTTTTTTGAATGTTCTCACACATATGGTGAAACCTATGGTGTTTGAGTGACACACACTCCTTGTTGAAAGCCAAGAAAAGCAACTGAGCTCCCACTTTTGCTTGGAAAATGACGGTAAAGTCCCTGAGCTGAAATAGAGGCTCCAATTTACAAGATGAAATGACCCTGAACAGGAGAGTCAGCGAACTAGTCCCTATGGAAACTCTTGTCCTTGAAAAAGAAGCACAGGGCTGGCCTGAGCTTCACAGCATTAAATGAAGTTAGTCTCCCTGCCTTATCCCTGAATACCATCACCGTTTTGATCATCACAGAATTTAGAAGTGAGGGAGAATTAAAAAAAAAAACCAAAAACCACTGCTATTGAACTACGGGCAGCAAAATCCTTATACTTCTTAAGGATTAACAGTAAAGCTTTAACAAAGTGTTTTAGATTCCTATTCATCTGAGAACATAAATACCACGTCCCACATGGCAATCCTCCACATCTTTTAGCCAAGTGATATTTCATTTGTTCATGAACAGATATTGTTGTGTTGATAGAAGCAGACCTTGATAGCAACTCTTCTTGCCATGGACAAATCAACCATGGATCCTTCTCCCATGGACAAACAGTAGACTGTGTTCTGAGACATCTGAGTTTCTAGCTCTGACTCTGAACTGATAAGGGACACATTCCTAGAGAGCTTGCTTTAAACACTTTTATTCTTCCTAGGAGGAGCTGCAGCAGTGTCTCTCCCATCTGAGGAGTTTTGTAATGGCCTTTGCTGAACAGCACTGAAGGCTGTCATTGTTTAATAGGTTTATAAATGCAAGGCTGACCTAAAAGTGCCTACCAAATGTCCTCAAGCCTATTGCCTGTCTCCCTAGCAGGTGTCATTGCATTGTCATGCAGTCCCCAGGGCATTGTGTAACTGTACAGCTGAGGACTGATGACAGAGAGGGAGGTTTGCAAAAATCCAGGCTGATCTGGAGAAACATGACACGTTCTCTTAAATGTGCTTAGTGTTTTGGTACATGCCGGTACCTCTGGGTGTGGTTTATATATTGAATTCCCTTTGCTCCACACATCTAGAAACCATTGTGAAATCAGTGATGCTTTTTAGAATTAATTGTATCTTGAAATCTGGGAAATATATTATGCTACATTTAAGAATCAAAATTTCATGACAGGTATAGCAAAATAAATGCAATATAAAGAAGATTATATCAAAAAGCATTAGTGCAAACTGCTTTGCTAAACCAGAACATTAAAATGGATGTTCATATAACTTTTGAAATCATTCTAAAATGTCTTGTAAACTCCCCCCTACCCCAACTTGTGTTTGTGTGTGCATGCTGCTCAAAGTTTCATCATAGCTACTGCACAAGAGGTTTCTGTCTGGCTTGTTTCTACATTTCAGGGTTGGGTTCTTTCCATTTCCTTGTTTATCTGACCTTCACCATGTTCATATCTGCTCCAGTATCTTGGGCCTTTGTACTCACAGATCCTCCTGAGGTTTCCCATTGTGCACTGACGAGAAAAACAGCTCTGTGCCCTGCTTTCTTTCATGCTTAAACCCCAAAGAGGCTCTTTCTCCTCAGTGTAGGGGCAGTTTTCAGTTCTCTTGAAAGACCCCCGACTAAGCGTGCCTATTTGTTAGTTGCCATTTTTTTTGCCATGCTGTTGCTTGTTATGGAATGGGGACTTTCCATGCTGGGCGAGGCCCAGCAAAGACAGGATATCTGTGGTCAGACACTTGGGGGCTGGCTCACTGGCAATAGGAAAGTAGCCTTATCAGAAAGTCCAGTGTGCTAAAGGTAGCCTTATCAGAAAGTCCAGAGTGTGTTAACGGTAGCCTTGTCTGATTTCAGAAATGCCAAGTTTGTCCCTAACCTGAACCCATGGCCTCATTTAAATCGACCAATGAGAACCCTGTAACCATGCATCTGCTTCTGTAAGCCCGCCTCTTGCCACCCCAACCCTATATAATCAACCCTCACCCTAGTCCAGCATGCTCAGTCACCCGAAGGCTGTAGCGTTTGCAGGCGCCTGTGTGAACAATAAAGTTGCCTCTTGCACTTGCATCCGGTGGTCTTGGTCTCTGTTCTTGGACGCTGGGCCCCAGGGGCAGTGTCCCCATTTTGGGGGCCTTTCACTCTTATCCTGCCTTAAGAAAAATTTACTCTTAACTCTCTTTAGCATGCTTTCTCTCTCTCTCTCTCTTTCTCTCTCTCTCTCTCTCTCTCTCTGTTGGATCTGTCCAATCCCTAGGGACAGCAATAGCTGTATTAGTATTAGCTCCCACAGATAAGGCAGATTCCAATATAAATCACATGTATGTTAAACAATCAAACATTTAAGTGCAATAGCCTTTCTTAGGCATTTGAGCCCTTTAACCTGATTTCAGAGAAAGAAAACACAATTTCAAAACTTCAAAACTCCCTTCATGATGAAGTTCTGTACATCAAAATGTCCCGGAAAATGGGAAAGTATTTATTTTAGAACCACAAATCAATATTTTACATATGCAAATCCACTCTAGACATAGACTTTAAACACTGTATAGTAAGTGTGAATTAATAGAAAAAGAATTTTTTACAAAATGTGGACTTTCCATCCCTCTATAAGTACACCCATGTTATCATGTTGAAGGCCAATCAACCCAAACTGGCTGTAACAAATTACAGACAAATTGCTCTTGTGAACTACATAGGAGTAAGCTCAACAAATCTTGTTGACAATGGCTTCATCTTGCAGTTCTGGGAGCTGAAGCTGGAACAGAGGAAAGGTCCTCCCTCTTAAGCCTTATTCCTGAAGACATGGCTACCTTCACTGGTACTGTCAGAGCTCAGTGCATGGGGACATCTCCAACAGAAAGATGTTCAGGAAACTAACTTTTAATAAAATCCTAAGCATTATTAAGCACATTAATTTTATTCACTCTACTTTGTTCCAGTTTTTAAACCTCTTATTAATGCTTTTCATGACTGCATCCTTCCATCCTTCAGTTGCTCATGGCTTATTCTCTGGCCTATTTTACCATGAAATTCATAGATTGTTACCAAAGGCCTTTCCTCTTCTTTCCTCATTCCTTCTTTCGACCTACAGAGGGATGTGCCATTGCACTTTTCAGCACAAATGGTGCCAACATGGTGACTACAATGCCACAAGTGTTAAGATACCATAGACATGATAATCAGGAACCCATGTGTTCCCCAGCAGCATCCCAGCTAAGCAGGGTGCACCCAATGGATCAAGGCATGCTTTGCTTTGCTAAAGTACACTTTAAGCACACACATAGGACTTGTGTAATCATTGTTGGTTTTATTCTTCAGACCCAGGACCTTTTCCTTTGGAACGATGCATCTGTGTGAATGCTGATGGCAGTCACATTAGGAAAGACTTGTTTTCTAAGCTGTAAACTGTGTGTTTGTGTAAGAGCAAAGCTAATTATTGTCATTGATACCTACTATTTATAATTTGCCTAATTGCTATGTAGAATGATATTTATGCCCGTCACAATTACACATTGCTTTATTTTCATTAGTTTTTTTTTTTTATTTCTTAAGGGCAAACATGAAAATCCTCCATATTTCTGCTTCCTCCACCCTTATGTATTTTGTGCTTTTAGGAAAGCATTTAATGGATTAATTAGTGTTTAGGTATTACTCATGTTATATCTGAGTCTGTGTGGTGACATGAGTCATCATTTAGCCCCCTCATCACTACAGACATTCCTGTCAGAAATAGAGGGTAGGGAGACACCTTTAATGGCTACTGGGAGAAGGAGAAAGAGAATGAAGAGGAACAGGAACTAGCAGGAGATGAGGAGGGTGAAGACTGCTACATTTCTATGACTGATTAATTGTTTAACTAATTATGAATAATTAATTATTCATTAAGCATAGAGTTAGTTGCTCAATTCTACACTAATTACATTGAGTAACCATGGTTTTACATCTCTTTCCAAATAGAGTAGGAGATTGCATTGTGTTTGTTTCTCTGTTCAGGCTGCATTGCTGCCAGATTCTTACTAAAGCACTGTATACACTGAGCTTTAACCCACTTTGAGTGGGACAGGGATATGTAAACAGAATGCCAGAATCCATGTCACTTATCACCACAAACACTATGAACACAGACCAGTGTTAAATATTTAAGCTGCATTATATTCAGAGAGCTGGCAATCTGTAAAGCCAGAGGAATAATATCATCAAAGATACTAGCCCCCTGTACCATCCCCAGCTAGCATTCTTTGTAGGGAATCTGAACACAAGCAGCCAGCCATTTCAAAGTTTAGTCTTGTTCATCTGGTAGGGTTGTTGGCCTTGTCTCTGAGATTTATGATGTTGGTGCTTTTTTCCTCATCCCCTCCACCTCTATGTGGTGTGTGTGTGTGTGTGTGTGTGTGTGTGTGTGTCTGTGTGTGTGTCTGTGTGTGTGTCTGTGTGTGTGTGTGTGTGTGTCTGTGTCTGTGTGTGTGTCTGTATGTGTGTAGAGTTTATGTGGAGTGTGTGTGTGTGTCTGTGTGTGTGTGTTCATGTATTTATATAGCATAACAGAGGTTCACAAATTTCCAAGGACATGAATTCTGCATGTCACCCAAAGCATCATCTGTCAAAGGTTAATTCAGAACAAATGAACCATTCGTAGTGTACACACGGTAAGTGCTTTATACTGTGTATGTGCAGAGTTTTACCAGTACAAATGCAGACAAATGCGCCCTCATAATACTGAATAAAGGTGCTTTCATTGTGCTTTCCTCTCCCCGGCCAGATTCATGTGTGAGGCCTGGACTCTGTTTTTCCTTCCATTAGTGTTCACAAGTTCTGAGGACCAAGCACAGAAGTCGAAAAAACAGTAAGTATAGAGAGAGACAGGAATGGGAGAAAAGAACAAAAGTACCTACAGACAAGGTAAACACACACACACACACACACACACACAGAGGCACACATACATGCACACATAGGCACATAAGCTCACACGCAGACAAAAACACACATTCATGTGAGCACATACACACAAATGTACATACACGCACATGCCTACATGAACATACACATACATACATGCATACATACACATACTTCTCTAATACAAAAATTAAAGGAATTTGAAAAGGCTTGAAAAAATTTTGATCCACCCAAGAAAGGTCTTTCCTCTTCTTTCAGTATTCCAGAGCCCTGACTATGAACTGTGAACTGTGTACATTTTCAGACATTCAAATCATGTTGCCATGAGTTGTTCACTTCATGGTAGACTTGTGGCTGCTACTGGAATTTGTCAATGTCATTCTGTCCTTTGTCACTCATGACATAATTTACTAGATATTTTCCCATTTCTGTGACAAAATAGTAAAAGAAGCTTGAGGAAATGAGTATTTTGGCTCACAGTTCAAGGGTACATCTGCTATGGTGGGGGGATTCAAGATGGCAGGATCATGAGTAGGCAGCTGGGTACATTGAAACACAGTCAAAAAGGTCACTATCTGTGCCCAGGTCACTTTCTGCCTTTTAATCAGTTCTGGCCCATGGTCCCTGGAATGGTGCTACCTACATTCAGGGTAGACCTTTCTAACTCAATGAACTTAATCTGCGTAATCCCTCACAAGCATTTCCAAGTCATTCCAAGTCTCATCGAATGACAGTCAAGATTAGCCATCACATCCACTAACACCCTAATGGAGGTTCAATTTTACAGCCAAGAGGCATTCATTCTTCCTGCCCCTTCAATCCATTAACTTGCAACAATTATGGATTGCTTCATCTTGGCAACTTCCTCAGTGGCCCCTGGTTTTACATTGGTATGAGTAGAGGATTGTGATTACTCATGTATAGACAACATATATATTGTCCATGCAGAATAGTTTTCACTGCAATGAATATATAAATAAATAAGTAAGCAGAGTGGAACTTACTGCATTTTCCTAATCAGGGAACAGGTTCTGCAGCTCTCTTAACAACCAACCCAAATGTCACTCTCCGCAGACAAAATCCCTTTAGATTTCTTTAGAGGATACTTTTACAAATGCACTTATTTAATGCTCTATTTAGCTATAAGCTTTACTTTTAAAAACTCTTAAGTGTGAATATTTTATTTAAAAACATTTGTTTTCTTCTTATGAATGTTTCAAATTTATTAATAGTGTACATTTTAATTCTGAAGTACAATTTTATCTTTGTAGGCATCAAAAGATCATGGTCTTTACAGAGAACAGAAAATGTAACTTATATGAAAAGATAATTATATATTTGTATGCCTTAAATTAACTAATAGCTAAAATACAGATGGCGGTATGAATGGATTTAGAATCATGGACTGTCTGTACCAGGACTATATCAGTGATGTACTGAAGGGTTTAGGATATAAATTGACTGAAAATAAGCAAGTTCTTTACTCATAGGCATAAAACATGGACAGAATGGAACAAAACAAATGAGCATGTTCAAAAGACACTGCAGAGAGAAGCAGTTTTGCATGCTGATTTTTTAAATTATTTTTTGTTTCTTCAAGTTACATCTCAATCACAATCCCCTCCCTACTCCCCCCTCCAGTCCCACTCTTCCACCCTTTTTCCCCTCAATCCCCAATCCTCTACCCTTTTTTTATAGTTTAAAGTATATCTTTTCCCCCCAACATCTCCCCCTTTCAGTCCAACAAATGGTTCTTTCTCTTATAACAATAAATACAATAGAATACAACAGAAATGAATGGGCCACAATTATGAGAGACATATGGCTTAGCATACATTCCCAATGTCCAGTCCATACGTATTTGGCACCTGACTTTAACATTCTACTATCTAACCATCTCCATGAGTTTAAAGTTCTATATCTAACTCAGCTTTCATACTAACTTGCATCACAATTTTAAAAACATCTTCTTAGACCCAGAACACCTTCTTGATTCCTAAACAACTCAAAATTTAACTATGAGACTCTAGCTATCTATTCTTCAGCCACCTCAGAGACCCGAGAGGGATAAATATATCTGGTTATATAGGAAGTGCAGGGCCAGCAGCTTCCAAAACTAAGAAATGATATACCAGTGGCTGCCTGCACAGTTCTTATTTTCTCTACATACATTACAGCATCAATCTTCAGTCGTTTGGCCTCGTTTCTCTGACAGACATTGATTGTAGAGCAAGAGTTATGAAGGACTTGCCTACCCTGTCTTAGCAGAGCTAGGCTGTTGACTTACCTGCTTCCAAATTTTGTCCTTTTTGGACAGCAGTCTGTCTACAGTTGAAGCAAGGTGTTTTTCTTGCCAAGAGATAGTTTTGCCACTAATTCAACCATCTCCCACTGGAGATTTTTCTATGTTCATTTTCTACTTGGAGTAGAATAGGGGTTGCTGTCAGGAGCTGACATGTCTCGATATCAAAAAATCTGATTTTATATTGATATGAAACTGAATGCCTGGTGCCTAATACTAATTCATATGTCAACAGAATCTTTGATATTTTACTTTCCCAACTCATCATTATTGATACCTTATGAGACATTAAGATGCCAGGTTCCTTATGGTTCTGTCTTAGGATAGAATACTTTCTGGGTCTGCAAATATAATAATGGATACATTGTCACAATCTTGGTACACTAGTACATGAGGACATTGGCCAGATTCTTTCCTTGAATATTTTACTAACTTGTCCATCTTGAAAAGCATTTCAGTGTTTACAACATGGTAAACCAAGCCCTGTATTTTTTTTATTTTAATAAGTAAAAAGATATTTGATTGTAGTGATCTGCTTTTTATATTTATCCAATGTCTATCATTTTTTAAGACATTGTCAGTTCTAATTCTGTGATTATGTATCATATTGGTATAGTTTAATTAATTAAAACCAATAATGACAAAACGTGGTTATTTCTATATAGTTGATTATTTTGATTTTTTTGGGTAAGGAAAATGTTTTAGTTCTCACAACTTTGAATTAGTTCTTCGTTTTTTGTTTTTTTGTTTTAAGACCATGTGCCTTTATTTTTTTTCTTTTTTTATAAAATTTATTTTTTATTTCTTTAAGTTACATCTCAATCGCAGTCCCCTCCCTATTCCCCCTCCAGTCCCAACCTCCCACCCTCAAACCCCCATCCTCTTCCTTTTTTTTTTCTTTTAAATTTAAGGTATATCTAATATCCCCCTACAGTTTCCCCTTTCAGTCCAACAAATGGCTCTTTCTCTTATAATAATAAATACAATACAAAACAACAGAGGTAATTAGGCCACAGTTATGAGGGTTATATGGCTTAGCGTACATTCCCAATGTCCAGCCCATATGTATTTGGTACCTGACTTTAACATTCCGCTATCTAACCATCTCCATGAGTTTAAAGTTCTATATCTGACTCAACATTCATACTAATTGCAACACAATTTTAAAAGTATCTTCTTAGATGTATAACACTCTCTTGACTCCTAAACAACTCAAAATTTAATTATGAGACTCTATCTATCTATTCTTCAATCACCTCAGAGACATGAGAGGGATAAATATATCTGATTTTATAGGAAGTACAGAGCCTGCAGCTTCCCAAACAAAGAAATGACAAACCAGTGGCTACCTGGACAGTTCCCATTTTCTCTCCATACATTACAGCATCGATCTTCAGTCATTTGGCCCTGTTTCTCTGACAGACATTGATTGTAGAGCAGGGGTTATGAAGGACTTACCTACCCTGTCTTGGCAGAGCTAAGCTGTCGACTTACCTGCTTCCAGGTTTTGTCCTTTTTGGACAGCATTCTGTCTACAGTTGGAGAAAGGGGCTTTTCCTACCAAGAGATAGGCTTGCAACTAATTCAATCATCTCCCACTGGAGATTCTTCGATGCTCTCTTCTACTTGGATGAGAATAGGAGGTGCTGTCAGGAGTTGATATATATTGATATAAAAAATATCTAAAGTTATGAAAACATCTTTGAATGCCATATTCTGCAGATCTCTTGAGGTTTTTGAAGAGGCCCTATCTATCTCTTATATTAGGGTAAGCAGATGTTGCTTGTCTCATAGCAGGTTTATTTCCAATAAGCTTAGAAAGTAACAATAGGGGGAAGGAAGATGGCGGCGACCTACACTGACGCATTTTGAACGTGGGGAAAAAAGAGCCATAAAAAACACAGAGTTATTGGGCACTGTGCAAAAACTGGAGGGGTTAGACCCTCCCGGGAACACTCACAGCTCCCAAGGGACTGTTAAAAGTCCCAGGGTAAGGCTCTCTCCCCATCTCTTGCAGACACGGAAGCCACTAAACCCGGGATTCGGGAACTCCCATTTGGAGAGGCCCCTGGTAAGATCTACCCCAACTCACAGCAGGCAGAATCAGAGGCCACTTGGCGATAGTTCACTAGCCTATTGGACTCCCCACACCTCAGGTAGAACTTATACCCACTTAAAAAATTTTGCGAGATAGTGGAAGTCTTAGCAAGGAACAAACAGGGGGCTCAGCGGGTGGTCCGCAGCCGCTCATGAAGCAGACGGCGGGAGGTTCCGACAGAGCACGGGAAACCGGGAACACAAAGGCAGGCGGGAGGGGCCGAATCCCGCGCACTCACAGCAACGCAGCTTGGGAGGGAGCCCGGCTGGCAGGGCCAAATCCCCGCGAACCCACAGCAGGACAACTGGGGAGAGAGTCAGGCATGGGCTGGGCCAGGGATCCGCGCACCCACGGCTGAGCTGCTGGGGCGAGAGGTCCACTCAGGCGACCTGGGGATCAGGGGCTCTGTGCACCCACGGCTGAGCAGCCAGGAGGGGAGACCCGCGGCTGCGCAGACAAGGAGGGAATCAGGGACAGAGGCCAGAACTGTGGCGAGAAGCCTAGTGAGAAACCAGAAATCGGGACCCTAGCTGTATTCTGGAAAATCCAGACATATTAGGTGTGGAGCCAGACCCTGTCAGCCTCCGTGACAACAAACAAAGCCCACAGCATCTGTGCCTGGGCAAACAGGTCCATACCATCAGAACCATTACAGGCTGATAACTCAGAGTGCAACATAGAGAAATCTGAATTGGGAGCAGTGAAACAATTCCGGTCCATTTCTCACAACCTGGGAATAGGCTGCACCAGCTCACAGTGCCTCAGGCGATTAAAACCACAGTGACCCTGAAATCCCCCTGTAAACAACGACAAATAGCCAAGTAACTCCTCCCCTGCACCAAAGCATCCACTGTGGATCCAAGCAAAGAAAACGACAAGAACAGACAGCTAAATGCACCCAATGGCCAAAGATCAAAAAAAAAAAAAATAGAAATCAAGGAAATATGACTCAACAAAGCAGAATTATCCTAGCTCATCCAATTCGGATGACTTCACACCAACAGAAACACATGAAAACGTTGACAATTCTGCATTATGGAAAGTGATAGAGTCCCTGCAAGAAGAACTTAAAATCTATGAAGGAATTCAAAGAAGCCACAATTCTACAAGTCAAAACAAGGAACAACACCATTAAAGAGCTCCAAGCCAAGGTGACAGAACTTGAACAGGAAAAGGAGAAAGCTATGAAAGATTTTCATACAAAAACAAGCAAGCTGGAGAAGGAAATGTACAAAACGAACAAAACCATACAAGACATGAAAATAGAAATAGAAACAATAAAGAAAACACAGTCAGAGTTAAAAGAGGAAGTGGAGAACCAAGAGAAGAGAACAGGAACTACGGATGTATCAACAATAGGATGCAAGAGATGTAAGACAGGATCTCAGGCATGGAAGATTCAGTGGAAGAAATCAGTACAACATCCAAAGAAATTGAGAAGGCTAAAAAAATCTCTCACCCATAAAATCCAAGAAATCAAGGACTCAATGAAAAGATGGAACCTAAGAATTATAGGTATCGAGGAAAGAGAGGACTCCCGACTCCAAGGTCCAGGAAATATCTTCAACAAAATCATAGAGGAAAACTTCCCAAACCTGAAAAAAGAGATGCCAATAAAAATCCAAGAGGCTTACAGAACACCAAACAGATTAGACCAGAAAAGAAACTCCTCTCGCCCCATAATAATTGAAACTCAAGATGTACAGAACAAAGAAAGAATATTAAAAGCTGTAAGAGAAAAAGGTCAAGTCACATACAATGGCAGACCCATCAGAATTACACCTGACTTCTCCTCAGAAACTTTAAAAGCTAGAAGGGCCTGGTCAGATATACTACAAGTCCTGAGAGATCATAGGTGCCCAGCCAGACTACTATACCCAGCAAAACTCTCTATCAACATAGATGGAGAAAACAAGATATTCCATGACAAAATCAAATTTATACAATATCTACCCACAAACCCGGCCCTACAGAAAATCCTAGAAGGAAAATCCCAACCCATAGAAGAAAACTCCACCCAAGAAAACAAAGGGAATAGAAAACCCCTCAGCAACTAAACCAAAAGAGGCACAGGACCACCACCTATACCAAACTAATGGGAAATAACAACCCCAGGTCAGTAATATCCATCAACATCAATGGACTCAACTCCCCAATAAAAAGACATAGGTTTACAGAGTGGATCCACAAGCAAGACCCTTCCTTATGCTGTATACAAGAGACACATCTAACTACGAAAGATAGACACTGCCTCAGAGTAAAGGGCTGGGAAAAGGTTTTCCAAGCAAATGGACCCAGGAAGCAAGCTGGAGTAGCCATCCTAATATCAAACAAAACAGACTTCCAACTGAAGTTAATGAAGAAAGACAAAGAAGGGCACTATATACTCATTAAAGGGAATATTCATCAAGAGGAAATCTCAATACTGAACATCTATGCCCCAAATACAAAGGCACCTACTTTTGTAAAAGAAACACTTCTAAAACTGAAAGCGCACGTCGATCACAACACATTAGTAGTGGGAGACTTCAACACCCCACTCACAACAATGGACAGATCATCAAGACAGAAGACAAACAGAGAAATATTGAGTCTAACAGAGATCATGAAACAAATGGACCTAACAGATATCTACAGAACGTTTCACCCAAACACAAAGGAATACACCTTTTTCTCAGCACCCCACGGAACCTTCTCCAAAATCGACCACATAGTTGGTCACAAGGATAGTCTCAATAGATACAAGAAAATTGAAATAACACCTTGTATCTTATCAGACCACCACGGAATAAAGCTGGTCTTCAACAGCAAAAGAATCAACAGAAAACCTACACACACATGGAAATTGAACAGCTCCTTACTGGATGACCACTGGGTCAGGGAAGAAATAAAGAAGGAAATCAAAGACTTCTTAAAATCCAACGACAATGAAGAACAAAATACCCAAACCTATGGGATATATTGAAAGCTCTGCTACGAGGAAAGTTCATAGCACTAAGTACTTTCAAAAAGAAAATTGTGACAGTTCATATTAGTGAACTAACAGCTAAGCTGGGTGAATTGGAAAAAAAGGAAACAAACACTCCCAAGGAGATCAGAAGGCAGGAAATCATCAAACTTAGGGCTGAAATCAACAACTTAGAATCAAAAAGAACTATAAAAGAATCAATGAAACCAAGAGTTGGTTCTTTGAGAAAATCAAAAAAATAGACAGACCCCTAGCCAAATTAACTAAAAGGCAAAGGGAAAGAACCAAAATCAACAAAATCAGAAATGAAAAGGGAGAAATAACAACAGACATTGAGGAGATCCAGAAAATATTCAGGCTTTATGTTTAAAATCTATATTCCACTAAATTTGAAAACCTAAGTGAAATGGACAATTTCCTCGATAAATTCCACCTACCAAAACTAAATCAAAATCAGATTAACAGCTTAAACAGCCCAATAACACCCAAGGAAATAGAAACAGTCATTAATAATCTCTCAACCAAAAAAAGCCCAGGGCCAGATGGCTTTAGCACGGAATTCTACAGGATCTTCAAAGAGGAACTAACACCATTACTTTTCAAACTCTTCCACCACATAGAAACAGAAAGAACACTGCCAAACTCATTCTATGAGGCCACTGTCATTCTGATTCCTAAACCACACAAAGACTCAAGAAAGAAAGAGAACTTAAGACCAATCTCCCTCATGAACATAGATGCAAAAATACTTAATAAAATACTAGCAAACCGAATTCAAGAACACATCAAAAGTATCATACACCATGATCAAGTAGGCTTCATCCCTGGAATGCAGGGATGGTTCAATATACGAAAGTCTATCAATGTAATTCACCACATAAACAAGATGAAAGAAAAAAACCACATGATAATCTCGCTAGATGCAGAAAAAGCATTTGACAACATCCAACACCCCTTCATGCTAAAAGTTCTGGAGAGAACGAGCATACAAGGACCATACCTAGAAATAATAAAGGCAATATACAGCAAGCCAGTAGCCAACATCAAATTAAATGGAGAGAAGCTTGAAGCATTTCCTCTAAACTCAGGGACAAGACAAGGATGTCCACTTTCACCATATCTCTTCAATATAGTACTTGAAGTCCTTGCTAGAGCAATAAGACAACTAAAGGAGATCAAAGGGATAAAAATTGGAATTGAAGAAGTCAAATTATCCCTATTCGCAGATGATATGTTAGTATACATAAGCGACCCCAAAAACTCCACCAAAGAACTCTTACAGCTGATATACAACTTCAGCAAGGTGGCTGGATACAAAATTAACTCAAAAAAATCAGAAGCCCTTCTTTATACAACAAACAAATATACCGAGAAAGAAATAAGGGAAACAACCCCCCTTCACAATAGCCACAAACAACATAAAATACCTGGGGGTAACTCTAACCAAGCATGTAAAGGACCTATATAACAAGAACTTCAAGCCCCTGAAGAAAGAAATGGAAGAGGCCTTTAGAAGATGGAAAGATCTCCTATGCTCATGGATAGGTAAGATCAACATAATAAAAATGGCTATCCTACCTAAAGCAATATATAGATTTAATGCAATTCCTTTCAAAATACCAACACAATTCTTTATAGACCTGGAAAAAGCTATTCTCAACTTCATATGGAACAACAAAAAGCCCAGAATAGCTAAATCAATCCTGTACAATGAAAAAAACATCTGGAGGTATCACCATCCCATATTTCAAGCTGTGTTACAGAGCAACAGTAATAAAAACAGCATGGTACTGGTATAGAAACAGACCAGTGGATCAACGGAATCGAATTGAAGACCCAAACATGGACCCACACACCTATGGCCAACTAATCTTTGACAAAGAAGCCAAAACCGCACAATGGAAGAAGGACAGCATCTTCAACAAATGGTGCTGGTCCAACTGGATGTCCACTTGCAAAAGAATGAAATTAGACCCATACCTATCACCTTGTACAAAACTTAATTCCAAGTGGATCAAAGACCTTAACATAAGGCCGGCCACACTAAAGACACTAGAAGAAAAAGTAGGAGAAACCCTCCAACTCATTGGCACAGGTGACAACTTCCTGAACAGAACACCAACAGCTCAGGATCTGGGATCAACAGTCAATAAATGGAACCTCATGAAACTGAAAAGCTTCTGTAAGGCAAAGGACACTGTCATTCGAACAAAACGGCAACCAAGAGACTGGGAGAAAATCTTCACCAACCCCACATCTGATAGAGGGCTATTATCTAAAATCTACAAAGAACTCAAGAAACTAAAAGCCAAGAAACCAAATAATCCAATCAAAAAATGGGAGATGGAGCTAAATAGAGAATTCACAAAGGAGGAATCCCTAAGGGCTGAGAGACACCTGAAGAAATGTTCAACATCCTTAATCATCAGAGAAATGCAACTCAGGACGACCCTGAGATTCCACCTAATACCTGTTAGAATGGCTAAGATAAAGAGCTCAAATGATAGCACATGCTGGCGAGGGTGTGGAGAAAGGGGAACCCTACTCCATTGCTGGTGGGAGTGCAGGCTTGTGCAACCACTATGGAGGTCTGTCTGGCGATATCTTAGAAATCTAGGAATACCCTTGCCTCAGGACCCAGCCATACCACTTCTGGGTATACACCCAAAGGACCTCTCATGGAGACATAGGGAAGTCTCCTCATCTATGTTCATAGCAGCGTTATTTTTAATATCTAGAAATTGGAAACAACCCAGATGTCCCTCAACTGAAGAATGGATTAAAAAATTGTGGTACATCTATACAATGGAATATTACTCAGCTATCAGAAACAATGAAATCATGCAATTTGCAACCAAGTGGATGGATCTAGACGAGCTCATCCTGAGTGAGCTAACCCAGTATCAGAAGGATGCACATGGCATCTATTCACTTATAGTAGGATTTTAACTATATCCTACAGGATATCTGTACTACAACCAACACACCAAAAGGAACATGAACATAAATTTTTTTTATCTTTTTCTTTTTCCTTCTTTTTTTCTTTTTTCTTTTCCCTTTTCCCTTCTCTTTTTCCTCTCTTTTTTTGTTGATATTGTTTGTTTTTGTGGGTTTGTGTGTTTGTTGGTCTTTTTTTTAGTATTCCCCCAGTAGCAAGGAGACACCTTTCACTGGCAGTACTGCCTCGTAGGCCCCCGGTGAATGAAGAGGCTCTTGGCCCTCATATGACTCCTGATCTGTGGTGAGAGACTGTTAGGCAGGGACACTCCACCCCAGAGGAACAAGACGGAAGGGTCAGGGGGTAGAGCATGGGAGGGTAGGGCTAGGAAGCAGGAAAAGAGGACAATATGATAAGGATGTAACCTGAAGCAACAAATAAATTTATTAACTAAAAAAAAAAGGCAGGGGGCAGGGCTGAAACACTGTGAATGGAATAGAGGATACAGCCATTCGGCCTGGTTTTGCAGACCTCCAGGTGTCGAGAAGACGTGGAGCTAAGGTAAAATAAAAGAGAATTGTGGTATTGGCCCATGCCTTTGACTTCAGCGGAGACGGGGGGGGGGGGGCGTGGAGCACCGTAGAGTTGGTGGTCTTATATATTCTGGAGTCATACGGAGCGTGGTGGTGAGGGTACATACTCTTGGTCCCACCATTCAAGAAGAGTACACCCTTGGTCCCAGCTCCCAGCACACTGGAGACAGAAACGGGCAGATCCCAGAGCTCAGGGTCAGCATGATGCTGGGCAAACTCTAAATAGAGAAAGACTTCGATCCAGGAGTGGTGGAACACATCTTTGATCCCTTCAGATGGGAAACACAGGTCTCTGATCCCAATAATTAGAGTTCAGAGACACACACATAGGATTTGGAGGGACCTAGGTTTGGAGGCTACTTACAAAAGGCCTTCTCGATGCAGGCAGATTGTCCTTTGGGATCTCAAAATATATACACTAGAGCTGGTTTAGCTCCAAGGTGACAGAATGATTTCTTCTTTAACCCAGATTGAAAGATAACGCTTTGTATGTTGTCGGAAGGCCAAATTTGCTTCAGGAGAAGTACTACCTAGCCCCCCCCCCCAAAAAAAAAAAAAAGATGGCAATTGTCCCAGGGTTGGGATTGGGGCAGGGCTCTGTTCTTATCTTTCCAGGAGAATCGATGTGTCCATTAGGGGAGCCTGGGGACGCCTGGACAGCGGAAACCTCAGCAGAGAGCAGAATCAGGCACCAAGGAGGACGAGTGACCCAGTTGATTCTGCCTGGCAGACTTCCTCAATAGCTGTCTCTATCGGGGCCCTGCAACCACCACAGCAATCCAATATCGCTGGGACCGTTCAGCTCTACACAATGCCCCGGCAGGAACCTCAGTGAAGCCTGCAAGATCAGCTTCTGCCTACAAACCCCTTAGGTCATCTAAACAGCTGAGAACAGAAGGACTGAACATAAAAGGAGTGTACTAACATTTTAACCATTTTTTCCATTTGGGTTCGGGCCCCAAACAGGTCTACTATGACCCAAATCAGCAGGAAGTCACTTTAAGAGAGAGACGTCCCATGCCCAGAGGGTGGGGAAGGTGTTCCTCTGCCCTTCCTTTTGGTTATTTGAAGGATAACTAAAAACTCCGATATTTAGGGGAAGAGATTACAAGCTGATAAATGGTCCTGTTTAATGGGTTTTGGAGGTTAGCCCCAGGGACTTCCTACTTTTCCTTTTCTGTATCCTTCTTCCTCTCCTATGTAGGAGTGCCTAGGCTTGAGAAAAATGAGATATAGACATAGCACAGGAAGGTCTAAGAAGAAGGGGCAGATTATTGAATATTCCCTTATGCCTTTGTGTATTGATACAAAATTAGTAGTTTATTTGGCTAAAGTGGTATTGACCATTGTTTATTGTGCAAAAATATGATTGTATTGGATTACATCGGTATTGATCTTTGTATATTGATACAAAATTAAGATTATCGTTGACCACAATGGTATTGACCCTTGTATATGGACGTAATATTAAGATTGTATTTGGCTACATAGGCATTGATCTTTGTATATTGATGCATAATTAAGAGTATATTTAACCACAATTGAATAGATCTTTGTGTATTGATACAAATTTAAAGGTAACACTTCCTAATGGTATCATACCTAGAGATAATTAAAAATAAAATGTGAAGCTCTGGCCTCTTGATACCAACCGTCTAAAACAGTCTAGGATAGTTAAGTAAAACAAACTCCTAGTCATGCAAACATGTCACTTTGTTAGCTACTATGACAGTCTATCACAGATATTCTCTAAACTACCCAGTAGTCAAGTTGCTAAGAGACAAGCAACATTTGCTTATCCAAATACAAGAAATGGATAGGGCATCTTCAAAAACCCCAAGAGATCTGCAGAATATGGCATTTAAAGATGTTATCTTAAATTAAGATTTTCTTTTTTTTTGATATAGAGACATATCAGCACCTGACAGCACCCCCTATTCTACTACAAGTAGAAGATAAGCATCGAAGAATCTCCAGTGTGAGATGGTTGAATTAGTGGCAAGCCTATCTCTTGGCATGAAAAAACCCCTTGCACCAACTGCAGACAGACTGCTGTCCAAAAAGGACAAAACTTGGCAGCAGGGAAGTCGACAGCCTAACTCTGCCAAGACAGGGTAGGTAAGTCCTTCATATCCTGGCTCTACAACAAATGTCTGTCAGAGAAACAGGACCCAAAGGCTGAAGACTACTGATGCAGGAATGTATGGAGAGAAATTGGGAACTGTCTAGGCAGTCATTGGTATGTCCTTTCTTAGTTTTGGAAGCTGCAGGCCCTGCACTTCCTATATAAGCAGATATATTTATCCCTCTCAGGTCTCTGAGGTGGTTGAAGAACAGACAACTAGAGTCTCATAGTTAAATTTTGAGTTGTTTAGGAATCAAGAGGGTGTTATAGATCTAAAACGATACTCTTAAAAGTGTGTTGCAAGTTAGTATGAATGTTGAGTCACATATAGACTTTTAAACTCATGGAGATGGTTAGATAGTAGAATGTTAAAGTCAGGGGCCAAATATGTATAAACTGGACATTGGGAAGGTATACTGGGCCATTTAACTCTCATAAATGTGGCATACTTATATCTGTTTTTTTGTATAATACTTACTGTTATAAGAGAAGGAACCATCTGTTGGACTGAAAGGGGAAACTTCTGAGGGGAAGAGGGTGGAAGGGCGGGATAGGAAGGGGGAATAGGGAAGGGTTTATGACTGAGATGTAACTTGAAGAAAAAAAATAAAGTATTTAAAAAAAAGTGATCTCAAAAAAAAATAGGAAATGAAACTACACAGTCAAAACAGGTATACAATGTCATTTCATAGGAGATTAAGGCAAGGTGATTATATAGATTAGGGCAACTCTTTTCTATAAGTAAGAAGAAAAATGATGGGATGCAAAGGAGAAAACGAAAAGAATGTGAAAGAAAGGGAAAAGAGAGGGACAATAACGAATTGGGAAAATCATTTCATTATTATACAAAAGAGCTAGAAGTGTAGAGAGGAACAAATACTGGTGGAGATTGATTGTGAGAGCAGTTTCTAGGAATGGTAGATGAACAGTGTAGGGATAGTGAGAGCAGTACCCAAGCTTTACAAATATATGGCATGGACTGAGGCCTGAGCATTTCTCTGTAACTATCCCTAGGCCTAGTAGGCCTGGATGCTTCTAGTGCCCATACATTTTACTTTTTTGCAAGCCTGAACCTTGATGGCTTCAGCTTCCAGTCTTGATCTGCTAACCTAGGCCTAGAGTTCAGCCTTCAAGACTTAATGTTGAATAAGCTCACCCTACCTAGTTCTTTCTGAACTCTGGCTGATTGGTTCAACTCAGCTCTTTTAGCTCAAAACTCCTCTCCAAGCTTACTGATTCAAACTGGCTTCTCTCCACTTCTCACTGAATTGCTCTGCTTGGAAAAATTACCTCTGAACTCCAGGAACTGAACTGCAAAAACTCAACTGAACGGTACAGAACTGCTCCCCACTGTACTGTACTGAGCTGCACCGAACTGTCTGTACAACTGAACTCTACTACGATCCTATACTGTACTATTTCCCTCTCTTCTCTCTCTGTATTACTCTTATGTAGCCTCTTTATTCTTTCACTTCTCATGAAAGTTGGGAAAATTCTGTCTGACTTTGTCTGATTTGCCACTTTTTCTGCCACTTAATTAGACATGATTCTTTGGGAATAGAGGTATGTACTAAACTCCAACCAGAGGGATTAAGCTTGTATCCTGTCTATATTCCAACCAGAGGAGTTAAATGTGTGTGTTCCAGCCAGGGGAATTAAAGATGTGTACTAGGGACTTGTCTGTATTCCAGCTAGATCACACAAATCGAGGTCTTTGTAAGGGATCCCTTGCCAAAATAGCCATGTTTCTGGATTAAAATTCTTTCCTCTACAGGGGTTGAAGGACTCCTAAGACTCAAATGATAGCTTGGTTATGGGGTCATCGTGTCTGTGAGCTCTCTATATATCAAAAGATATCAAGGTCTGAGATCATCATGGGACTTACAAATTTATTTTACTGGAAGTCATTTATCTTAGAACCCAATTAACTTTAGTGTGTCTAGAATATCAAATTGAATCAAATTACATATATGTTTGAACTTTATATTTTTGTTTCTTTTTGTAACTGTGTTACAGATACACAGTTTTTTCTTGTACACAAGTACACTGTGAATGATTCATAAAATAAAATTATATTTATGTGTGTTGCTTTATAAGAAAAAAAAAAAGGAAGTAACTATAATAGGCTGTCATAGTACCTAACAGAATGACCGGCTTGCATAACTATTAGTTTGCATTTCTTAATTATCTTGTATGATTTGCTTCTGCCTGTGTGTTCCCCTCTTTCATTTCCCTGTTATTTGTGTGTCATCCGTTCTCAGCACAAACTCTTCATTCTCCATGTACATTTCAAACGATGTGCTGCAGACAGTGTCTGGAGTTTTATTTATTTGCTTAAGGTATCTTTCCTGTATTGACATTTTAAAATTTCATGTATAATCATTATTTAATATTTTATTAAGAAATATTTTCTACATCTTATGAAATCCTCCCCTACTTCAAAAGAAGACAGTCATTGGACTATGATTTCTTCTCAATGGTCTGATGTTTCCCTCATGTACATAGGCCACTGATCCATCCATCTGAAGCATGTTTTCAGCTTGGTTAATTACAGAGATCTAATTTACGGTTTTAGATATATAATTCTTTAGCTCAATCTTACTTACATGTTATATTTTCCATATTATTTTTATATGTACTATACATATATATTCATATACAATGTTTATATATTATAGATTATGTTCTCCATGTTATACCTTTTTCTATCAAGTTTCTTGAATAAATATGTATGTTTCTACTGTTACTTTTTCTGTTTGTTGGTACCTATTCTAGTCAAACACTGTAGTGATTAAAATATTGCCCCAAGTATTGGTTTATGATGGGGAGAATCTAATTTTACTGATTTGCATAGTATCTTGACTATCTTTAATCTTACCTCATCTACATAAGTTTTTCAGCTAACTTTTCATTGCCAATAATAACAGACTAAAAGATATTTGAACGTTGTTATGAATCAAATTGATTGAGTCTTATTGGAAAATTGGCATCTGATGCTGACAAATAATCTTTGCTTCTTGATCATGATTTTTGTCTCAAGTCTCTTTTCATCATTAAAAAAAATCATATATAGTCTTTGCTTCAGCCATGTCTTTTACTGGATTGTAGTTTGCATTACTACAATTAGTGGGATGTTCTTCCTTTAACTTTATCACAAGGATGTAAAGTGAATTTAGACTCTAACAATCTTACATCTAGCAATTTATTCACATTTGTGAAATAATTATATGTAGAGTTCTTTAGAATTTTTCTATTTAGACATTGTTTTCTTAAATATAATTATTGATTCATTTTGTCTTGTTCATTGACTTAATTTTCAGAATAATACTGAAACATGTGTTTTCTTTATTATTACCTTAAGAAATAGTGTTAATAGTTAAGTTGAACAGACTTTTAAGAGGAAAACAAGAGAGAAACATCAGTTGAAGTAACAGACAAGCAAAATCATCCTGGAAAGCCTGCAGGAATCTGCTCTTGGCCTTGAGGATTCAAACAGTAACATAAGCCGCATTCCATCTTCAACTGGTCTGAAACGTTAAATTGAACTTTGAGTTAGAATAAAACACCTAGAAATAAATAAAAATTCAAAAATAGAATGATAAGCATGATTTGAATCAGACTGGAGAAAGGCAGGGGGAAAAAGTCTCTGTTTTGATAAATTATTTAGTGTATTACCAGTTTCAGATTTTATAATCATATGAAGTGTTAATTTTTATCACGTTTTCTATAAAACATGTATTAGTCACATAAAAGCTCTAACTTACAAATGTAGTTCAGTATTTGACATAGAATAAAGTTAACTAAAATTATGAAATATTTATGTACAAAGGCAAGCAATAATCAGTAATCTCTTTTATACACAGTTGTCTTATTGATTAAAGATATAATCTATACTCCTTTTCTTGTGAATTCCTTATGCACATTTGGTTCATTTCACTGTTTTATAGCTAGTATTTTTCTTTTTGAAAACACGACCTTCTTACATAGTAACTTGTGCTACATAAATTGTGCAAAGATAGTTTACCTCACAGCTGTTTGTCTTTATGATTAGTGTTTAGAATTTTTGCTAAACAGAAAATCTTTGCCTTTTGTTATACAATCATTTTTTCACACATTTTCTTTCCATCTTTGAAGTAAGCACATTCAAGTTTATGAAATAACATTTGATGACACATCCCCAAATGCTTTGAAGCATCATCAGATGCTTGTGAGTTTCCTTCATTCAAATTTACAGCATGAATCAGATTCTGAGATGCTGACTGAATTTGTAACCATTTTACTTTATTGAAAATAGACTATAACCTCATAGTCAATCTAGTAAATATATATTTAAGAGTTATTCACATTGAAATTTTTTATTGAGGGACTCTTTGTTTTTGCTTTTTGGGGTTTTGTTTTGTTTTTGTTTTTGTTTTTGTTTTTGTTTTTTTTTGAGACAGGTCTCTGTGTAGCCTTCCCTGGCTGTTGTCCTGGACCTGGTTTGTAGACCAGGCTGGCCTCCAACTCACAGAGATCCCCCTGCCTCTGCCTCCTGTGTGCTGAGATTAAAGTCATGAGCCACCACTCCTGGCTTAATTCCTTTTTTTTTTTTTTTAAATATGAGCATGTTTGTCTACTGCCTCTGTATAACAAGGAGGTTTTATGATATACAATTCCTAGATTCTCAGACCCTTTTTTAAAAATTATTTTAG
Source organism: Lophiomys imhausi (assembly GCA_907164525.1). NCBI lineage: Eukaryota > Metazoa > Chordata > Mammalia > Rodentia > Muridae > Lophiomys > Lophiomys imhausi. Next base: position 10,059,511 of record CAJQZJ010003694.1, on the reverse strand, counting down.
GACTGATAAATATCTTACTGAATTTCAGCAGTAGGATAAGCCTGATAAGTGTTCTCTTCTTCTTTATAATTTTGTTACACTAGTTCATGTACCATTCTGAATTTTTATTGTTAAAAGTGGAAAAGACGAGAAAATTCTAAGAAAGGATTCTATTTATAAAAATAAGACAATTCCTTCTTAATTTAAATGACTTTTCCCATTCATATTGGAAATTGCCCTTTGTTATTGCTTTTTCCCCCTAATTTGGGGATTTAAAAACACTAAGAAGGATGCCCATGGCATCTATTCACTTATAGTAGGATTTTAGCTATATAGTACAGGATATCTGTACTACAACCAACACACCAAAGGGAACATGGACATAGACTTTGCTTGTTTGTTTGTTTGTTTATTGGTCTGTTTTTTAGTTTTCCCTCCCTAGCAATGAGACACTTTTCACTGGTGGTACTGCCTTGTAGGCCCACAGTGTATGAAGAGGCTCTTGGCCATCATATGACTTTTGAACTGGGGCGAGGGACTGTTATGTAGGGACATTCCACTCCAGAGGAGCAAGATGGAAGGGTTATGGGGTAGAGGATGGGAGGGCGGGGCTGGGAAGGGGGGAAAGAGAACAATATGATGGAGATGTAACCTGAAGCAACAAATAAATAAATTTGTGAATAAAAAAATACTAACTTCAAGTGTTATCTCATCTCTCTTTCATATTTATAATACGATATTGTTTCATGTCTTTTTTCTCTTACTCTGCATTTGGAAAGGCATCACCAGTTTGCCTTTGAGCTACTTGGCATTTGGCATTAAGTACACCCATTCTCACGTTTCGTTTCTTTTGCAGGCTTTTAGTTTCATCAGTCAGTTCCTTTGAACGTCTGATTTCATCTTAGTATATTCTCTCACTACACTTCCCCTTCACATCCCACAAAGGTCAGAATGGATTTTTCTATATACTTCAAGTGGCTATCTTATCTTTCTTGTTGATACTATTTCTTTCAGAAACAATTTTTTTCCTAAGACATGCTCTCCTTTTTTGTGTTTAGAGCTGTGTCCTGTTTCTTCTCACAGTATAACATGCTTTCCTAAATCCTGAACTATTTTTGCTTTCTCTCTCTTCATTATAGAACGATGAGGTTTCTAACCAAACTTTGCATTTCCCAGTACACAGGAAGGTGCTGAGAGGGGAATTAGTGTCCTTACTTTCTTGCAAGGACCCTTAAATGCTAGGGTCTTGCCACCATCAGATCAAGAGGAGAAAGACTCACACAATCCCTCAGGAAGTTTTGATACATATCCTATTTTATCTGGAGTAAGTTCCTTTACTGCTACGGTCTCTTCCAAGTTAGAAAAGCTGATGCTTTTTGTAATCATCACATGAATAATCATACCTAGAGGCCCACTCTTTAGCCTGCATATCTTAGAGTTCATCCTCTACATGGCCTTTTCCCCCCCTTGACTCTTTCAGTGCAAATATCTAAACGAGTTCAGGATTCAAACGCCCTGTTCCCCTTATTCAACCCCATCTCTTGTTACATTGAATATTGAGAGTTCTAGTCTCAGGACACAGAAGAAAGAGCGCCACTGATAAGGGGCCACCTTGACTTTCTGCCCATCTTGTCCACAGCATGCATCTTACAGCTGTAGTTTTGTGGTTTATTTGCCCAACAGTAAAATTCGTCCATCCAGGCCCGCCAGCACAAAAGCAGGTGAGTTGGTTGAGTCTTCCTCCTTTGCCAATTCTCTCTAGGTTTTGTTAGAGAAACGCTTCAGTTTCATATTGTGGTACAAGAGCATATGCATCAGTCCTTAACAAAAAGATTAATATCGAAAAAATTAAATAGGATATTAGAAATGATCTAAGGGTTGGAACATAAACTCTCTTAATTTTGTTCTCATCAAAATAATCTCATGAATTTCCATGAAATGTTTTCCTAAAAATTCAAAACTGTATTTTAGGCATAAGTAATGTCAACCTGTCCATTTAAAACACAGGGCTATAAACACAAATTCTTAAAATGGACCATTATGATGACTGGGAAGATGACCCTCACAGGGAAATGCCTGGTGAACAATCACAAGGACCTGATTTCAGGTCCTCAGCCCCCAGATAAAAAAGCTGTGCATGGTGCCATATGTCTGTGACCCTAAACACAAATGGATCCTGGGAGCTCAGTGGCCAGCTGCCCAGGCCAAATCAGCCAGCTCCAGGTTCAGTGAGAGACACTGTCTCAAAAATTAAACTATAGAGAGAACAATAATCTGACCAATGTACTCCAAGTATACATATGTATATATGCACATACACCCATGTGAGCATGTGCATAAGCCCACACGCACATGTACACACCCCACCAAAGATATCATTTAATAAGAATTTCATACAGCATTTTCAAAAATTGGAACATATCAAAACTAAATTACCAATATATTTTCTTAACCACATATGGTTTAACAAAAGCCATTTTAGAGATAAATCTCAGTAAAGAGTAAACACTATATCCTGAGTCCATTTAAGAAAATATTTTTTGAAGTGTGACCCCTGGAAGGTTTGAATATCATCTAGGTAGAGTTCTGTCTCTGCAGCGACTGTGTAATTTAATGCATGTGTCAGTGAATGTTGCACGACCGCCTGTTTATTGTGATGCCACACTTCCTGACATAACAAAGGAGAGCATGCGGGGTAAAGGTTCTGTGGAATTATAATTTGGAAATCCCTCATTGAAGGGGCTTAATGAGTAGTGTAAATTGTGTGTCAATGAGAAACATTTAAAAATGACACTTGGTTAGAAACATAAAATTATGCAGTGTGGGCAGGGCGATGGAAATAGCAGTCAGAAGTGTTGAACAGTCAGCTGTTTCTTGTCTCTTCCGCTGTAGCAACACAGAGATTGAATAAGATTATCTTTTGTGGCATAGCCATCATCTGCTTTATGATAAGCACGCGAAGAGAACTCAGTTCAGGAAGCAAAGGAAGCCTAGGATAGTCAGATTCCAAAACCTTTGGCCTGGCTTCAGAATGAGATAAATGGGACAGAGGCTTTCTTGGCCAACAGCAATAAACAACATGGTCAGATACAGGGATGAAGCAGCTCCAGGCAGTGGACATGGCGTCATAGAAATAGACAAGCAGTAGCTGGTGAGTTCCTCAACTACTGCATGAAATAGATACCCACAACAGAGGGAAAGTCCACAAGCAATTCAAAGTCCATTATTAAGAGGCAGGCTGAGCGGTGGTGTGTTTGTTCAACAAGCTGCTGAAACAGGGTAGTGAGCACTGTCAACTTAGGCACCAATACAGGTTAATGCAGCTAGAGGGAGTTGAGTTTAAAATAAAATAAAAGAGCAAATTGTTGCCTATGCCTCCCTTTATAGACCCCATTTGCAAACATTCCATCAGACTACTTTCTGCTTAGTAATAAATACACACTCACAAACACTCATAAAAGAGCAAGCAGTAACATTAAATTTTGTGAAAATAGGTATCTCTGCAGGAAGAAAGAGAGGCTGGAAAGCAGATATGGAGGGATGTAAAAGTCATTGGTGTTATTTTATATTTTCATTGAGTGGTAATGCCTTGGCATTGCTTCTGTTGTAAGCTTAGCTCTGCGCATATGTGTTTAAAAATTCTCATGTACTTATTGAAAATTTAGCAAACCAAAAAGATTCTCACCTTTAATTACTCCACAGAACTGAGCCATACTGTTTTAAGGGGGAAAAAACAAAAACAAAAACAAACAAACAAAAACAAAACAAAACAAAACAAAAAACCCAACACATCCTGGGTCCGACCTTGAATTATAATGAATGTATTACTTGATAAAACTTTTTTGAAATATCCAGAAAGACAGCATGCAGGTTCAAGACCTCACTTAAAACATTTTCTCTTAAAACTGGAAACAAAGAAGTGAAGTAAAAAAAAAATACTCATGTGTCAATGACAGTCAAAGTGCCTAGCTGAGGACACCAGAACCCTTTATTGCATAGTATACTCATAGCTTTGGCCACAGAGGGGACGTCACCTTTCCATTCAGTGGACAAAGCAAATGTAAATATGTTCTCCATCACAATACATTCCATATTAAATTTAGTAAGAGAAAATTTCACTAAGAGCTGAATTTTTTCTTTTTTTCTTTTTTTTTTTTTTTCCACCTCCTGGAATTGATCAGCTCAAACTGAGAGCTCATGACTGGGAAAAATGACACAGTCTGCCGTTGCCTTGTTTCAAATTTTAATGGTGCCATGGCCCACTCGGACAGTAATTTTACAGTCCGTGTTTCTTCTGGTTGTCTAGTAGGAACCACCATTTTTCTATTGTGTCCCTATGAACAAGACAGCTGCTAGCCAGAGTCTGTTCACTGCTGCCCCTCCCACCTTCGAAGCTACACATGCATATGAAATAGACTGTCCTCAGGATGAAGAGTGGTCATTTGAGAAAATACGAAAATGTAGAGCATTGAGTTACCATCTTCCATAGAGGCACTTACTAAAGTTGCATCCCTTTTCCCCTCCTCCTCTTGTTCCTTCTCTTCTCTCTCTCTCTCTCTCTCTTTCTTCTTTTCTTCCTTTGGCTCTTCCTCTTCTTTACTATGGAAAAACAATAATAAGGATGGTCCTAATAGCACTTTCTTTTCATGCTGCTTATGAAATACTTCAGTATCACATTGAGCTTGATAGAGTTTACCTGAAATTGTTTCCTGGACATTAGTCAGGGTTAGGACATGTAGTTAACCACCCTGTTGTGTGCCTGCCTCTGATAGACTCCTGGTAGCTACAGAGAACAAATATGGTAGTCTAAGTACAGATGGACGCATGACACTAATCTCCATCAGCACAGTGATTAGGCAAAGACTCCAGCTCATATCTTCTTGACAGAAAGGACAAGAATTGGACATGTATTCAGGGTCACCAATTGTATATATGTCTCCTGAAGAACAAGCTTTTGTTCTTCCTGTCTTGAAGCACAGATATCTGTCACATGCTAAATCCAGGGAGGTACAGAGAACAAACGTGAAAATTTAAAGTAGTATATGGGTGCTCATGACAGCTCCTCTCCTAACTCACCATAAAGCCAGTGGGGAGAGGAGGGGACAACTTCACAGAAAACAACAAAACATCAGCTCCCAGAAGAGAAAAAGACTGAGTCATAGTTATTCTGAATTTTCTAGTGGATACTCAAAGGACTGGCATCTGTCTCCCTCAGAGTAGAGATGACTCTGCATACTATGTATCAACAGAGGCTCAAGGAAAGGAGAATGGAAGCATGAACCAAACAAAGCAGGGGGAAACCCTGCAGAAATCAATACACATGATGTGAAGGCATTTTAATTACCTGCTGAGAGATTTTTAAATACCCTGGATAAAAATACAGAATGAGTCTAGAAAACCAATCCCTTCATGAGGTGAGGATTTCATTCAGAGGAAAATCTTAAAAGGAGCCACAAGTCTTACTACAATGGAGTATATGCACTAAATGGAAAAGCTAAAAAGAGATCAGACAGCGTGCTCTTTCAAAAAGAAGAACCAATCTGTTCACCCAGAGTCTGGTCACTTGAAAAGATCTTGCCAGTTCGGTTGGGAGAAAGAACAATAAGGAATGAAGCTGATTCATCATCTGTGGGCATTATCAAGTAGGCCCATGTGTACATCATGGGAATTCCAGAAACAAACAAGGAAAAGAAAACATGAAACTGTTATTCCAATAAATAATAGTGGAAAGCTTTCCAAATCTGGGAGAAAATGGACATTCGGACAGAGGAAGCCCCATCTCTACCCAGAAAACCTTCAAATCATATGAACCCAAAGATACTACCATAAAAAACGTGTGGTAAATGTCATAAACAATAGAATACTAGTCATCCATAGAAAAGACAGACACCTGGTCATTTATAACAATGCAAATGAAAAAGGAGATCACTGAGTTCATTGCAATGAGCTAGGCACAGAAAGACAAGTACAAAGCAATCTGATTCATATATGAACTCTTAGAATGGCACAAAGCAACCTGGAAACAGGAGTGAGAGGGTGGACCATGGTTCATTTGTTCACGGGGAGAGTCACTGTCATGTAGGAAGCTCCACTGTGATATTGCAAAGGAGGGTGGTTCTAAACTAATTACCCTGTGCTATATATTTCTAAAAGCTAGAAGAAAGGATGCTTCTACTGTGAATAAATGATTGTATGTAAGGCTATACCTGTTTTTAACATGTAAAAAGAGTATTACTAATGTTTGCCTTAAACACACAAGGGTCTGGATTTGATTCCTTGTGCCAACAAAACTAAAACAAAACAAACGTGCTGTCAGGAGAATCCTATCTCCCTCTGACCTACACAGACACTATGTCTAGCATCAGTGCTGGGAAAGGTTGTAGCGTCTTAAGCATCTTCTAGGTGTCCTTCACACAGAATGCAATAGTCACACTGCTCCAAATTATTATGTTGAATAGCTGCCTTGAACTGGAAGGAATGATTGTTGTATTAAATGAGAGACGAGCCAAGAGACTATTTGTATAAATGACATATGCTTAAATGTCTCTTTAGGAGAACTCTCTTCTTAGGGAAATTGGCTGATTGGATATCCTCTCCATGTTATTTTCCTGTGATATCTTTCAGTTGTTAAGGAAAGTTTAACCCCCAAACTCCATACATTTAGCTGCGTGTGTGTGTGTGTGTGTGTGTGTGTGTGTGTGTGTGTGTGTGTGTGT
>CAJQZJ010003694.1:10034899-10052806 GCA_907164525.1 Lophiomys imhausi | reverse complement strand
GTGTGTGTGTGTGTGTGTGTGTGTGTGTGTGTGTGTGTGTGTGTGTAGAAATTTCAAAAATAATGAGTGCTCACGATTTGTTTCTGAGAAGCCATTAATCCGCACAGATGTGAGAGGCAGGCTTCCTATAGCTATGTGTAGTTGAGTGGGGCTCATCACTAGATCTCAAGGGTTATTTTAATATTTAACCCCCAAACAATATTTTCAATGCCACTGGCTTAGACAGATTTACAATGTCTAGAATACAAAAGCCTAGGTGGAGATCACTGAAATTTATCCTGTTGGTGTATTTGATAAAGATTACATAAAAGAGAATGTAAATCCAGGCTTCACTGCAGACTTTTCTGTAACAGTGTGTTACTAGTCTCCTGGTATCATGAACTTTTTACAACATGTCCACATATATAAGTCACTAGACCTTTTAACATCTCCTCGATAGAAAAACAGTTATTTTCCTTCTGAACTAAGTGAGAAAAGAGGAATTGAGTCATTAATTAATTTGTCTCATCATAGCTGTAAAATATTTACCAAGCATATTCTAAGAAAAGCCTATGAGTTACATGTTTTTATTTAAGTGTATTCTCAAGAAAAAATGAGATGATAGAACAGCAACTGAGTGAGGAAACCCAGAAGGTAAACTACTTATGCCACATAGCCACCCCGACCCCTGGTCAAACTAACCTTTCAATTGTGAGTAGCTATCAGTTAGAGATATCTTCTGGCTTAGGAATGGAGGAATGTATCCACTTCCTCTCTCAGCACTGAGACTTTGGCGGAGACCTGTTCAGGCCCTGTGCATACTGGCTCAGGCTCGGTGAGTTCATATGTGTGTCAGTCCTGCTGTGTTTAGAAGGCCTTGTTTGCTTAGGGTCCCCCAACCCCACTCATTCTTACAATTCCATCTTCTCTTCTGCAGGATTCCATGATTTCTAAGGGGAGATATTTGATGGAGATTTTCCATTTAGGACTGAGTATTCCAAGGTCTATCATTCTGTGCACATTGTCCAGTTATAGGTCTCTGTTCCATTCCCATCTACTGCAGGAAGAAGCTTCTCTGATGATGACTTTCATCAATAAGTATAGCAGAAGGTCATCAGGAGTCATTTTATTGCTATGTTCCTTCATCAGAATAGTAGCATTTCATTTTTCCCTAGGTTCATGGCCTATCTAGTCTTGGGTCTTGGCCATCTAAGCAGTGTAAGAGATGGGTTTCGTCTCAGAGAGTGGGCCTTAAATCCAGTCACATGTTGGTTTGTCACTCCCACAAGTTGTGTGCCACCATTGCAGTAAGCATATCTTGCAAGCAAGTCATTATTGTACATCAAAGTGTTTGTATCTGAGTTGGTGTTTACCAGTCTCCTTCAGGAACATGCAGAGTACCTTCCAGTATCATGAACATTAGTCAGTAGGGGTGAAGACTCTAGGTAGGCACCAGCCTTCCTCATGTTCAAGGAGTTGTAAAGGTGTTGCCTTAAGCAACATGGCCTTACCCTTAGTTTCTGGAGAACAACCAATAGCCTTGGCAATAGCTTGGGTTGTTCGAGGGTTCCAATGGGGCACTTTTAGCCAATACCTTGATTAGATACAACTCATTCCTAGAACCGGATGCTTCATTTGGTGACAAATGATCTCCCTTATTATTTGACAGCTCCATTTAGATAACTCTCTTATATATATATCTGTTTTAGGAATCCAAACCAAAACCAATATAATGACAGCACCAGCTGATAGTCTAAGAGTAATGAGGGACATTTCACAAGGCCTCACCCTAGATGAAGAGCTAGCTGCCTGTGGTCAATGGCTCCCAAGAGAAAGAGATTTTGTTTTCTCAAACATGAGCCCTCTGATAGTTTATTCCATTCCAAGTGATCAGGACTAAACACAAGCACTTTTGAGCAACACTAAGTGGACCTTGTGGTTACATAAACACAACACAAAGACATTCAAAATTACTAGAGGCCTGAACAAAGATCGCATCAATCCACATGAAAGGGATAAACCTGCAACCCTAGAAAAAAGCTACAGGCAATTAAAAAATACTGAGAGTGAGAGAAATAGTCTTCCCTAAGGAAGAGTTCACCAATTGGTTACCCAATACCAAATGGCCAGTCCCAAAAAGTAATATTATATAAATAGAACAGGTTGTATTTGTACTTTAAGAAGTACACACATGCACCCAAACATGCCTGCAAGCAGAAATGCATGCATATATGTAATAATAATTAAAAAGAGGTCATAAATGTGAAAGATTGCAGGATAGGAGTTTATTGGAGGACTTGGATGGAGAAAGGGGGAAAATATAAGGCTTATTTAAAAAAATCATTGGCGTGGAGAGGGAAGGATGGAAATGATTCAGAATACTTGTGTACAAAAGAAAATGGGAACTGTCCAGGCAGCCACTGGTATGTCATTTTTTAGGTTTGGAAGCTGCAGGCCCTGCACTTCCTATATAATCAGATATATTTATCCCTCTCAGGTCTCTGAGGTGGTTGAAGAATAGATAGCTAGAGTCTCATAGTTAAATTTTGAGTTGTTTAGGAATCAAGAGGGTGTTCTGGATCTAAGAAGATATTTTTAAAATTATGAGGCAAGTTAGTATGAAAGCTGAGTTAGATATAGAACTTTAAACTCATGGAGATGGTTAGATAGTAGAATGTTAAAGTCAGGTGCCAAATACATATGGACTGGACATTGGGAATGTATGCTAAGCCATATAACTCTTATAATCGTAGCCTATTTATTTCTGTTGTTTTGTATTGTATTTATAGTTATAAGAAAAAGAACCATTATTTGGACTGAAAGGGAGAGCTGTTGGGGGGAAAAATAAATACCTTAAACTAAAAAAAAAAAAAGAAGGGAAGAGGATGGTGGGGCTGAGGGGGAGGAGGGTGGAAGGGTGGGACTGGAGGGGGGAGTAGGGAGGGGATTGTGATTGAGATGTAACTTGAAGAAGTAAAAAATAAATTATTAAAAAAAAAAGAAAAAGAGACCATCAATTTGAGAGGAAGTGGAGCAGGGGATATGAGAGAGGTTGCAAGGAGAGGACACTGAAGGAGTTGGAGAGAAGAAAGGGAAGGGGGAAGTGATATAATCATATTTTAATATTTTAATAAAAATGATGTAAATGGGTAAAAAAATAATTTGAGACAAGCATAATAAAAACGACTTCCAAAAGGCTAAAAAAAAAAAAGAAAATAAGTTAACCATTCCATTTATTGAGAATTCATTTACCATATAATTCATTGCTTAAATATGTAGTAGTCAGTTGATTTTAGTACACATACAAGGTTGTATATCAATTACCATTAATTCTAGAACATTTCCATTACCATAGAAAAAGAAACCCAATATTCATTTTCATCTCGCCTTTATGATCTAGGTATACCAAATAAATGGAATTTTTTATAATAAAAAAATTATTTAAAAAACAAATTTAAATAGTGAGATGAGGCTGAAGAGAGACATGGATTAATGGGTAAAGAAAAATCTTGTGTTGGAAATGTAGAGACCTGATGTAACCCTCAGCATGAAACCTTAGCTGTAATCCCGGTGTTCCACAGTGATATGAGAGGCAGAGACAAGAGAACACCTGAAAGTGTGTGAGTTAGACAGTGTGACATACACAATGACAAATACCAAAAGATCTTGTCTCAAAAAAGATAGAAGGCAAGGACCCCTGTGGTTGTCCTCTGACCTCTATGTGTGTGCCTGCACCCACACATGGACACACAGACACACACAAAAACACACAGACAGAGAGACACACACATATCATATAAGAACCTATTATACATGAGAGCACAACCTTTGGACTGTAAAACTACCTTGGAAAGGATTTTATATCTGAGCCTCAATTTCTCAGTAAAATGGAACTGCAATGGGATGTCAGTAAGACAGTCCAGAGAGTTTGAATATTTTTGTTTTCACTCTGCCACTCCCATTTATGGTCTCAATAATCTTGACCTTGTCACTGAACTTTTCTTTGGATTTATTCCTCTTTGAAAAAGAACAGTGATACTATTCCATAGGTATCTGGAGTTTTAATGAACGAAAGTTGAACCATTCTTGTTGCCTACAATAGAAGGAAGCATTACTTGCCATCATTATTGTAACTATTAATAGCATATTTGGAAACACAAAAAAGTTTTGACTGACATGATGACACTGAGTAGGTTTGAACAGCGGTTTGAGTTTTGATTGGCAGGGAGAGAGAACGAGGCACAACTTGAAATAAAAGACACACTTGAGCACTAAGCCTCCACTGCAGGTACTCAGGTGCTGTCAGCAGGGAAACTGAACAGTATTTAATTGCAATAACATCAAGGACCTTTGGTGGTCGATTAGGAGAATGGAGTTAATATGGCAGATATCCGGGAACCTCTGGCTCATTCTCACCAACAATCACTATTGTTAGATATTTAAAGGTTTGTCAGTTTGATTCATGCAAAATATATTTGTGGTTTTTTTCTCAATTGTCAATGAAATTAAGAATGTTTTAATATATGGATTGCTAGTATCCCTATAACCAGTCATAGTTGTTTGCATATGGAAGGGCCTAATAAGCACTTTAAAATTTATTTCATATTATTATTTTATGTGTATTGGTGCTTTGTCTGCCTGGATGTATGTGCACCGTGTGTGTATGGTGGTTAAGGAGTGTCGTGTCCCCCTCGACCAGCAAGGACGACACAACTCGCAAAAGCTCTTCTCCGGCAGTTTATTCAGGTCCCTTGAAAACAGTCTTCCAAATATGCCCGGGCAGACCCAACCCACAGGCTAAATACTACACGAACAGCCAATCAAATAAAGCCACGTGGTGCTATCCTAGAGGCCCACGTATGCAGAAGCAAGCCAGATCAGCGGTCCTAGCCAAATATGGACTTGTTTACCACCAAGAGCGCTCACCATCGGGCTGGTGGAAGGCGGAAAACGGCGCCATCTTTAGGGCGCGGCACGTTGCAGCTCTCTACAGTTCCTCCTTTTTTATTTTTTCTAAAGTAGGTAGAAGTCCCTGGAAAGGCTTCGTAATCCCCATATCTGGGGATCTCACGGTGGGCCTGAGCCTGTAGGAGGGCGGTGCTCAAACTCTTACCTGTCTCTGGGTCAGCCTCCCCACTCGGGGCTGCCCTGTCTTAGGTGGCCAAGACTTACCCGTCTACTCCGTCATTGACTTGCCAGACCCTAATATCCGTGGAACGAATACCTCAGTGGGCAGGGACTATGCTCAGTGAAGATTTAAGGCTTCATGGCAGCGAGCCATGCCTGAGGGGACTGGCCCGCCTCAATGGCGACAAGGGCCTGTATAATCATGGCTGCATTACGCTTCTGTGTGGCTCTCATCTTATAGATGCACCATAGGCAAACCAGAGAGGCTAGTATCATCAATATTGCCAAAGAGCCTACGCCCGCCCACTCCTTAAGATGATCCATAGCCATCTGTATCCAGGAAGTCTAACCAGTAGCCAGACTCAGATCCACCCAAGTGGAGTTGATGTGGACGATTGTCGCTCTCAGCTCTCTCATCAAATTTTCAAATTCAGCCGACCAATCCTGTAAGAGGAATTCTGACAATTGTCTAGACAGATTAGCAGCCTTTGTAAAATTTCGATACTGCACAGAAGTAACACACAAACCTTGCATTTTCCACTCATACCCCAATTGTGCTAGTTGCCAAAGAGAATCAATCTGTTCTTGTATTAAATCTATGCGTTGATTAACTATCATAAGGCCTCCTTTGAGATGAGAATTCATAGAGGTCTGAGTATCCAATGCCTGTGCTACATTGGCTGAGATGTTATTCAGGGCATTGGCAGTCTGTATAGAACTAGACAAGGCAATAGCTGAGGCAGTAGCTCCCACAGCAGCAATAGTGATGGCAGTAACAATAGCTGCAGTGATGCCAAAATCTCTTTTAAACCTGAATAGCATCATGGTATTAGGGGCCTCTACAGGAACTGGTACATATCGAGGCATTCTAGTCACCACAGCCACAGGAAAGGCTGTGGCATTCCAGCATAGGGCATAAAAACATATGCCCAGAGTGCATACTAACATTTTTTCATCCAAGGATGCACTCCCATTACTTACAATCCACAGAAAAGGAGGCCAGAGACATACTGGCGAAGCTGAAAAGGTCCTATTGCGGTAAGAATGAAACAAAGAACTCAAAGTACCAGAGCCACTACCGCTAGAAAGATCCAATTTGGTAGCGGACCCTAGGGAAAAATTACCTCTTTGATAAACTCCTCCCCCAAGCATAATGACAGGTCCCAAGTCCATGCAACTTCCATTTAGCCCACACAAAAACCACAAATCAAAAGGATTGGTGGCAGTCTGCTGAGGATCCCTAGTAGATATATCAAGCATTCCTGTACAAGACTTATTCACTATATTACTAATCATGGCGCTAAAGGAAAAATAATCTTGTTGAACCCAAACTGTTCTGCGCTCCTGACATCCAGTCCAGGGAAAAGGTCCTTCCTCTCCTGTGGATCCTCTACAAAAAGGTGCCCAGCGTGGCTGTCTTGGGGAGGTCCCGGTCAGAGATTCGTGTGGGCCACCATCCTTCAAGGCGAGAACCATTGCCTGAAAACAAACCACCACTCCTACCCCCAAACCTCAGTTGTAGTAAAAAAATCTGCTGACTGCTGAGACAATTTAATGCATTCTGTATCATCTGACCTATTGAAGCTCATTAAAAAGCACAGACTACCCTTCAAGCTGACATTTCTATTACCCTCTATAGGGCTTTTCTGATCATCAAAGGGAAGGTAGGGCAAGCCTAAGCTTCTATTACTGCTAAATAAGCGTGGAAACACAGTTGCATCATGTCTGACCAGCATCGGCTTTGGGAATATTGACAGGATCCCCCATCTCGGCTCAGTCATTCCTGACATACTCACTGCTACTATCACCAGGATCCCTAGGAAGGTCTTCATGACGAATCTTCCTCACAAGGCGTTCAGGCACCCACACTGGATCTTGTTGATCCTGAGGAAAAACACAAACAGACCCTCTCGCCCATGTTAGCACGGGGTCAGGCCCTCACCAAAAGCCTGTCAAAATATCCTTCCACTTCACCATGACTTTAGGTGGACCATGGGAATCCTGATGTCTGTCCGCTGCTGAGCGGCCTTGAGCATCCAAATTGAAAAAATTTAAAGTAAATAAGGCTAAAGACATTCTCTCCTTGGGGGTACGGCCTTGGCCTATTCCCCCTTTCTGTTTTTGCAAACATTCTTTCAAGGTGCGATGAGCATGCTCCACAATTCCTTGTCCTTGAGGATTATATGGTAATTCATGATTAAGCTGTACCTCCATCTGGTTGCAGAAGGAGACAAAGGACTGAGCCATATAGGCTGGTCCATTGTCCGTTTTCAGCTGTTGTGGTTTTCCCCATGCAGCCCAGGCTTCTAAGCAATTCCCTATGACATTGCGAGCCTTTTCTCTACTCATAGGTGTAGCATGTATGATACCTGAACAGGTATCCACAGATACATGAATATATTTTAAGGTTCCAAACTCTGAAATGTGGGTAACGTCCATTTGCCAGATTTTGAGTGGCATCAACCCTCTAGGGTTCACTCCCACACTGGGGGGATGATGATGAATCACACACTGAGGACAGTCCAAAACCACTTGTCTAGCATCTGCTCTAGACAAATGGAATTTCTGCTGTAGAGTTTTTGCATTTACATGAAATAATTGGTGAAACTGTCTGGCCTGGTCCAGGAATGAGCTCCAAAAAATGCATTCCATCCTAGTCCATTGATCAACTTTATCATTACCCTCACTTAATGGTCCAGGTAATCCTGTATGTGCTCTGATATGTTGAATATAAAAACACCTTTTTCTTTGCCCGATTAAAACTTGTAACTCTTGTAATAAGGCACATACAGTACTACTATTCTTAATAGGACCTGCTAATTCTAATACTTTCACTGCGTTGACCACATAGACTGAATCTGAGATCAAATTGAATGCAAATTGACATCTTTTAAACACCTCAATTACTATGTTCAACTCTACTATTTGGGGGGAGCCCAGTTGAAATTGGCATAGCACGGGCTCTTGTCTTTCTATCAAATAGGCTCCGCAGCCTGTCTTTGAGCCATCAGTAAACACATTTGGTGCCCCTTGAAGTGGTACTGCTGAAGTAACCTTAGGGAATATTACTCGGTGCTCTTTAAAAAATGATAGCAATGGATGCTTAGGATAATGGTTATCAATCACTCCTTCAAAGCTACATTGCAATATTGCCCAATCATCTACATTGCCACACAAAATCTTAATTTGATGACTGGAATAGGGCACTATTATACCAGCAGGAGCAACTCCAAAAGACTGCAAACATTGTTGGATACCATTCAAGGCAAAAGCAGCAACTGCAGTGGGATAATGTTCTATGGATTTTTTTTTTTGGAGAAATCTTCGAATAAGTCCATAATAATTGTCCATTATCTCAGCTGCCTGGGGCGTTGTGCACTTCCTGTACTTTCTGTACTCCTTCCCTCGGGGCATTGTCTTTTAAAGTGTCCCATCTTGCCGCACTTAAAACAAACTCCTGGACTTCCTCCACCTTTTCTGGTCAACTGTACTACCGCGGCAGCAAGACCAGCATTAGTTAACGGCCCTCCAAGTTCTCTACACACTTTCATCCAGGCTTCTAGCCCTTTGTTCTTGTAAGGGGTGATAGCGGCTCTACACTCTTTGGTGCATTGCTCATAGACCAACTGTTTTATTAGTGGCATAGCAGCATCCGGGTCACCAAAAATCTTTCCTGCCACTTCCACCAATCATGCCACAAAGTCTGAAAAGGGCTCCATGGGGCCCTGTAGAATCTTAGTTAAGTTCCCACTCACCTCCCCTTTGTTAGGAAGGGATTTCCAAGCCTTGATAGCTGTCTGGTTTATTTGTTCATAAACCTGATTGGGATATCCTGTCTGCTGGTTGGCAAATCTCCCCTGCCCAAGCAGCATATCTCTATCCCAGGCTGGATTTCCATTTCTCTGATTAATGGCTGCTTGCTCAGTGGCATACTCAATCAAGAAAGCTTTCCAGTCTAAGTATTGCCCTGGACTTAAGCAGGTGCGGGCCAGGCCACTCCAATCACTCGGAGTCATACAATGTCTGCTTAATGCTTCTACTTGAGTCAATGTAAAAGAAGCGGTAATGCCATAGGTACGAACCGACTCTGCAAGGGATTTAATTACTTTAAAATCAAGCGGTTCCTCGTACCTGTTCCCTTGTGGGTCTTGGTATACCGGATAGGCAAACTGTAATTCTGTTCTTACTTGTGTCCACATCCCCAGGCAGAAAGATCTCCCTACTTTCAGGGACTGAACAGGCTGATCTATCTGAACAGCTTCTGGGTATGGAGTGGGAGTTGAAGGCGCCGCAGCAACGGCTTCACTTACACCGACTGCCGCCAACATGTCTTTCTCTTTTACCTTTTTCTTTTCCCTTTTTCTAATAGCAGTCCTCTTCAACTGTTCTATTAGAGCGTGTAGCTCCCCTTCAGAATCCGTGCCTTCTGAGTCCTCAAAATCTCTAAAATCTCTAAGATCGGGATAGAGAGGGACCTTCTTTTTGCTTCCCTTTTCACTGTCTGCCTGCTCAGATCTTTCCCCTTGCAGCAATTCCAAGGCTGATTCTCCCTCCTTGATTGCATTACAGCATCTCTGATCTTCTAAACAACTCCTCACCATCTTCCAAATCAGTCTTACTCCATGCTTCAGAGTACATTGCTCCCAAGCAAAATCCAAGTCCCTGCCTAATTTGTCCCAGCAGGATACCGTAAGATTCCCGGACACCGCAAACCACGGAGCCACAGAGTCACATTCATTCAAAAATCTCTCTAGGGTAGACTTTTTAAGTTTCAAATTCCTAGCTAAAAGTAGCTCCTGAAGAGCCAGAAAAATTGGATGTGACTGAGACAATCCCATGATTAAAAATTTACTTTCGGTTCGCAGTTTCCCCGTGAAACTTTACCTTTTGTTCGCAATCTCCGCGAAACTTTACCCTTTGTTCACTATTTTTCGTGAAACTTTACCCTTTGTTCGCTATTTCCGCAAAACTTTATTGTCCCAATTTATCCCGGGAACTTACCAGTGCACTACCCCTGACTACAGGAGTTCTGAGTCTTTTCTGGTTCCCCGTACGGGCCACCACTTGTCGCGTCCCCCTCGACCAGCAAGGATGATGCAACTCGCAAAAGCTCTTCTCCAGCAGTTTATTCAGGTCCCTTGAAAACAGTCTTCCGAATATGCCCGTGCAGACCCAACCCACAGGCTAAATACTACACGAACAGCCAATCAAGTAAAGCCACGTGGTGCTATCCTAGAGGCCCACGTATGCAGAAGCAAGCCAGATCAGCAGTCCTAGCCAAATATGGACTTGTTTACCACCGAGAGTGCTCACCATCGGGCTGGTGGAAGGCGGAAACCGGCGCCATCTTTAGGGCACGGCATGTCGCAGCTCTCTACAAAGGAGGCCAGAAGAGGGCCCTGGATCCTCTGGAACTGAAATTACAGATGATCTTGAGACACCATGTGGTTACTGGGAATCAAACCTGGGTCCCCTGGAAGAGCAGTGATCACTCTTATCCACTAAGCCATCCTCCAGACTCTCCTAATAAGCATTTACTGAATGAATTAGTAAATAGATGAGCCTTATGTGTGTCTCCCATCCACAAACATCAAAAGCACTTCTAATTGTCATGTGCAGAGACATTTACCACACTCCTTTAAGCTAGTGAGTCACAAGTGAATGTTCTAGTTTGTTACAAACGTCTACCACAAGAGATAGTAGGTTTAATCTCACATGCAAAGATATAAGAAGGGACTACTTGGACAACCACTATAGAAATCAGTCTGGCGATAACTTAGAAAACTTGGAATAGCTTTACCTCAAGACCTGGCCATACCACTCCTGGACATATATCCAAAAGAATCCTCATCAATCCAAAAGGATATCTCCTGAACTATGTTCATAGAAGCTTTATTTGTAATAGCTAGAAACTGGAAACAACCAAGATCTCTTTCAATGGAAGAATGGATTTAAAAAAATTGTGGTACATTTGCACAATGGAATACTACTCATCTATCAGAAACAAGGGAATCAAGCAATTTGCAACCAAATGGATGGAACTAGAAAGGCTCATTGTGAGTGAACTAAGTCAGACTCAGAAACATACCTATGGCATATATTCACTTATAACTGGATAACCATCCCACAATCAATAGACCCAAAAGAGCAGGAAGAGGGATTTGGTTACCTGTCAGTGCAGGATTCCCCACCCTAGTGGAACTGCCATGCATGCCTCCTGTGCAAGAGGAAGCTCTTAGACCTTATGTGACTAATGAACTGAGGGGGGCTGATACATGGAGACACCCCACACCAGAAGGATGGGAGGGGTGGGAGAGTGGGTAAAGAGTGGGAGGGAAAGGTCTGAAGGGGGTGGAGGGAAAGAGGGCAATGGAAATGTTATTTGAAGTAATAAATAAATGTTTAAAAAGAACATTTTGCACAGAATAAAATTTAATATATATGCTATTATGCTTATGTGAACATTCACAAATATGAAATGAATAAAAATTTAAAAATAAAAAAAGAAGGGACTGTGAGTGAAACTATGGTGCAGAGAATTCAGCCCTGTACATGGAAGTCATTGTGGAGAGTCCTCCATCAGAGGTTCCAACTATAGTTGTAGTAATCATTCCTTCTTTCCTGGTTCCCAAGTCACAGGATGCTCATATTAATGAAATTTTGAACCTAGCAGCTCTCGAGTCTTGTTAGAGCCATGACTCTAAGAATTCTCAGCAATTTCATGTTCAGAAAAGTAGCACAAATTGGGTCTAATCTGAAAATAAAACTTGGCTAAATGCTGAACAATCAATTCAATTTGAGGTCTAAGCTGACAGTGGTTAATATTTATGATTTAAGAAATAGAGGAACATTCTATTTCTCTTACTCATCCAAAATGGGATGATCCCAGGAAGGTAACCTGAAACTCAATACTGACAAAGCACTCAGCTCAAATGGAGAGCCTCAAACAGCCCCACATTCCCATCAAGTTTGCATTTAAGACTTAAAATTGTATTGAAGACTTAGGATACAGCTAATGCTTCTCTAAATGTTTTACTTAATGATCCACTTGTCTCTCATCTCTTTCCTTCCGTTTCCTCTTTGCTACAAGTTTAATTAACTGACTGGGGAGAACATAGTGACTTAGAAGGGAATTTTAAGTGATTGGGTGTGTATGGAAGTATTTCTGCCTATACAAATCCTTCCCCAAAAGAAATTTCATAATGTAACATATTTTAGTGATTTCAAATTATGTTGGGGACATTTGCAAAACTAATCATTGTATTTCATATTGAATTATTTTATAATTTAAGTTATTTTTATTTATGCATATATATATTCATCTGTGTTTATATATATATTGCATGTCCATATGTGTGAGTGCATGTGTATGCTGTGTGTCTGGAGAGGCCAGAAAAGGGTGGTGGGATCCTCTGGAGCTAGAGTTGCAAGGAGTTGAGAATCCTGATGTAAATGCTGGGGACCAAACTCTGGTTTTCTGCAAAAACAGCAAGTGTTCTTAACCACTGAGTCATCTAGCTAGCTTATGCATTATTTTCCTATTTTATTACAATACAAGCTTATCTTCCTCCAAATATGAACATGGATCAACAAAAGCATGCTATTTCACTCTAATTCACCTGTGTCATTGCAAAAATTGCATTTCTTTTTGGGATGACTGCCTGTGTTCTAGTGGACCTCAAGCATTCCCATTCTGTGAAGCCATCTCCTGATCAGCTCCAGAGAGAAAGGATTGTTTAGTAGCAACCATTTCCTCAAAATCAGCAGTTGGTGTCTGGTTGTGTCTTACCTCCACCTATCGCTGTAATGGTCTGTACAGTCTAGCAAAATGTCTGATCCAGAGTTAGCGATCAGTAAATATTTAATAAATGCCAAGTAACCACAATCTCAATCTCATCTAGAAGACTTTAAAGGTCAAAAGATGAGGTAGGAGTGAAAAAAAAAAAAAAAAAAAGCTTAGACATGCAAGATGTGGAAGTCTGCTCAACTAGTCAGGCCATTACGTGTAATCACCACTCATTGATTCCCTGGGAGTCACACTGCTACATCTCCAGACCAGGTGGCCAAAAAGAGAGGCAGTGAAGGCATAATGTGGCATGTTGGGCTGATGAGATGTCTCTGCAAGTAAGAATACTCACTGCAACATACACATACACACACACAATAATAACAGCCTGGCTGTTAGAAGTATCAGCATGCTAATCACATGCTGAGAAGACAGACCTCATGTTGGGGGTATACATAAAACTTTATTTGAAAAGACTCCCTTTCTGCTTTGGGGGGTGGGGAATTCAGATATATTTACTAAAGAAAATATTGGTCTTCTATGAACAAATTATTGTTTTGTTCATGTTGCCACCCTGGAGGCCTGTGTGTAGCTGTTTCCTCCTACCTGACACATTCTATTAGGAGGGAATTTCATTAACACATGGAAAGTAAACAACTCAGAACTCTCAGAAAGTCCTTGAAACCTATAAGATTGACATAATCCCGCCCTTCCAAGGTTGTATAAGCAGTAAATATTGGTGAGAAGAAGAAATTCTCTAACTTGAGGAGCTTCCTTCAAGTCATTCAGAGAGATCTAATGTTCCTTATTTCATGTTCACTGAAGTGACTAACTTGAAGTTCTGCCTACTCCTATAAGCAACCCCTTACTTACACACCTGTAAGTAAACCATAGAAGTTCACAAACTGGAATTTGATGTTATTAATACTTTGGTTTGTGGTCAGTTCTCATTCTGCAGTGAGTAGACATTGACTTACATCTCTTCAGGGATATCATTCACACAACAAGACCATGGAAATTAGACTAAAGTGTTCTCACTTAACCCCCAAACATCAATCAATGCATGAACTGAATTCATAGATCTACTCCCATCATAGGGTCTCAAAATAGTTTCCTTCTTTGACACATAATAATAACATATCAGAATGATGTGAGGGCTCAAATTAAGGAAAATGTGAAACTTCATTTTGAACTCAGAGTTATTTGTATTCAAATTCTCCAACCTGCCATCCCCCAGTTGACTCATACTATCTCTCACCTTAGAACCATAAATGCTGGTACAGCAGGTATACAACTTCAGAATATCATTTCACTGTTGGTATTGTTTGGTCCTTCACAAGTTAATCAAAAAATGGACTACATGCAAAACACGTCATATTTATTACCAATATTCAGAAGCTAACAAAGAACAATGAGTATAACCAATAAAATATGCCTGTCATGTATTCTTGCTAATTTGATTAAAAATAAGTCTTAGATGATATTTTCAAATAATAGTAATAGTATATTTTTCATTCTAGATGCCATCTTCAAATTAAGACTTCTGTATTAGACCCTAGGCCATGACCAGAGATTCCTTTATCAGAAGAAAACAAGACAGCAAAAAGAAGTTGAAAGATGCTTGATAATAAAAGCAAAAAAAAAATTTAAGAAAATAAAAACAATAAAAAATATTCTGAAAGGATAGCAAGAGCCAGTGAGAGGAAGAGCTAACCAGTAAGGAACTGCCAGAGACAGCGAAAACAGCTAAAGTAGGGAAGGACTTGTACCTGCTGCTGCTTGCAGTGACTTTCCTTCCCAGTTCTTCACTTGCAGCTTCCTCTGAAGGAGTCTGATTCTGGAAGGTTTATGTCAAGTCACCAGCAATTGCCCAGTGGTGTGCTTGACGACAATAATGAGAACCCTAAGAGCAATAGCCACTTACTTCTATGTTCAGCACTGAAATAAGCCAGGGTTTTGTAGATTTTCTTACCTGGAGAGCTACTTGTCATGGCTGAAATTCTCATAGACAGATCTGATATAAGTGAAAACAGTGTGAGACTTCACATCAGTCTATTTATCATTTAGCACATTTATATCTGAATATACAAAAATGAGGTGTAAGATATAAAAATGAACACATTGATTCTATATAGACTGTCATTTAAACTTATAGACACTATACGAAACAGGTATCTTTTTTTGTTTTCTTTTTTTATGATTATTTATTACTTCAGGTTACATCTCCATCACAGTGTCCTCTTTCCACCCCTCCCAGTACCGTCCTCCCACTCTATAGCCCCTATCCCTTCCATCCCACTCCTCCACTCCTCTGGAGTGGAGTGTCCCTACATATCAGTCCCCCACCCAAGTTTAGCAGTCATATGAGGGCCAAGAGCCTCCTCATACACAGGGAGCCTAAAAGGTAGCACCACTAGGGCAAAGTGTCTCCATCTTAACCATTTTATATTTAAAGAATCAAAGGCCCCAGAGAGTTGTTCAATCTCAAGAATACTAAAGAAGTCATCAATAATGTTGATCACACCCAGGCTGCATGTCTTATTCCACAAAAAGGAGGAACAGTGGGCAAATGTCATAGTTTGAACACAAAGACATGCATTGTTGCCACCAGCTCCACCCCTGAAGCATTACTTTTCTAGGAAATGATATCCATACCGAGTTGATGAATGTCCTTCTGGCAGAGTGGGGAATAGGCTGTCTTTGTAAAGCAAATCATGTCATGGAGAGTGTCACCCAAATCTGTGTGTTAAAGTCTTGCCTCTTGTTTTTGACTATTGAGAAACAGTAGAAATGTTAAGAAGGGGGTACTTAGGGGTCATTTTTTTTTTTTTGGTGTTTGTGGAAAGCAGAGTACATTCAAAGGGAATTATGGGACTAGTCCTTTTATTTATTTATTTGCTTGTTTATTTTTTAGATGTTTATTTGTTACTTCAAGTTACATCTCCATCACAGTGCCCTCTTTGTACCCCTTTTGGTCCCACCTTCTCATCCTCTCCTCCCTCTCCCTCCTATTCTACTTCTCTGGGACGAGGTGTACCTACACAACTGCCCCCTTCATTTCAGCAGTCATATGAGAGCTGAGAGCTTCCTCTTGCACTGGGGGGCCTACATGGCAGCACCACTAGGTCAAAGTATCCCACTAACAAGTAACAAAGTCTACGTCCCTGTTCCTTTCAGTCTGTTAGTTGTAGGATAGTTATCCTGTACTATATGACTAAAATCCAGTTATAAATGAATAGATGCCAGGTGCATCTTTCTGAGTCTGGGTTAGCTCACTGCAGATGAGCTTTTCTAGTTCCATCCATTTGGCTGCAAATTGCATGATTTCTTTGTTTCTGATAGCTGTGTAGTATTCCATTGTGTAAATGTACCACAGTTTTTTGTTTTTATCCATTCTTTGGTTGATGGACATCTAGGTTGTTTCCAGTGTCTAGCTGTTACAAGTAAAGCTGCTATGAACACAGATGAGGAAATGCCCTAAATGGCTTCATCTCATCTTTTAACCTTCCATAGGAAGAAATGTGTTCTAGAATATGTTCCCTCCAACCCCATGTTATGGGGCCTCACCAAATCCCAAAGCGGTAGGACCAAGTGACTTTATCAAAACCTCTAACATTGAAAACCAGGATAAACATTTCTTCTTTGAGAGAGTAAGAAGGTTCTTCCATTTTTATGTGTGCAATGGCTGAAAGTCACTTAACCTCAGTCAGAATTATCCATAGAAGTCATAATACCCATATACTTGAGTAATGGTGGGACTATTGCGTATAGCGACTCATCCAATGATCTAGAGTGCATAAAACCCACTATAGTGTCTGGCATTTGACAAATCACAGTCAACTGACATTTGTCTGTGATTATTTTTATTAATTTTATGATATAGGAACGGTGGATCATAATACCAGCACTAAACAAAATGTGTGAGGTACCCTGGGATGAAAAAAAAAAAAAAAAACCTATCTTTTTAAATTGTGTATTTAGTGAGAATGACAAGGAAAAGGGGTGGGCACTAATTCTTTCTAAGTTTCATGAAATTGTGAAGACAACATCCTACGTTTTGTGTGATAAGAATAGACTCATTCCAGATAGAATAGCGGCACAGCTTATAAAATAGAGACTGACTTGGGAAAAAAAAAAAAAGAGGCAGCGTAGAGGATCTAGGAGATGAGAAAAATTGACACATTTATGGATGCTCCGTGACACAGCCTGTATTTAGCCCCTCTGCTGCCTTGTGCCAGTTGATTAAGGCTGGAACATTTTCCCAAGTTGTGTGAGAGAAGTACAGCTGTCGTGTTCAGGAACTTGAGCAAGGAACGTATGCTTCCTGCCAAGCTTTCTCTGGGTAAAAGCTCAAGGCTTCACAAAAACAGAACGGTTTAGAAACTGATTGGAAAGATTCATTTGCACTGACAGATGGAAAGTATCAGAGATTAGAGAAGTGTGTCTGTGTATGCATGCACATATGTGTAAATGTGTGTGAGTTCACCCATCCTCCCACATATGCATTTGCAAAGGGAACTGTCAATAAAACCCGTAAATTCTATTAAGCATTTTAGACTCCTCTGTTACCAATGTGTTTTCTTACAAACCATTTTTCTCTAATGAATAATAACTAGACCTATTTTCTTACCATCTTATATGCTTCAGGTCAAGGATTTCCCTTGGTTTTGGCAAACGTAATGTAAGGGTTTGTAGAACCTATGCCAAATGTTTTTCAGATTTATTTGTGTGTGTGTGTTTGTGTGTATACAGGTGTCGATGGAAACCAGAAGAGTGATTGATCACATATACCTGGAGCAGGAGCTGTGAGCTGCCCGACATGGGTACTAAAAACTAAACTCAAGCCCTCTTCAAGAGCAGCAGAGCAGCAAGTACTCCTAAGAGCTGAGCCAGCTCGTTTCAAATATTTCACATGTACATATACAAATATACACAGATCTGCTCACACACTCATAACACACACACACACACACACACACACACACACACACACACACACACACACACACACACAC
>CAJQZJ010003694.1:10010145-10034889 GCA_907164525.1 Lophiomys imhausi | reverse complement strand
CACACACACACACACACACACACACACACACACACACACACACACACCAGTTTGGATCCTCCCATTATAAACTCCCAAAATGGCAAACACTAAACCAAGGAAGGTGGAGCTGGTTTTTGGTTCAAACAGATAGGCATAACTTTCCCATTTAAAATGGAATAAATAGATGGGTTTTCTCCTTGTTTTGCTATTCATTGGATATTTTAATCTCACCTCCCATCATGGGATGATTAGAATAGTCAAGGTAAGTACAGCAACTGTCAAGAGTTGCATGCTGCCTGAATGCTGACCAGTAGCCGGATGTACCACTGCCCCTTTCTTGTTTGCACTGGTAGAACCAGCCTATGAAGAGCTCATAGGTCTGTCAGGACTACTATGATTAAGGACCCTTCAGAGGGAGAGTCTTCATTTTATTGAAAATTTAGAACTGAGTCAGAGGGCATAATATTAGTGTTCTTGAAGTCAGAAACTGCAAATACCCATGTGATCTTACCATCCATCACCCTTTGAATAATTTTTTCTGACAGCCTGTTAGAAGCTCGAGCATCAGTGACTGCATGGCAGTGACACGATACTGTGCCTATCATCAGTCTAAAAAAACTGCAGAGAGCTGAAGTCAGGTGTGTTGATGTCTAAAGCCACCATCCTTCTCCTATGAGGTAATACATACCACCCACAAAGTGGGATTAGAACTGTCATTTTGGCTTCTCAGAAAGCTAATGAGAAGAGTAAATTTATATGACCTATGGAGAAGAAATATTTCAGATTCCAAAACTTGGACTTAATCCCACAACCCTAAGGCAAAGATATGGACAGGCAAATCATAGTGATTTGTTGCTGTCAATGGTAGGTACATTCCTCTATCTCTCTCATCTCTGCAGCTGAAAGCTCTAGAAGATTAGAAACAGCCCAACACACATAGACTAAGAGCTGCTAAAACTCAAAGAAGTCTGTCAGTCCCCCATAGATTAAGATGCAGGAAGCTTCACTCATGATACCTCACAAACATGGATGCCTGAACAGAACCTGATAGACATGCTAGCATAATGGAGGAGGTCTCACAGGTCCCATCTCTAAACATATAACTAAGAGAAAACTTGAAAAAAATTATTAACAATTAAAAAGAACTAAGACATAAACAATATAAAATAAATAAATGGCTCAGAGAGAGAAAAAATGGTTTTACTTAGATATGAATTCTCTAATTAAATATCCAGTATCAAGTGGTTAACCCCAAAATTGTGTACCTATATGTAACACTGAACAGACTATATATGCAAACTATATATATTATATATAAACAGAGTGATATATATAAACAGACTATATATTCAAGATATATATATATATTCAAGATATATATGCATGTATATACACACATGAGAAGAGTACATGGGAGGGGCTGGAAGAATAGAAGGGAGAAATGATGTCATTATATTTTAATTTAAAGTAATTTTAAAGATGCTTGTCTTATAATCTGTGCCTATAGTAGGACACAAAACCAGCTCCTCATAGAGATACTTATTTTAAAACTAATCAGTTTTTTTTAAAAATATAAGAATCAAGTTTAGGGGCTATGGATACAGCAGTGGATAAGAGCATTTGGTCTGCAAACATGAGAATGAGTTCAAATCCCCAATACTCATGTAAAAACTAGGCATAGTTTTGTGTGCCTGCAAGGCCAGGATTGGAGGCAGAGACAAGCAGATCCCAAGTGCTCACAGCCCAGTTGGTCTAGCTGAAACAGTAGGCTCTGTTCAGTGGGAG
Source organism: Lophiomys imhausi (assembly GCA_907164525.1). NCBI lineage: Eukaryota > Metazoa > Chordata > Mammalia > Rodentia > Muridae > Lophiomys > Lophiomys imhausi. Next base: position 10,033,122 of record CAJQZJ010003694.1, on the reverse strand, counting down.
ATCCTGTCTTGAGGCAATATGGTGGACCATGAAAAGGAAGACACCAGGCACCATCATCTGTCTATTCTTGTATAGATACTTACATGTGTGAACCATACACAAATATACACCATATGCACAAAAACCACACACAAAATATACAAAATACATATTAATAATTAAAAATATGGAATCTGAGATTTGAAGTGAAATTACCAGGCAAGGTGTGCAACTCAGTACTTGCCTAGTAAATGCAAAGCTCTGCTTTCAAACCTGAAAATTATGAAACAAAACAATAAGATGAGGTATAAAGTTATTTAGGATCAAAAGCTAATAAATGAAATGAAAAATAAAATTGGATTCTCAGTGATCCAGATATCATCAGTTATCAGAAAAGTCATTCTTGTTTCTTTAAATAGTTTAAGTATATGGACTAATAGTGGCATGTGTAGATGAATATAAATGATGGAATTCACTGAAACATCATGACAAGTTAGAACTTATGTAAAAACTAAAACTAACAGTAATGGTATAAGTGAAAAGAATAGTATACTGGTTTTGTTTTGTTTTGTGTGGCAGGGCAAGGCAGAGAGAAGAAAAGATGATGGAGTCCCAAACACAATGTGGAGTTCAAGCTGTGAAAATTCGCTAAGCTGTACATATATCATAATATTACAAAGATAAAAAGCTACACATTTTGAATTGTGGTACAAGTATATAAATAGAGAACATGTGACATCTAAGTAGTTGAGAGACTTAGTACATTAATTAGTTGAAAGACACTGCCACACAGGAAAATCATTGATACCAATATGGTCAGTATTCTCCAGGAACTGTGTGTCTATAACATGGCTATGTGCATATAAAATTTGTTATTGATGGATCAGTACACAGAATTTGTCACTGTCATATGATCAACTGATTCATCTCAACTAGAAAAGTAAAATCAAGGTACCTTCTCAAGAAGCTATAAAATATAGAAAGCAATGAAGAAAATCAAAGATCTTAACATCCTTCCATTACTCTTGCTCTCACTCAAAATTCATGACTTCTTTTTCTTTAATCCATACACACACACACACACACACACACACACACTTCTAAAAATACGTCCATAAGTGTAATTTATTCAATCCTTACAAAGTTATCTGTATATATATATAGGATCTCAGGGCTGACCACTTTAATTGGAGGTCTTTCGTTAAGGAGACCTTCCAATTTCAGTATTCTCCAGTTGTCTGCAGTTCTTTGTCTAGGGTTGAGGTCCTGTGAGCTTTCCTTCTTCTGTGTTAGCTCGCCCTTCAGTGCCATCGTTCAAGCCTTGTTTAGGCAACTGTGGCAATGAGACTTTGTGTGTGTAGCCTCTCTGGTATTTCTAGGAGACACAACTCAGCGAACTACCTTTTCCTCTGGCTCTTATGCTCTTTCTCCCCCTCTTATGAAATGATGCTAGGAGCAGGCTTTGCATTATAGATGTATCAGCTGAGAATGGGAAGCATCTCTTCTCTTGTTCTCTGTATTTTGATCAGTTGTGGTTTTCTGTAATGATCCCTTTCTGTTTCAAAAAGAGGTTTCTTTGATGAGGGTAAGAACTACACTACTCTGTGGGTATAAGGACAAATATTTAGAATGTAGTTAATAAGTATGTTGGTTTAGTAAAGTGGTGGTTGTAGATTCACCTCCATTGTGCATATAAGAAATAGCTACATGATAGCTGGATTCCACTAACTAAAGACTTCTGCTTCAGGAAATATGTCAAGATGGAATACAAGTTTCAGATCAGCAAGAACATTTGCCCAGGACCCACCTCATGGAGGACAGCCTTCCACAGTGTACACTCACCAATAAGAAACCAAATAACCTAACTTACAAATAGGCAAAAGACATTCATAGGAACAGACACTTCATCAAAGAATAAAATCATATGATAAGAAAGCATAAAGTTGTTTAACATGTCATAAAGAACAAAGAGTATTGTACAGTCCTTTTTTTTTTTCAAAATTTAAATACTCCCCTATGGGGTAAGAGAGGCTCCTACACATTTATCAGGCAAAGAAAAGTCAGAACACTGTGAGATTCCCAAGATTCCTCTCCAATAGTGTACATGCAGCAACAGTTCCTTAGGAGAAAATATTCTCCAGCCAGCTGAGCAGTCTGCAAAGAGCACATGGAGTCCCAGGGTTTCTGCTTTCATGATTCCTTGGGAAAGGGTGAATTTCCAAGTGATGTGGCTGCCTTGGGTCATCAGGCTGCTACAGTAACAATAAACACACAGACTCACTAGGCTAGATTTTGTAGAATTGTTTCATTGGTCTTTTGTTGGTATGCTATTTATTCATGTCTCCCAGTAAGTCATAAAACTTGAGAAAATGCTGCAAACCTTTTAAAACAGCTAATTTTTTTTAACACTGACCCCAGAAAGCATGTGGAATAAAATAAATTCTAATTCACTGCTGGTATGTGAATTGTACAGCCATTTTGAGGTAGAGTTTGGCAATTTCTCATAAAACTAAAAATGTTCTTACTGTATGTTCCAGCAATTGTATTCTCTCAAATCCATTGACACAAATTAAGACCACACCAAATCCTGCACATAGATGTTTACAGTGGTCCTGTTAATAATTGCTGAAATTAAGATGCAACTAAAGTGAGATAAGATAAAGGAATAGATAAAGTGGTGATCCAGAGAGTGGGCTATTATCTAATGCTATAAAGAAATGAACTGTCAGTCATGAAAAACATGGAGGAAACTTACCCTGTCACCAAACCAAAGAAGTCCATTGGAAAGGACTGCACACTAGTACTGTATGTTTTCAAGTGTATTTCATTGTAAAAACTGATGGTAGAAAGACAAGTACTGGCAAGTGTTAAGTGTGGATGGCTAGATGGCTAGTTAAGAGGGATGACTAAGGGAAACAGAGAGGTTTTCTGGGCAAGTGAAACTATGAGAATTTCTGGAAAGCTGCATGCCATTATTCCATTAGATGTGTGACACCAAGTGTGTTCCCTAATGCAGACTCCAGACTTTGATAATGTTGACACATAGGTGCAGGTTAGTTAATTGTTACAACTATACTATTACAGCCCGTGAGGCTGATGATGGGACATAAGTGAGTGATGATAGGGGAGGAATGTGTGGAGATCTCTGCACTTCTGAGCAATTTGTTTCTGAAAATTTGCACCTAAAAACTTTAAGGACCCTTGCTTAAATGTGAAACAAATGCTCTTCAACAAACACACAATAGAAATGACAGGGGTAAAGGAGAAAGAAAAAGGGCCAGAAAATATTTGAGAATTTAGTGGTTAAAACTATGGACATTTGATGGAAAACATTAACTTACACATCCAAGAAGCTAAAAATTCTCCCACAGGATAATTGCAAGGAGATTCACACCCACTCACACAAAATGAAGACAGCCAAGGATAAAAAGAACATCTTGAAGGCTGTAAGAGAAAAGTGACTCATCATACACAAGTGACTCCAATAAAATTAACAGCTAACTTCTCATCAAAAAGAAGAAAGAAAGAAAAAATAACAGAAAAGCAAAAGGAAGCCAGAAGGTGCTGAGTTTGACATATACAACACTGAAAATATAAACTTTTCAACAAAGAACATTATACTTGGTAAAACTATCTTCCCTGAAAAGAAAACACAATTAGAGTCATTGTGGAAAAACAGTATGGAGGCTCAAATATTAAAAATGAAACTATCGTATGATTTGACCCAACACACCACTAGATATATATCCAAAGGAAGTGTAATCTATGTGAAGATACATTTGTGTTTCTATGTTTGTGGCAGTGGTCTTTGCAAGTGCTAAGAAATGGAAACAACCATTGGTACATCCACAATGGGTGAATAGATAAAGAATGTATTGTATCGATAGACAAAGAAATACTGCACATCCATTAAAACAATGAAATCCTGTTATTTGCAACACTATGTCTAGGTCAAAGAATCATTTTAATTAATGAACTAATTCAAGGACAGGAAGGCAACACTATGTAATCGCATTATACACAGGACTGAAACAAGTGGGTGGTTGAACCATGGTTGTGTAAGGTAAGGAGCAGTCCACAGAGGGAGAGGATGATCAGTATGTGATAAGTTATAGAAAACAGAGAAATTACTACTGTTCTAGTGTGGAGTGAATACAGAAAAGGAAGAATTTGTGGTGTGTGTGTGTGTACATGAGTGTGTATTATATTACTGGGAATTTAAATTATATTGAACTCATTTGTATCCTAGTCAGGGTTCTTATGACTGAGCTATGCCTCAGTCAAAGGAGGATATTGACTATTTCTACCTTAAAGATGTAAGGAATGCCTGTGAAAGCAGCTATGTTTACCCTCACATAAACATTGTATACATGAATTGAAGCATTGCTTAGGAGTCCCACACATATGTATGATTGTTATGGATTGGTTGCAAATTTAAAAATAAATGCACCCTCAGATAAAAAGCAATATAAGCCACTGAGGATGCACTACCTTACAAGATATAAGAAAGGAAGTTCTTAAACATTAGAATGAAGTTTTATGTGTGACTGTAAGTCAAGTCCCATGATAAAACAGAAAGGCCCAGTGTGTGTAACTGTACAGAGAATTAGTAAAGACAACAAAACAGTTCATTTATTTTCCTTCTAAACTTTGACTGATTTAAAAAGTAGTATATTGCATTGTACTGTGGTGTCTGCCTTCTGTAAGGTACTCAGAAACAATATTCTAAAGGAAGCAAGTAGTGCATGGGTAAGTGTTCCTAGGAGAAAATGAGGACATCAGAGGATAGAAGAGCTGATATCATAAGCTGTATGAATTTATACTTGTTCTCTTTTCTGACAGTTGCTTCTTAAACATCAAATGACATCATAAATTTGTGCCTATTGTACATAGACAATACATGTATAATCACAATAGGATGAAAAGTGAAAAGTGGCAGAGGGCAATATATAAAAGCATTATCTTTGTGTATACTGGGACCAAATATGAAACTCAAAGCAGCAGAAATTTAAGATGAATTCTGAGTTAATTGGCTATGTGAGTCTTCTTGTGGTGTCCGTGACCCCTCTAGCTCCCTCAAACCTTCCCCTAACTCTTCCTCAAGACTCCCTGATTTTTGCCTAATGTTTGGCTGTGGGTCTCTGCATCTGTTTCCATTATTTGGTGGACAAAGCCTCTCAGATGGCAGTTATGTTAGGTTCCTCTCCAGGTCCCTCTCTCCATCCACTTCTGATGTGTATTTTATTTCTCTGCTTAGAGGGATTCAAGCACCATCCCTTGAACCCTCCTTGTTACTTAGTTTCTTTGGGTCTGTGGATTGTAGAATGGTTATCCTGTATGTATTGGCTAATATCCACTTATAAGTGTGTAAATATCATGTGTGTCTTTTTGGGTGTGCATTACCTGACTCGGGATGATCTTTTCTGGTTTTATCCATTTGCCTGTAAATTTCATGATATCCTTGTTTCTGATAGTGGAGTAGTATTCCATTGTGTAGATGTACCATAATTTCTTTTTCCATTCCTCTGTTGAGGGACATCTGGGATTTTTCCAGTTTCTGACTATTATGAATAAAGCTGCGATGAATATAGTTGAGAAAATGTCCTTGTGATTTGTAGTATATGCCCAGGAGTGCTATAGCTGGATCTTGATGTAGAACTATTTGCTATTTTCTTAGAAACTGCCAGATTGCTTGCCAAAAATGGTTGTACAATTTTGCACTCCCACCAGCACTGGCGGAGTGTTCCCCTTTCTCCACATCCTCTCCAGCATGTGTAATCACTTGAATTTTTTTATCTTAGGCATTCTGATGGACTCTCAGAGTCATTTTGATTTGCATTTCCATTATGACTAGGAATGTTGAGCATTTCTTTAAGTGCTTCTCAGCCATTAGAGATTCCTCTATAGTGAATTCTCAGTTTATCTCTGTACCCCATTTTTTATTTTGATTATTTTGTTTATTGGTGTTTAATTTCTTGAATTCTTTATATATTTTGGATATTAGCCCTCTGTCAGATGTGAGGTTAGTGAAGATCTTTTCCCAATCTGTGGGCTGCTGTTTTGTTCTGTTGACACTGTCCTTGACCTTACAGAAGTTTTTCACTTTCTTCCAATCCCATTTATTAATTGTTGATCTTAGTGCCTGAATTATTGGTATTAAGGAAGTTGTCTCCTGTGCCAATCAGTTCAAGAAGACCCACATAGCCAATTATCTCAGATGCAAGGGGCTCATAGAGACTGAACCACCAATTAAAGAGTTTCCATGGACTGATCCTAGGCCCACTGCACATATGAAGCTGATGGCCTGCTTGGTCCACAAGTGGATACCCTAACAATTGGAACATTAGGGAACAAGTGAGATCTCTCTCTGATTTGAAAGATGTTCCTTTCAAAGCACTTTTAATAATGGGTAGAGAAGCTAGCCATAACTTGAACAAGGAAATGAAAGCAGTGAAGAGTATAAAAAATAACCTGGACACCTGTGCCCTGTTCCCCTTAATAGTGGCAGAACATACTTTCCTCTACAGTCCACAGGGAATAGGATCTGTCTATACCATATACTAGGCAAGCAAAATCAAGCCTTACTAAGCTAAAAAAAAAAAAAAAAAAAAAAAAACTGAAACCAGACTTTCTGATTGGAATTTAATTTAATGGATTAAATTAGAAAGCAGTAATTCATATCTTGGAAATAATTAAATGTGTGGAATTTAAACACCATTTTTGGAATAGCCAATGAGCAAAAAAAAAAAAAAAGATAATATAAATAAAATGTTAAAATAGCTTAAGATGAAAGAAAACCCAACAAAATATCACACACACACACACAAACACACACACACACACACACACACACACACAGACACACAAAATGTGCTTACTTTCTTGTGAGTGGTAGAGTGCACATTTAATCACAGTACTAGGAAGGCAGAAGCAAGCTGGTCTTTGAGAGTTCAAGGCTAGCCTGGTCTACACTGTGATTTTCAGTTCAGCCAGGGCTGCACAGTGAGATATTGGCAAAAAACCAAAACACAAAAACAAAACAAAACAAAAAACAACTTAAACAAAAGCAAAGGCTCAACAGAAATTTTGTAGCTATAAAAAAACTTTTTTAACAAAGAAAAGTTTGAAGCTGGGCTACAGCTCAATTGGTAGAGTACATGCCTAACATGCATAAAGTGCTGGGTTCAGTGTTCAGAAGTTCAAGTTCATCCTCAGCAACAAAATTAGTTTGAAGATGCTCTCTAAAAAAGAACTCAAACATCAATAATCTAACTAAGAAGATAGATTAAATAAAACACAGGCAGGGACAAATGACTGTTGTGAAAATAAATTTTAATAGACAGTAGATAAGATCAATGAAATTCAAATATTTATTCTCTAAAGGACTGAAAAGGAAATTGATAAACTTCGTGCAGAATGCTGAGTGAAAATGGAAATAATGCATTGTTTACATGACTACAATACATAGAAATACAGCATGGTCAGTAATCACAGCACAAAGGATGTGAATAGAAACAAAGTTGCGGTAAAGAGGTGAAATAATCTTACACAAAGGATAAAAAGAAAAGTTAATACAAAAATGTATGAATTTGAAGTTGTTCTCTTTCCTTTTTCTAAGACCTATCTTTTTAAAGTACATGAGATTTTTATTAAGTTATTAACTAAAACAAAGAATTAAAGACAAAATATCACTAGTAGACAGAATTATGCAGAAAGAAAGAAAGATGGATGGATGGATGGATGGATGGATGGATGGATGGGTAGAAGATAGAGTCACAGTGCTTAAGATGTGAATAGAGCTGCCAGCCAAAAATTAGTTAACAGGTAAAATGGGCAAATTCAAAGGATACCTCCTAAAACTGATTTTAGTAAATTCAGAAAATGTCAATCAACGTATAATATGTAAAAATATCAAGTTAGTAAATTTGAACTTCCTGGAATGAGTTTAGTCATGGATTCTAATGTCATTCAAAAACTACCAAATCTTAAAACACCTATTCCCAAACATAGAACAGTAAAAAAGATTTTCAAAATTGTCTTGTGAGGATGTGTTAACTCTATACTGAAATTAAAGGAACAAATCACCCAAACTTGCAAATGATAGCACCCACCACAGTATGAACAATAACATATTTTTCAATTAGCAAGCATACTGAGCAACATTTAGAAAGCATTATAGATCTTTTAAAAATGTAAGAGCCAAAGGTTGTATGTTAGTGTATTAAAACAGTGTTTCCAGACATTGAAAAGGCCATTTCACACATGAGCTCACAGTGCCTAAGACCAAAGGCACATGACCTCCATGAGACCAAGCCAGCATGGACTGGTATTAGGGCTTCTCAGAAACTCCCACTCCTAGTCAAGGAGCTAAAAAGGCATTTGATGGCTGCTGGGAAAAGGAGAGTCACTTTTCTTCAAGGGGTGCAGCACTTGAGAGGCTACCTATGTTCTAATATGTGGCCCTACTCCCATACAGATACTGGCAACATGAAGTGGGTTCAGTGCACTATTGTGGCAGAAGAGATGGATCAAGGATAAAGAGTATTACTCTCACAGATGATCTGAGTTTGATTCTCAACACTGATGCCTGGCAGTTTACAACCTGCAACCTTAGTCAGAAGGATTCGACACTTCTGGACTTATTGGGCATCTACATTCAGGTGCACACACCTTCAGACACACTAACACATATGATTAAAATAAAATAATTTTTTTTTCAAAAGCAAAAATGAGTATGTGAAGTTGGGTGAGAAAAGTGGTAGTGGGGGATGAGGAGGAATGGTGGCTATATTTGCTCAAAACATATTATAGGCATATATTAAAATTTCAAACGTTAAATGTTATGTAAGCTTTGTGCGAGAATGCAAGGTTGGTTTGACCTTTAAAAAAATCAATGAATGTTATACAATAATGGAATTATGAACAAAAGCTACATGATCATCTTATTAGATACAGGTTAAAAATGTTTAACTCATGATTAAAATGTTCAATTAACAAGAATGTAAAAAACTATCTTCAGATTGCCTTAGGACACATTAAAGTGATTATGATATTTACTGTTGAAATTATTATTGTGGTAATCCTTCCCCCTCTCTCTTTTCTTGAAAATAGTATATTAATTAAAATAAGTCAGTTATACACAGACAAAATAAAAATGATTGCCCTATGTATTCAGTAACATCCTGGAGATTGGAGGTTCTAAATGGGTTAAATTAGGCAAAAAACACAAACAAACAAACAAAAACAAAAAACCTAAAAAAACAACCAACCTATTATCAGTTTTGTAATGGTAAAAACAAATTATCCATTTTAAATGACAACTAGAAAGCCTTAGAAATCTATTGAAAAATGTATTAGATGTGAATGCTCCTTAATATTTGTTAAAAAGAAAAATCAGCAGATACTTTTCTGATTGGAGAACATTTAACTTAAAGAATAAATTAATTGTCAAAATTGGGGAGACATGTATGTAAGAAAAAAATCAACTATTTAATTTAGCTATATTACTTAGAATCAAACTTCAAGTTAGGATCAGATGGTATACATAAAATAAAATAGATCTTGATTAATATCATGGGCTAATGCACAATTGTCAAATATAAAGAGATACAAATGTCATGATGTCCTATATTATATAATACACTTCTTTTTTATTTTAGATCTTTCTAACCAAGGGAAAACAAAACATTGTATTATCTGCTGGGATAAGGGCTATTTTAAGATCATAACTGGTTGTTTGTCTGTATTTTAATAAACTGTATAGTGCAGATGTTTGAAGTTACAAAGACAAAAAAGAAAAATCTATTAGAACTAAAACACAAGCTCTTCATCTTCATTTCATGATCAAACTCAAAGTAAAAAAGATCAATGATATTGCTATGAACTAGAAATGAAGTATCAAATAAATTTAAGAAAATAATCTATTTAGATATTTTCAAATGGAAAAACACTTAATAATTACAAAAAGAAAAAGGAAAATAAAAGTGGAAGACTTGAACATCAAAACCAAGAAAACATGGTTGAAAGTTTTATGGAAGGTAGATAGACATAAAAGAAAGTATGTCTTGTGTTTGTAGATCACATATATACATACATTTAATACATTTAAAATGACAATAATTCCCAACCTAATCAGTAGATTCTATGTAATCTCCATTGAATTCCACTGAGGTTGGAGTCAAAACTGTTAAGATGAATTAAGATTTACTTGGATCTCTGCATCTGTTTCCATCAGCTGCCAGAATAAGCCTCTTGGGAGACAGTTATGCTAGGCTTCTGTCTGCAAGCATAGCAGAGTAACATTAATAGCGCCAGGGGTTGGTCTCTTCCCTGGAGTGGGTCTCAAGTTGGGCCAGTCATTGATGAGCCATTCCTTCCATCTCTGCTCCATTTTTAGCCCTGCACTACTTGTAGGCAGGACAAATTTTGGGTCCAAGGTTTCCTGGATGGGTTGATGTCCCCCTCATTCCACTGGAAGTCCTACCTAGCTACAGGAGGTGGCCTCTCTGGCTCCATATCACCTGCTGGCAGAAGTCTACATTTGGGTCACCCCATAGATTCCCAAAAGCCTTCCCCATCCCAGAAATGCCCCAACTAATTTTCATTGTCTCTCCAGTCTCACCCCTCCCTACTCCTGATTCTCATGCCTATTCTTCTCTGTATCCTTCTACCACCCAATTTCTTCCCTTCATCTACTTCAGATGTCTATTTTATTTCCACTTCTGAGTGAGAATCGAGCATCCTCCCTTGGGGCCTCCTTGTTACTTAGATTCTTTGGGTCTGTGGATTCAAGAATGATTATTCTGTATTTTACAGCTAATGTTCACTTACAAATGAGTACATACCATATGTGTCTTTCTGGGTCTGGGTTACCTCACTCAGGATAACATTTTCTATTTTTAACCATTTGCCTGCAAATTTCATGATGTCCTTGTTTTTAATACCCAAGTAGTATTCCATTGTGTAAATGGAATTTTCTTTACCCATTCTTTGGTTGAGGGACATCTAGCTTGTTTCTAGTTTCTGGATATTATGAATAAAACTGGTATGAAGATAGTTGAGCAAGTGTCCTTGTGGTATGATGGAGTCTCTTTTGGATATATGCTAAGGAGTAGTATAGATGGGTCTTGAGGTAGAACTATTTCCAAATTTCCTTGAAAACACAAGATTGTTTTCCACTGTGGTTGTACAAGTATTCACTTCTACAAGCAATGGAAGAGAATTCCTCCTGCTCCACATCCTCATCATCATGTGCTGTCGCTTGATTTTTTGATCTTAACCATTATGACAGGTATATGATGAAATTTCAGAGTTATTTTAATTTGCATTTCCCTTATGACTAAGGATGGTGAACATTTCTTTAAGTGGTTCTTGGCCATTAGAGATTCCTCTGTTGAGAATTCTCAGTTTATCCCTGTATCCCATTTTTTAATTTGGTTAATAGTGGTGCTCAGGAACTCTTATGGAAAAGTGAGGGGAAAGGAATGACAGAGCCTGAGGGATCAAGGGCACTACCAGAAGACCTACATGGTAAACTACCTGGGCCCATAGGTGTTCACAGAGACTGAACCACCAACTAAAGAACATGCATTGGATGGACCTAGACCCCCTACACATATGTAGCAGATGTATAGCTTGTTCTTCATGTGGGTCCCCTAACAATTGGAGTGGGGGCTGTCTCTTACTTCATTGTTTGCCTTTGAATCCTGATGGTGTAGTGTTAAGCATTCTAAATGTTAATTAATTGGTCCTGCTTGCTGTCTGTTACTTACATTGACTCTGATTGGTGAAAATAAATGCTGAGGCCTGAGATTGGGCAAAGACAGGGAAAGGTGGGACTTCCTGAGATTAGAACAGGAAGCGTGCACTTTAGACAAAGGATTAAAGCATTTCAGCCAGGAGCAGCAGGAAGGAGGACAGACACACACCATGGGTTAGAAAAAAGAACCTCATTCCACATGGCCAGGAACATTGGCATATCGTGGAGAATGGCAGTCCAAGGGGCCGTATGTATATATGGGGTAATATTTGGGTAATAGAATTAAGAGCTAGCTTATTTGATCTAGGATTGCTCAATCCAGGCCTAGGCTTGTTAAAATCCATGTGATGTCTGTGTGATCATTTATAATGGCTGCTTAAAGATTAACAGCAGCTAATCAATTAACAATAATATAAATACTGTTAAACAATCTGATTAATTATTTCTACAAATGGCACCCAACATAATTTAATTAATTTTTTTTTTCTACAGAATCCCATTCCCATAGTTGCACTACCTTGTCTGTCCTCAGTGGGAGAAAGGCACCTGGTCTTGCTGCAACTTCATGTACTAGGGTGTGTTGGTTCCTATTCAGCGTCCTCCCCTTCTCTGAAGAAAGGGAAAAGGGGAAATGGGGGAGGGGTTTTGAGGGTGGGACTTGGAGGAGAGGAGGGTGGTGACTGTGATCAGGTTGTAAATCAAAAAAATAAATTAATTAATGAGGAAAAAAGATTTACTCGAAAGTACAGGAGATCACTAATACTCAAAACTGTGTTATAAGCAGGGAGTATTAAAAAAAAAAAGTCACAACAATCAGCAGTGTGTCTGGTATTTAAGAACAGATAGGTGGATCCCTGAATAGTACAAAGAACCTAACAGTAAAATATTACACATATGCTTAATTACCTGTCTATGATGATAACACTGGGGAGATTATAGTTTCTTCAATTAACAGAAGTGGAAAAACTGGACAATCATGTGCAAACAATAGATATGAACCCTGTGAACAATATATGCAGAAGTTAATTCAAATTGGAGGAAAGGATTAATTTAAAAGTTAAAGCTGTAAGATGATTTCTAGAGAAGTTAAAAGTAATCCTTACAGCACTGGTGATGATTTCTTAGATATGCTATCAAGAACACAACCTGAAAAAATGTACATAAATTGGGCCACAACACATTGAAAACATATTCTGCAGATGACATCAGTAAATTGATAGGCAACCCATAGAATTAAAGTAAATATGTGATGAAAGACTTATTACAAGAATATGTAAAGAATTTTTTAAAAATTCAGCAGTATGGAATCCCAATAATTCCCTTTAAAATTAACATATGATTACATAAATACTTTCCTAAGAAGATGAATAAATGATTAACAAAAAACCATAGCAAACAATGCTCAAATTTTTGTCATGAGAAAATGCAGATCAAATGTTCAGTGAGATATCATTTCGCCTATTTTAGGATGGCTGTAACTCAGAAAACAGATCAAACCAAGTCATTGGAAGGATATGGAACAATTAGTCCTCTAACTGCCTGGTTTTGAGTATGAAGTTGACACAAGCTAGAGTCATCAGAGAGAAAGGAATCTCAGTTGAGGATATGCCTCCATGAGATTCAGCTGTAAGGCATTTTCTCAGTTATTGATCAACTAGGGAGAGGGCAGCCCATCCTTGGGCTGGAGGTCCTGGGTTCTGTAAGAAACCAGGATGAGCAAGTCATGTGAAGTAAGCCAGTAATTGGTGCTCCTCCTTGGCCTCTGCATCAGCCCCTATCTCCAGGTTCCAATCTTGCTTGAGTTCCTGTCCTGACTTCCTCCAAAGACTCCCTATGATCTGGAAGTATCAGCCAAATAGTCCCTTTCCTCCCTCAACTTGCTTTTTGGCTGTGATGTTTCCCTGCAGCAATAGAAACCCTAAGTAAGACAGTCCTCATATATTTTTATTCAAGGTATAACATGTCACAGCCATATTAGAGTAGATGATGGGTTCCTGGGACTGGGGAAATGTGGCAACATGGGTGTATTTACTACTACTAGGTACAGGGAGATTTATTTTGAAGGAGTTCAAAATATACTATAATTAGATTTTAAGCTCTAACTATGTGAATATACTAAGACAATGTGCAGTTGTACTACATACTTTAAATCAATGAGCTGCACAGTATACAAGTTACAGTTCAATAAAGAGCAAGAGAAAGTGACAATATTTTCTGGCCTAATTATGGTAGTTACCTTCCTTCAAATTTGCCTTATTCTATTGGTTGCAAGTAGGTCTGCCCACATTGAAGGACAAGAGAATACAACATGGCCTGAATATCCCTAGGCAAAGATCTCTGTGGCTGTCTTTAAAGTCTATTTGCTGGGCTGGAGAGATGGCTCAGCCATTAAAGGCTAGGCTCACAACCAAAAATAAAGTCTATTTGCTACAAAATAATTTCCTGTTGATCAGGAAAACATTGATGGTGGGCACTAGCACCACTTCTATCGAACATTTTACTGGAGGCATTTTCAAAAGAAATAATTGTTATTAGTTTCAAAAAGTATGCATGACACAATTATTTACCAGAAACTTATTCTATTTCTTTCTACTTAAAGAAGAGATTTAATATGAAATTTAAACACATTTTAAGCAAGTAAGAGTAGTGTAGTGTAATGTAGTCAAGAATCCATGTGGGTGAAGTTCCATGAAAAATACTGTGTACAAAATCTTTATTAATTTTTTTAAAGTTTTGACGTAGGCCTAAATAAATGAAGTCCTTACATAGTTCAACATTTAAAAGGTTCCAAGTTCCAAAGCCTTTAACCACCAATCCTTTCTTTACCCTTTTCCAATATATACGCCATATAGATGGCTCAACTAGGTATCAAGGTTTATTTTAAACTGATATTAATTGAGATAGTGGTAGGGCAATGTAGACTACAGGCCAAGGAACAGAAAAGAGTTCTAGAAAGTGACCCAGGGTATAAAGACAGCTATTTGCAGCAGAGTTGGTAATTTTAGATCAATAGGAAAGGATTCTAAAAGAAATGGATATTCTCACTAAAGTTATTTTTTTTATTTTTTATTTTTTATTTTTTTTTGGTTTTTCGAGACAGGGTTTCTCTGAATATCTCTGGCTGTCCTGGACTCGCTTTTTAGACCAGGCTGGCCTCGAACTCACAAAGATCCGCCTGCCTCTGCCTCCCAAGTGCTGGGATTAAAGGCGTGCGCCACCACCGCCCGGCTCTAAAGTTATTTTTTTATAAATACTTTATTTTTTTTCTTCAAGTTACATCTCGGTCACAAACCCCTCCCTATCCCACCCTTTCACCCTCTTCCCCCCAGAAGTTTCCCCTTTCAGTCCAACAGATGGTTCCTTCTCTTATAACAGTAAGTATTATACAAAACAACAGATATAAATATGCCACATTTATGAGAGTTAAATGGCCCAGTATACCTTCCCAATGTCCAGTTTATACATATTTGGCCCCTGACTTTGACATTCTACTATCTAACCATCTCCATGAGTTTAAAGGTCTATATCTGACTCAACATTCATACTAACTTGCAACACACTTTTAAGAGTATCTTCTTAGATCTATAACACCCTCTTGATTCCTAAACAATTCAAAATTTAACTATGAGACTCTAGCTGTCTATTCTTCAACCACCTCAGAGACCTGAGAGGGATAAATATATCAGCTTATATAGGAAGTGCAGGGCCTGCAGCTTCCAAAACTAAGAAAGGACATACCAATAAAGTTATTAAAGAAGAGAAGAAAGGAAGGGAGAAGGGGAAGCAGGGATAGAGTGAGCGACAGATGGAAGGAGGGGGAAGGAAGAAAAAAGGAAAGAAAGGAGAGAAGGAGTGAGGGAGGGAAGAAAGGAAGGAGGGAAAATAGAAGCACTACTGAAATCTGAAACATCATTCAGGGACTTAATCCATTACCTAAAATTAAAAGGATATTGAATGATAATTTTGGAGGAATATTTTCATTGTTTCAAAATGGATAAGAGTTTACTGACTTTAAAAGAAAGAATTTTACTAAGAAATTACAATGAATCAAAAGACACCATAAGAACATGGAAAGGGTGGCTGGGTATATGATTCTACAATTAAGAGCATGTGCTGCTCCTGTAGAGAATCTGAGCTTGACTATCAGTATTCATGGAATGACAGGCAACTCCCAACTGCCTGCTACTCTAGCAACAGGTTACCCTTCTGGCCTTTTTGGGCAAGTGAACTCAAGTGAAGAAACCCCACCCATGACATACATGTCTACACAATTAAAAATCATCAAATGAAGTCTTCAAAAATAAGAAAGTGAGAAAAAATGCCAGCAACATACAAAACAGAATAATCTGTAATCTATGCAGAAAAAGCATTCATCAAAACAAGGAAAAAACAGAAAATACAATGTGAAGTAAGCAAGAGATGTGTACTAGCATTTCTCAACAGAACAAAAATGGGGGGCTTACTCCATTAGTGTTGGGGAGATGCAAATTGAAATCCAAATAAAACCCATTAAACCACAGGGACATAGCCACCAAAGTGCCACAAATTAGAATATAATTGTTTTTCTGGAGGATCACAATGGGAAAGGTCCTGGAAATGTCCTGTTTATTGGTTTTTCTGTTTAAGAAATAAACATAGATATTGGTTTTATAATTACACGTTAAACAGTGCATAATCTTTATTTTTCTGCACTTTTATTATAGTAGAAAAGTAAAAGCGCTTAGACACAAAACTCGTCTCTTTGCAGGGAGACTAGTGACCACAAAGATATTCCCAACTTAATCTGCTATTAGTTACACATTTGCCCATTGTAATATTATGTTATGACTTTCATTTACTAAGCATATAGTTTTGTGCACAGGGGTTGCTTTATCATTAATCTTTAAAGAGCCTAACCTAAAAAAAAAAAGTCAAGTCCACAGCCTAATCCACAGTGGAATACAAGAGTCACTAGGGAAGGTTTAACTGTTATAATGAATTAGAAGTTCAAAATGATTTGACTCTGTAAAGAAGGGGTCAGCAAATCACAGCATGCAGGCCATTTCAGGCCAGCCACCTGGTAGATAGCTAAGAATGGGCTTTAAGTTGAAAACAGTGGGGGAGATCTGGGGATGTTGCTCAGTGGTACAGTGCTTGCCTAGCATGACTAAGACCCTGGCTTTGCATACCAGCACTAAAACAATTAATTTATCCACTAATCAAACTTAAAAGATAATGTTACATTATGTAAAAGTTATCCAGAGTTCAAACTTAAATGCCTGCAAAGTTTTATTGTGACACAGACAGAGGTTCACCCATCTTTAGAGAAAAACAGTTTCAAAGCAAGGCGTGAAATAACCCTGAAGAATGCACGGCATTGAATGTTTATTTGTATTAAAATCCCTGATAATTGGGATAAAGCAGAGCTTTTACTTCTTAATAACTTTTATTTTACTTGATAATTAAGACATACTGCACAGTTTCTAAGCTGGCAAACTGCTGTGATCGTGACACAGAGCACAAAGGAATCACTGCTGCTCTTCTAAGGAACAGGAGAGTGCTCTGTACTGAGAAGCCAGTCTGCTTCAGGTAGCTTGTACAGTATAGTCAGTCCATGGGCCATAACCATCTAAATACTAGTGTAAAATAAGCCCCGGGCCCATTATCTGTCTGCTCCGTCCCTTGCCATAGCAGCAAGAGCTTGTAGGGGACTAGGCATCCCTCTGAGTGTTCCAGAAGCTCTGATTTCTAGAGGAATTTTCATTCAGAACATGCCTGCTCTGGCAAGATATTACATCCAAAGACCTTCTAGGTCTGTGTGATCAGGCTAGAATTCAGACACAGCTTTAATCCCAGGAGATAGAGGCAAACAGATCTTTGATTACAAGGCCAGCCTGGTAGAGAGCAAGTTTCAGGTAAAGAAAAGCTTAGGTCCAGTAATGGTAGTATACATCTTCAATTCCAGCACTCAGGAGACAGAGGCATGAAGATCTCTGGGTTCTAGTCAATTCTGTTCTGTCAGTTCAGTTGACTCAGTTAGTTGAGAGGCTGTGCAGTGCAGCTGAGTTCATGGCAGTTCAGTTTATGGAATTCACAGGCAGTATTACCAGTGGAGATTTACAGAGACAAGTTGAAGAGAGAACTAGCTATACACAGGTAAAAACAGAACAAGCCAGAGAAGAAGGAGACAGAAGATTAGAACATATTGTTAAGTTAGTATGAGGACAAGCAGAGTAATTCAGTCAGAAGCTGAGAGAAGCTGGTTTAAATTGATCAGCTTAGAGAGGAGTTTTGAGCCAGATAGCTGAGTTGAACCAGCCAGCCAGAGTTCAGAAAGAACAAGAAAGCATGAACTTATTCAGCAGTAAGTCTCAGAGGCTGAAAATATTCTATTTCTATATTAGATTTTATGGAGGCTAGAAGCTTCCAGGACTAGTTCTGGTTTAGCAGACAGAAGCAGTAAGCCTCAGAGTTGACAATTACTTCAGGCAAATAACAATTACTTTTACACTGATTGATGCTGGGAATGCTGGTGAGAAGAGGTGGGCTTTTTGAGATCTGAGGGAAGGGCAGAACATCTAGGGTTTGGATTCTAACTGTGACTTACCACATATCCCTGAATAGGAATTTGTATAGGTTATTTGTCCACAAAATGGGACTTCTAAAACCTACTTGGAAGAATCTTATGGAGAATTAGGAAATCCATACATAAAATTTCTGCAAATTATACCCATTCCATTAAAATAACCCATCAGTATTCATAATTATCCATCCCTATGGCATCAGAGCAAACGGAACAAATTGTAGCTGGCATCTGCCATATTATTAGACTTCATCTCTTAACTTCCTGAGATCTTGGGAGAAAAGGCATGATGCAGAAGCATAATTAATTAATTCAGAAAGACAGAATAAAGGAGTCCCCAGTCAGCTCTTCAATCTTGCTCAGAGATTTATCAGCCCCTTGTCCCAGCTCTGCTCTGAACTCAGTTTTATAGCTACCCTCCCAACCACTTAGACACCTCTGACTTAGCTATCTCAGCTCTCCTTACAGTTTCATAATGTCTAGTACCCAAGGGTACGCTCCAAGTCTCAGAAAATTACCAAGAAAATATAAAGCTCTTAGATGGCCTCTGTGTGAGGGGTGCCTCAGGCAAGGGTTCACCCATTAGGGCCACTCAAAAAGAAAGAGTTTCCAACCAGTTGTGAAAGAACCCCGAAGAGTGAGTTTCTGGCATTAGCTGTTTATTCATATGAAAACACTTCATAATTAGGATAAAATATGACTATCTGAGAGTGAGAATGACTGTAATTAAGGTGAAATGAACTGAGTTAGCTTTCAATTTAACTAGGTATAAAATTAGATTAATAATGTATTGAAACATGACACAGCAAATTATGCCTATTGCTAATTCTTGGTATCTTACATTAGGAATCCTGTTTTAAAAAGAATAGAGGGGTAAGTGAGAAAATTATTTAAATGTTATTTTCAACAAAGAAGGACATCATGCAGAGAAAGCTTAAAAGCTCATTCCTGTGGAGGTAGAGGGGAAGAAAGAGAAGACTTTGTGCCTCTGGAATGGTTGTCTCAGCCATGTCAGGCCCATGAGTGACTGCTTCCCACAGAACCACAGGGCCAAGGCTTTACTGTGTCCTCCATACCCTGGAACCAGGGCCCGAACATGGAGTCAGTGGAGACACATCTAAATACGCTCTGCCCTGGAGATGCCAAGAAAGAAATTCAGACACCCACATGAACTGCTAACTGATTGAAGTATCAAGGAAGAGCCGATAGTCTATAAAGAACTCTCAAAAGTTAACGATTAACACCATCAAGACGAGAACAGCACCCAGCAGTTTCCAGAGATCCCCATTGCCAGGATGTGGAACAGTTTTCATTTAGCATGTAAAGCAACATATGGGCTCCTCCAGTTCATCTTCAAGGGAACTGGGCTAAGTGAACTGAAATGCCCTCAGGTCCCCAAATCAGAAAGTGACAGCAGATTTAACAGTCCGTCTCCAATGTTCAAGCTCTAGGTCTTCTTTATGTCAGTTTGTGTTAGAACAATTTTCATTTGCTTCCCTCATACACATTCACCCTCCTCCTAATGGTACATGGTAGGTTTTTTTTTTTTTTAATCTACAGTTAATTTATCTTCTTTTGTTTCTCTGCATGATCTGTGTCCATAAATGTTTGCCATATAGGCTATTTACTTCTGAGTTCTTGGAGAGGATGACTAGTTTTTAAGGCATTTTTCCTTCTATACAATTTAGCATAGTCTCACTCACTGAGAAATAGACAAGTATATGTCCTAGCCACAAGGATGTGTCTTTGGTCCATTCAATACTTCACACCATGTTTCAGGAAGAAGAGATGAAGGTTAGAGAACTTGTGTATTACCCAAGTGACTTGTGATGTTTGCCTCTTCTGAGGATGGCCTCCCATATAAGCAAGATGACATTGTTGTGGTTTGAAGCTAGAAATAGCATCTAAAAGCTGCTGTGTTAAAAGCGTGGATGGTAGCTTATGGATCTGGCAGAGGTAATTGGATCATGAGGCATGTCCATTTTCCATGAATTAATTCTTAGCTAAATGGACTATTGGTGGGGCCTGGCTGGAAGAAGTAGGCCATCAGCCTCTTCTTGGGCATCTCCCTCTCTGCCTTCTGTCTGCCATGAGGCTATTGACTTTGCTCTTCCACACCCTTCTGACATTTTGTTCTGCTTTAGTACAGACCCAGGAGCAAAGAGCCAAATGACCATGAGTACTCATCATCAGAGAAATAATTCATGGACAAAACAAGAAAAGGAATTTGGAGGGCATTTATCACAGAGCAAAAGTTTATATTCAAAGGATGAGTTAGGATTTCTTGAGAAAGTCACTTCATCCTGGATTTTAGATAGCATCTTTGTCAATCAATTTTAATAAAGAGGGGATCATTCAGGAATTAAGGAAAAAGCAAGATTCCAGAAATGGACCAAGATTGTCCAGTAATTTGGTTTACTGCTTTTTCCCCCCTGTCCATTTAGAAGGCTTGCTAACATACTGTGGCATCAGATGCATAATGGAGCAGACAACTGTAAAATTCAAATACCATGGAGCATTATAATAAAGCTAAGAGCAGTTATTGGCTATGTTGGTCCCAGACAGTACTAGTGGGTGGTTTGGCATTTTTTTGTTTAAAGACTACAGGTATGTTGTAATATAGTTCTATGGTTACATTAGCCTCGAGCTACAGTGAAATTTGCCTCATTTATTTTTCCTATGTCTGTCAGTATTACTCCAAATCCTCCCAACTCTCTCATCCAGGATTTTCTCTACAGGAGTTGATTCAATGACCAACCCCATATGTCCTGTATCCCTGCCCACACCACTGTTTATAATCTCTCTTGATGCTGGAAAGGCATCTTTTCCCCAGTCCTTGAAGGAATAGCCTCTCCTAGGCCATACCTTCTTCATCAGTAGGAGGCTCTTTCCTTATACTTCCCAAGGATTCATGGCAGAGGAGGAACTGGAAATATAATTGGAAAGGAATGAGATAATGTCCAAAAAATAATATTTCAAAAATATCATTCTCATAAATTTCATCTAATGATTATGGCACCCCATGCCATATCTTTCTTTCACAAAGAAACTGAGATTGTAAACCCAATACTCTGGAAGGTGAGGCTGGGCAATCACTGGTTAAACTAGCTTGGGCTGTATAGGGATACATCTCCAAATGCAACAGAAACACACACACACACACACACACACACAGAGAGAGAGAGAGAGAGAGAGAGAGAGAGACAGAGAGAGAGACAGAGAGAGAGAGACAGAGAGAAAGACATAGGAAGACTAAGTCTCTTGTTTCTATCACAAATTTTTCTAATTGTGGAGACCTAGCTTTGTTGGGGTAGTGTTAAGTTTAATTAGCCATATTTTTCTTTTTGCATAGCTTCTTCTACTTCACATCCCTATCTTACACAGCTGAAGATGGCTAACGTAGGGACCTAATTGAGCATCACGTGGTTTTTGCTCTGATGGTTAAACCATTAGCTAGGAATTTGAACACATTGACATGAGTGCTTTTCGGGCTAAAATTCAATGGCTGTATATTTCTGCCTGATGTTAGGTGTATTTGAAGATCCCAGTGACTCTTTTCCCTTTCCTATCCTCCATTCAAAGCATGTCTGAAAAGCTGAAATAAGTGGATTGGGCCCCCCTTTAAAGCTCTCTGAAGGACCTTCCGATTGCATCAGAGTAGAGCAACATAAGAGTCCTAAGAGGAGGTTTTCTCCGTAATTCACTCAGTGCACAGGAGCTGGGCAAGAGATACATAATTTATACAGGCAATTACATCTCAATTGGTTATTAAAAGTGCCCTCATTGAGATGTACTATATTGAGGACACAGAGATAAATCTGGTTCCCCAGGTAACCAGCTACTGCTCACAGACAGAAGGCAAATTTTCTGATTTTTTTAGATTGGCGTTACTTCTCTTGACCCTGCTATTCTTTCTGCCTGCAGTGTAGTGCTCTGTCTGTGCGTGGGCGGCTCAAGACAGAGAACAGTTGTGAGAAAGCCACAGGATGAATGTTAACTCCATACTTTTCTTGGGATTCTCTCCTCCTGGGAAAAATAATTATTTTCCTAATTAATTACACATTCCCCCAGGATTTCACTCATTCGTCAGGGCTTCTACTTACATGGTAAGACCCAGTACTTGCAGCTGGGCTCAGTGCTAGAGAAGAAAGAAGACCTGGAATGATGTCATCTTTTACTTTGACTCGCGACTGCTTACTGAAGAAAAACAGGAGCAAACAAATATTTGCAAGTGTTTCAAAATGTGAAAGAAAAATGAAAAGAGACACAAATGGCCATTGGT
Source organism: Lophiomys imhausi (assembly GCA_907164525.1). Classification (NCBI taxonomy): domain Eukaryota; kingdom Metazoa; phylum Chordata; class Mammalia; order Rodentia; family Muridae; genus Lophiomys; species Lophiomys imhausi. The sequence continues at coordinate 10,010,541 of CAJQZJ010003694.1, read as the reverse complement.
TCTCCCCAGGATAACTCAAAAGGACTTCATTTAAGAGATGTTCTATCTTGCAACACACTTTTAAGAGTATCTTCTTAGATCTATAACACCCTCTTGATTTTAAACAACTCAAAATTTAACTATGAGACTCTAGCTGTCTATTCTTCAACCACCTCAGAGACCTGAGAGGGATAAATATATCTGCTTATATAGGAAGTGCAGGGCCTGCAGCTTCCAAAACTAAGAAAGGACATACCAATGACTGCCTGGACAGTTCCCATTTTCTCTCCATACATTCCAGCATCAATCTTCAGCCTTTGGGTCCTGTTTCTCTGACAGACATTTGTTGTAGAGCAGGGTTGCAAGATAGTATGAATGTTGAGTCACATATAGACCTTTAAACTCATGGAGTTGGTT
>CAJQZJ010003694.1:9975644-9987769 GCA_907164525.1 Lophiomys imhausi | reverse complement strand
AAAAAAAAAAAAAAAAAAAAAAAAAAAAAAAAAAAAAGCCCAGGGCCAGATGGCTTTAGCACAGAATTCTACCAGACCTTCAAAGAGGAGCTAACACCAATACTTTTCAAACTCTTTCACAAAATAGCATCTGAAAGAACATTGCCAAACTAATTCTATGATTCCACAGTCACCCTGATTCCTAAACCACACAAAGACCCAACAAAGAAAGAGAACTTCAGACCAATCTCCCTCATGAACATAGATGCAAAAATACTTAATAAAATACTGGCAAACCAAATTCAAGAACACATCAAAAGTATCATACAACATGATCAAGTAGGCTTCATCACAGGAATGCAAGGATGGTTCAACATACGAAAGTCTATCAACGTCATTCACCATATAAACAAAATGAAAGAAAAAAACCACATGATTATCTTGCTAGATGCAGAAAAAGCATTTGACAAAATCCAACACCCCTTCATGCTAAAAGTTCTGGAGACAAAGGGCATACAAGGACCATAACTAGAAATAATAAAGGCATTATACAGCAGGCTAGTGGCCAACATCAAAATAAATGGAGAGAAACTTGAAGCATTTCCTCTAAACTCAGGGACAGGAAAAGGATGTCCACTTTCACCTTATCTCTTCAATATAATACTTGAAGTTCTTGCTAGAGCAATAAGACAACTAAAAGAGATCAAGGGGATACAAATTGGAAACGAAGAAGTCAAATTATCCCTATTTGAGGATGATATGATAGTATACATAAGCGAATTCAAAAATTCCACCAGATAACTCTTACAGCTGATAAACCTTCAGCAAAGAGGCTGGATACAAAATTAATTCAAAAAAATCAGAAGCCCTTCTTTATACAACAAACAAATGGGCTGAGGAAGAAATAAGGGAAACAACCCCCTTCACAATAGCCGCAAACAACATAAAATACCTGGGGGTAACTCTAACCAAGCAAGTAAAGGACCTGTACAACAAGATCTTCAAGCCCTTGAATAAAGAAATGGAAGAGGTCTTTAGAAGATGGAAAGATCTCCCATGCTCATGGATAGGTAGGATCAACATAATAAAAATGGCCATCCTACCAAAAGCAATATATAGATTCAATGCAATTCCTATCAAAATACCATCACAATGTTTATAGACTTGTAGAGAGCTATTCTCGATTTCATATAGAACAACAAAAACCCCAGAATAGCTAAATCAATCCTGTACAATAAAAAAAGAAAAACATCTGGAAGTATCACCATCCCAGATTTCAAGCTGTACTACAGAGCAATAGTTGTAAAAACAGCGTGGTATTGGTATGGAAACAGACTAGTAGATCAATGGAATCAAAATGAAGATCCAGAAAGACACCTACACACTTATGGCCACCTTATTTTTGACAAAGAAGCCAAAACGGAAGGACAGCATCTTCAACAAATAGTTCTGGTCCAACTTGATGTCCACTTGTAAAAGAATGAAATTAGACCCATACTTATCGCCTTGTACAAAACTCTAAGTCCAAGTGTATCAAAGACCTTAACATAAGGCCGGTAACAAATAAATCTACTAGAAGAGAAATTGGGAGAAACCCTCGAACTAATTGGTACAGGCAACAACTTAATGAACAGAACACCAACAGCTCAGGACCTGAGATCAACAATCAATAAATGGGGCCTCATGAAACTGAAAAGCTTCTGTAAGGCAATAGACACAGTCATTAGAACAAAGCGGCAACCAACAGACTGGGAGAAAATCTTTACCAACCCCACATCTGACAGAGGGCTAATATCCAAAATCTACAAAGAACTCAAGAAATTAAATGCCAAGAAACCAAATAATCCAATCAAAAAATGGGGGACAGATCTAAATAGAGAATTCACAAAGGAGGAATCCCTAATGGCTGAGAGACACTTGAAGAAATGCTCAACATCCTTAATCATCAGAGAAATGCAACTCAAGACTACTCTGAGATTCCATCTCACACCTGTCAGAATGGCTAAGATCAAAAGCACAAATGACAGCACATGCTGGCGAGGGTGGGGAGAAAGGGGTACCCTTCTCCATTGCTGGTGGGAGTACAGGCTTGTGTAACCACTATGGAGGTCAGTCTGGCGCTAACTTAGAAAACTTGGAATAGCTTTGCTTCAGGACCCAGCCATACCACTTCTGGGTATACACCCAAATGCCTCTTCACGGAATCATAAGGAAGTTTCCTCATATATGTTTATAGCAGCCTTATTTGTAATAGCTAGAAACTGGAAACCCAGATATCCCTCAACCGAAGAATGGGTTAAAAAACTGTGGTACATCTACACAATGGAATATTATTCAGCTATCAGGAACAATGAAATCATGCAATTTGCAGCCAAATGGATGGAACTAGAAAAGCTCATCCTGAGTGAGCTAACCCAGACTCAGAAGGATGCATATGGCATCTATTCACTTATAGTAGGATTTTAACTATATAGTATAAGGTATTGATACTACAACTAACACACCAAAGGAAACTTGGACATAGACTTTTTATTTTTTATTTTTATTTATTTATTTATATTTTATATATTTTTAAATATTTTTCTATTTTTCAGTCTTTTTTATCTATTAGTCTGCTTATTTGTTTGTTTGTTTTTTAGTTCTCTCTCTGGGGCAATGAGACACTTTTCACTGATGGTACTGCTTCGTAGACCCCCAATGAATGAGGAGGCTCTTGGCCCTCATACGACCTCTCAACTGGGATGAGGGACTGTTATATAAGGACACCCCACCCAAGAGAAATGGGATGGAATGGTTAGGAGGTAAAGAAAAAAATGAAATGTGATGTTTCGGCCTTTTAATACTAATTGTCATAAACTGTTTAGGATAATTAAGAAATGCAAACTAATGGTTATGCAAGCCGGTCATTCTATTAGGTACTATGACAACCTATTATAGTTATTTTCTAAGCTAATCAGAAATAAAGCTGCTAAGAGACAAGCAACATCTGCTTACCCTAATATAAGAGATAGATAGGGCCTCTTCAAAAACCTCAAGAGCTCTGCAGAATATGGCATTCAAAGATGTTTTCGTAACTTTAGATTTTTTTTATATCAAGACATATCAACTCCTGACACCACCCCCTACTCTATCCCAAGTAGAAGATGAGCATCGAAGAATCTCCAGTGGGAGATGACTGAATTAGTCGCAAGCCTATCTCTTGGTAGGAAAAGCCCCTTGCTCCAACTGTAGACAGAATGCTGTCCAAAAAGGACAAACCTGGAAGCAGGTAAGTTGACAGCCTAGATCTGCCAAGACAGGGTAGGCAAGTGCTTCATAACCCCTGTTCTACAATCAATGTCTTTCAGAGAAACGGGGCCAAACAACTGAAGATCGATGCTGTAATGTATGGAGAGAAAATGGGAACTGTCCAGGCAGTCACTGGTGTGTCATTTCTTAGTTTTGGAAGCTGCAGGCCCTGTACTTCCTATAAAATCAGATATATTTATCCCTCTCAGGTCTCTGAGGTGGTTGAAGAACAGATAGCTAGAGTCTCATAATTAAATTTTGAGTTGTTTAGGAGTCAAGAGAGTGTTATAGATCTAAGAAGATACTTTTAAAATTGTGTTGCAAGTTAGTATGAATGTTGAGTTAGATATAGAACTTTAAACTCATGGAGATGATTAGATAGTAGAATGTTAAAATCAGGTGCCAAATACATATGGACTGGACATTGGGAATGTACGCTAAGCCATATAACCCTCATAACTGTGGCCCAATTACCTCTGTTGTTTTGTATTGTATTTATTATTATAAGAGAAAGAGCCATTTGTTGGACTGAAAGGGGAAACTGTAGGGGGAAATAAGATATACCTTAAACTTAAAAGAAAAAAAGGTAAGAGGATGGGGGGTTAAGGTTGGGAGAGTTGGACTGGAGGGGGGAATAGGGAGGTGACTGCGATTGGGATGTAACTTGAAGAAATAAAATATAAAGGAAAAAAAAAAAAAGAAAGGTGCAGGTATGTGGATCTCTGTGAGTGTGATGCCATCCTGGTCTACATAATGAGTTCCAGGATAGCCAAGGCTAAGTAGAAAGACCTGTCTCAAAACAAACAAACAAATAAAACAAAACACCTAAAAATCTAAATATTAAAATTATATAATATCAGCATGCATAAAGCTGTGTACATCTTATCTTTAATGGGCCCGGAGCCATCTTTTCTCACACTTCCTGCCTCACTTTGGCCATCTGTGTTCCTGCACACCTTCACTGGTGTGCCTCTGGGTCTTCACACATGATGCGCTACTCCAGCGATTCTCAGCCTGTGGGTTGCGACCCTATAGGGGTCTTGTATCAGATATCCTGCATGTCAGATATTTACATTAAGATTCATACCTGCAGCAAACTTACAGTTATGAGGTAGCAACAAAATAATATTATGGTTGGGAGTTATCACAACATGAGGAACTATAGGAAAGGATTGCAATGTTAGGAAGGTTGGACACCACTGCACTACTCCCTTAGTTAGAAATCCCATCAGGCTTCTATTCATTCTTCAAGACCCTCACAAGAATCAAAACTGTTCTGAGTCTTTCTTTGAATCTTGGAAGTACTCCCATTCAATGATTGCTTACATTCTGATACTCGCTACACATTGACCTTACCACAGGACTTTCTAAATAATCTGTCTATATTATGTATTATATGTGTGTGGCTAATTTTACTTACATCTCACTTAGTGAATAGCACAAGTTTTGAACTATTAGGAAAACTGCCATTGTCTTAACAACGAAGAATGTATTTATGCAAACCTAAGGGTTACAGGTGACTCACTTGCTGTCACTTCTTGATGAAATCATGAGATGATGAAAATATTAGACAGGTGTGGCTGCTGAAAGTGTAAGATATTCTGTTTCACAGTAAAATAATGAGTGTATGTTAATGATAAAAACCACAGCACAGTAAATTCAGAAGCCAGAAATGTAAATATTATTAGTATAAGAATTATGCATTGTACTTAATGACTTGCTGAACTTTCATTGCACTAGCAGTTCAGAAGATCTGTCTCCTCCAGCAATGCCATGAATATATACACAGTACCAGGTGCTGATATGGTATGATGACTACAATTCTTTCTCTAGGAGACAGAAATCTCTTGGCTCCATTGTGATTTTTATAGGGCCATTGTTGTATATGCAATTCATCATTGACTAAAATATATTACATGCACATGAGTGGAAAGAAACATAACAGATAATAAACAGATAAATGGATACAAACATATAAAGTTCTTCTTCCAGACTTTAAAATGCCCAAGGGCAGTGCCACTGTCTTTTTGGTCATTTTGATACTCAGCTCCTAGGGCAGTGTCTATGACATGCTAGGTACTTGATACTTATTGCATGAATGAATCACTTGAATGAATAAGTAGAGGTCACGCTGGGTCGAGTCTTATTTTATAAAAGGAAACTGAAACACGCACAGAGCAAATTACTTGTCTAAAGTCACACAATTAATTATCAAACACATTTGGCACAATGCCAAGCCACAGAGTGCTCGTTTCCTTGGGTAGACAGCCTCAGACAAATTTCTCTTCTTCAGACTCTCTCAATCTGCACTCCACCACATAGTTACAAGGCAAATAGGACATGACAGCAGTGTACAGAATAAAGATTCTACACGGGTCCCTCCAAAGGCATAGGCAGAACCTCCAGTGGAGCTCAAAGTCAAACTTCATGGAGGGGTGTAGCACAATACAGAGCTGCTGGGGAATAAGGATAAGTGGAAAGTTACAGATTAGAGGGATAAGGAGTCCTGCCTTTGCACCCCCAGCTCCATTTTGGGGACTTAAGAAGAGCAATTTAGAGATTTCAGTGAATAAAAAATATAAAGTGAGGCATTAAAGAGATGTATTATCAAGGTATTATTTATACCAGAAAATGACCACAGATATTTTACTGATAGGGAGATGAGCCAGTTCATTTATACCATGGCTTTGCAGTGTCCAAATCATGAAAGTGTTATTTACTGGGGTGGAAGAATGGCTCTCAAGACCTTGAAAGGAATGGGAAAGAGAGATTTCAGCAGGAGAAGAGAGCATAAAGAAGTATGATTCCAATGGTAGTTGGCATCTAGCCTTGCCTCAATGTCAAATATGCGATGAGGATTTCGGGAAGCAAGAGAGTCCAAAGAGGGCTGTCAAGTCCCAAGGGAGCAGCAGGAGATGATGTGACTCAATGTTGCCACATTTTTCTATTACATGGAAGAAGCTAAACACTCAGAAATGTATGTATCTTCTTTTGTTTATTTAGAAAATACTCAGTGACTACATATCCATGGCTCTAACTCAGGAAGAACTATGACTGCAGGCTGTGTCTCATAGAAGGTATGAGCCCTGACTGAAATCTACACATCCTAGTGGAGTGCATGTTGCTACTGGAAGCTGAGCAACAAAATCATGTGTCCAGGCAAAGTTTTCTTCATTAGCACATACTTGGAGGAAGGATGGAATACAGGTATATTTTTCCTCAAATAGGTTAAGACCCCACTGAATTTCTTCATTTTCTGTCCCAAGATCACCTATTTCAAGGCAACAGACCAAATAATAAATGTTAGATTTTTGGGGTTTTAATAGACCTACTTTCTTTTATTTAAGTCAAATAATTGACTTTATTTGCAGCTCTCAGAAGTCAGAGCATTGCATGATGGGAGTTTCCTACAAAGGTTTCATGGCAAGGGGTAGAGCCAAATTTCGTACTGCAGAGAACTGTCACGCTGTGGCTGGAAAAGAAGCTAGTTATTGGCAAAGGGAAATTTCCACTATTCCCCAGAAGGTCTGGCCATTTGGAGCCACTGAAATTCACAGACTTGTTCCCTGTCAAAACATACCTCAGGCACGGCCACACTTGATTATCTGCTTGAGGGTATATGCTTTTATGGACTGGAGGACAGGAAAGAGAAAGAGATGAGTCTGTGAAAAAATAAAAGGCTGTATAATTGTGTTTTCAAAATATCATCCTGTTGTACATCTTAGGAAAAAATGGACAAATTAAACCTTGGCTTCTCCTTTTATATAAAATAAATATATAATAGTGGAGCTTCATCAACAAGTCCATAGATTCTACCCTACACCTAGGACTCACTCGTGAACCACTCAAGCTATGTGTGGGCTCCAGACTGTATTTTCCATCAGACATAGACACACATCACCAATAGCAACAGATAAAGCAGGTCCCAAAGTTTCCTGATTCCACCTTTGCAAGTCTACAAATGAGATTTGATTGGATCTGTCTCTGAAGAGCCCAGAAGAAGGTTTGTTCGCAGAAAGCAAGATGAGGGGACGCACTGGGAGGGAAACAGGACAAAGGCTGCTTTGTGCCAGGCCTAGCCAAAGGCTCTGCAGGCATGCCTGAGGAAAGCCACTGCTTTCTCATCTTAACTGGTTCCCTTCTGATGTAAAGGCCTGTACAAATCCCACTCTTTTTTCTAAGTCCCTTTATTCCTGGTGCATCATGCAGTGTCTAGGGGAAAAAAAGCAACTACTGTGCTAAGAAAGCAAGGAAGCCAGAGGGAAGGGAGCACAGAGCAGCTAGCTTTGAGAACATATTAAAGACTTGAGCAAGCACAGAATCACCTTTTCAGCCCTTCTCACCTCTTCCCCCTCCCGAACCAAATGGAGAGAAGTGAGTCAGGTAAGGCTGCAGAAGGCTTTGAGCATGCATCTCAACATCGGTGTGAGAGATAAACAAAGGGTCCACATCACCAGTGAGGACAGGCATCACAAGGGCTTTGATCTAGCATGAGGTGTGCTTCTTAGTGCTCTCTGGTAAAATGAATGCACACCTCTGCAGGGCATGTGCATGTAATCACCCAGAGGTTCCCAGGGCACATGCATGCACATGCACACACATATATACATGTGCATGTATACATATAATGTTTTATATATATACATTTATAACACATATGTTATCTAAAAATCTATGTATGTATGTAATGTATATATGTGGATATACATATATATGTGTGTGTATATATATATATATATATATATATATATACAATGTTCTAAAATATGAATAACAAATGGAAGACAGATAATTGCTTCTTGAAATTTAAAATCCTGGTCAGCAAGCACATTTTTGTAAAGCTGTGTGTTTTATGGATAAAGTATAGATATTACACTGTAGGAGTTCAGAATATAGTCAAAAAAGACCTAGATTTAGAGTCAGAAGACCTGAGGCTGAGTTTAAACTCTGTCACATGTTATTTAATAGCTGTGAAGCTTACACTGCTCCCTCAGTCTCCTGGAAACTCTTGGAAGAGTCTTTGACAGACAGTGAATTCTTAATAAGTTTTAGTTGTTTTTCTCATTTAGTATTATCACTAACATTACTTTTTAATTGAAAATAGATTTTTTTATCATACAATATATCCTGATTATAGTTTCTCCTTTCTCTAATCCTCCCAGTTCCTTCCCACTTCCCCTCCCCTCCAGGTGCACTACCTTTCTGTCTCTCATTACAAAAGGGTAAGCTTCTAAGAGATAATGACCAAACATGATAAGGTAAGATATATGATGAAGCAAAAATTTTAATATTGATGTGGGACATGGAAACCCAACAGGAGGAAAAGAATCCCAAGAAGAGGCAAAAGGCTAAAAAAAGACGCACTCATTTTCATAGTCAAGAGTTCCATAAAAATACTAAACTAAAAGCTATAAGATATACACAGAGGACCTGATGCAGAACCATGTAGGCCTTGTGCCTGAGGCTTCACTCTCTGTGAACTCGTATGTGCCTTGCTTAGTTGATTCAGAGGGTCTTGTTTTTCTGATGTTTTCTGGCTCTTACAATCTTTCTGCCTCCTCTTCTGCAGGATTCCCTGAGCTCTGAGGAGAAGAATTTGATGGAGACCTCCAATTTAGATTCTCTCTCCACATAATGTCTTTCTGTTTGTCTCTGGAACTGCTTCCATCTGCTGACAGAGGAAGTCTCTCTGATGATGACCAGATAAAGCGCTGATCGATGGTATAGCAGAATATCATTAGGAATCATTTTGCTGACTTTTTTGACCAGTAATGTTTGGTTTTACCCCAGGTTTCTCAAGGAGTGTAGAGTATGGCTTCCTTCTCATGGAATGGGCAAAGCAGGAATTGATTGGTTACTCCCACAAGTTCTGTGCCACTATTGCCCTAGCATAGTTTTCTGGCAGGAGAGAGTATAGGGCAAAGGTGTTGTGGCTGGGTTGGTGTCCATGCTTCTCTTTTGGTAGCCAACTGAGTACCCTGACTCACTAAAGAGATTAGAACATAGGGGCGAAGGTTCCCTGTGGGCACCATTCTTCTCCATGTTCAATGAGTTGTATGGATATTGTCTTCAGCAATGGTGTCACACTGTCAGTTTTCAGAGAGCAGCCCTTTGTCTTAGAATAAGCCTGTGTTGTTTAGGGATTTCGATGGGACCTCCATTGGCCAAGAACTCAATTGAATGCAACTCAATCCCTCCACTGGAATACTTGCCTGGCTATAGAAAATGGCCATTTGAGACTCCATATACCTCATTACTAGGAGTCCTCATTAGGAACACCCTCACTGATTTCAGGAATTTCCCACTGCATTAGATTTCCACACCACACTACAAAGGATTCTCTAGTCATGTCTCCCCAAACTCTCTCCCTTCACTCCTGACATCTGATCCCCCTTGATCTCATCCCCACTTACTCCCAGTATACCCATAAAGTATGTTTTATTTCTCTTTCAATGTGTCACCCTTCAGACTGTTCTTCTTTACCTAACTTTTCTAAGTCTGCAAATTGTAATTTGGTTATCATTTATTTACCAGATAATATCCACTTATAAGTGAATGTATACCACGTTTGTTTCTCTGGGCCTGGCTTACTTCATTCAGGATGATTTTTTTTTCCTAGTTCCATCAATTTGCCTGCAAATTTCATGATGTCATTTTTTAAACAGCTAAAGAATACTCAACTGTGCAAGTGTACCACATTTTCTTTATTTATTCTTTGGTTGAGGAATGTCTAGGTTGCTTCCAGTTTCGGGCTATTATGAATAAAACCAAATTGAGCATGACTGAGCAAGTGTCCTTCTGGTAGAATGCAGTGTCCTTTGGGAATATTCCCAAGAGTGATATAGTGAGTTATGTGGTAGATTGATTCCCAGTTTTCTGAGGAAGCACTATATTGATTTCCATAGTGACTGTACAAGTTTGCACTACCACCAGAAGTGAAGTGTTCCCTTTGCCTCACATCATCACAGCATGAATTGTCACTTCTGTTTTGATCTTAGCCGCTCTGACAGGTGTAAGATGTAACTTCAAAGAAATTTTGATTTTCATTTTGCTGATAGCTAAGGATGTGAACATTTAAGTGTTTCTCAGCCATTTGAGATTCCTCTATTGATCTCATTTTTTCCTCAGATCTAATATTTTAAATTTGGATACTTGGTTTTTTGATATCTAATTTCTTGAGGTTTTTAAAAATATATTTTGGATATTAGTTCTCTATTGAATGTGGAGTTGATAAACATCTTTTGCCATTCTGTAGGCTGCCACTTTGTCTCATTGATTGTGTCCTTTGCCTTACAGAAGCTTTTCAGTTTCATAAGGTTCCATGTATTAATTGATCTTAGTGGCTGCACTATTGGTGTTCTTTTCAGAAATTTGTCTCTTGTGCCAATGAATTTAAGGCTTTCCTCCATTTTTCTCTTCTATTAGGTTCAGTGTATCTGGTTTTAGGGTGAAGTCTTTGATCCACTTGGACTTGAGGTTTGTGCAGGGTGATAAATATGGATCTGTTTACATTCTTCTACATACACATATCCAATATGAACATCACCATTTGTTGAAGATGTTATCTTTTTCCAGTGTATATTTCTGGATTCTTAATCAGAAATCAGGTATCTACATGTGTTTGGATTTATGCTGGGGTCTTCAATTCATTTCCATTGACCAATGTTTCTGTATTCAACACCAATACCATGCAGTTTTTATTACTATAGCTCTATAATAAAACTTGAAATCAGGGACGGCTATACCTCAAGCAGCTCAAGCAGTTCTTTTATTATTCAGGATTTTTTTTTTTTTTTTTGCTATCCTGAGTTTTTTTGGTTTTCCCTATATAGCTGATAACTGTCTGTGAAGAATTTGTGTTGGGATTTTGATGGGAATCATGTTGAATCTGTAGATTGTTTTTGGTAGGATGGCTATTTTTACTATGTTGATCCTACTGATTCATGAGCATGGAAGGTTTTTCCAGCTGCTGATATCTTCTTCAATTTATTTCTTCAAAGACTTGAGGTTTATATCTTACAGGTCTTTTACTTGCTTGGGTAGAGTTACCTCAAGATATTTTATATTATTTGAGGTTACTGGGGAAGGTGTTCTTTCCCTGATTTCTCTCTTACTCTATTTGTTATTTTTATAAAGGAGAACTACTGATTTTGTGCAGTTAATCTTGGATTCTCAGTCACTTTGCTGAAACAGTTTATATCATCTGTAGGAGTTCCTCAGTGAAATGTTTAGAGTTACTTATGTATACTACCATATCACTCGCAAATAAGTATACTTTGACTTCTTCCTTTCCAATTTGTACCCCCTTGATTTCTTTCAGTTGTCTTATTGCTCTAGTTAAAACCCCAAGTACTATATTGAATAGATATGGAGAGAGTAGTCTCTGTTGTTTTATTTTCAAAAATTGTTCTCAAGTAATCTAATTCTCTTTTTCTACTTCCCTTTTAATTGTCTAATTTGGGAGAGTACAGGATTTTAAAATATGTCCTTATGATTCTCTAGATTTGTTTGGTGACTGGTTTTATGTCAATTGATGTGCCCAGTTGACTCTACTTTGAGTCAAGTTGACAAAACTAACCAATATACATGGCGGTGGGTTCCTCACTGGATTCTATCCTTTCTGACCTACCTTCATATGCTATAATCTTTCCGAAGTTGAAAAGCTACCAATGCACCTCACACTTATAGCACACATTCTAAACTTCAAGACAGACATTTAACTAAAATGTTACATAATCTACAAATAGGAATTTTTAAGTTTTATATTTATACCTTTTAAACTTTGAGTTCTTTATTATTAATGATGGGGTAACTTGATATATATATATATCAAGTGTGTGTGTTTGTGTCTCTGTATG
>CAJQZJ010003694.1:9940583-9969779 GCA_907164525.1 Lophiomys imhausi | reverse complement strand
ATCTATCAAATAACCAAAGGGGGAGAACACCCTCCCCACCTTCTGGGAATGGGACGTTGTTCTCTTAAAATGACTTCCTGCTGATTTGGGACGTAGTAAACCTGTTTGGGGCCCAAATAAGAATGGAAAAATGGTTAAAAATGTTAATAGAATCATTTGATGTTCAGTCCCTTTGTGCTCAGCTATTTAGATGTCCTACGAAGTTCATAGACAGAAGCTGATCTTCAGAACTTTACTGAAGATCTGGCTGGAGTAGTCTGTGGAGCTGAACGATCTTAGCGATTTTGAGTTGTTGTGGTTATAGACTTTTGAGGAAACTGCTATTGAAGAAGTCTGCAAGGCTGGATCATCTGGGCTACTCGTCCTCTTTGGTGTCTGATCTGTTTTCTGCTGAGGTTTCCGTTGTCCAGTTGTCCCTGGATTCCTTGAATGGATGCTTTAAATCTCCTGGAAAGATAAGAACAGAGCCCTGCCCTAATCCTAACTCTGGGACAATTACCTTTTTTTGGGGGGGTCAGGTAATATTTTTCCTGGAGCAAATTTGGTTTTTTTGAAAATATATAAAGTATTACCTTTCAATCCGGATTAAAGAAGAAATTATTTTGATATTTTGGAGCTAAACAAACCTTTAGTGTATATATTTTGAGATCTCAAAGGACAATTTGTTTGAATTGCAGCCTGCCTTTTGTAAGTAGCTTTTAAACTTAAATCTTTCCAAATCCTATGTGCCTGTCTCTGCATTCTAAATTTTGGGATCAAAGACATGTGGTTTCCAACTGATGGGATTAAAGATGTGCTCCTCCACTCCTGGATCAAAGTTTTTCTCTGTTTAGAGTTTGTTTTGTATCAGGTGGCCTTGAGCTCTGAGATCTGCCTGTTTCTGTCTCTAGTGTGTTGGGATTAAGGGTGTATTCTTCCCCAATGATGTGACTAAGGGTGTGCACCATCACCACCCTGTTTCTTGTAACTCTAGAATTTATAAGACAACTAGCTCTATAGTGATCCTCCTGTCTCTGTTGGAGGTAAAGGCATGGGCTAACACCATGCATTATTTTACCTTAGCTCTAAGTTTTTTCAACTCTTGGAGGTTTGTAAAACCAGGTTGAACAGCTGTCACCTTTAATTTATTTACAGTGTTTTAAACCTGTTACCTGCTTTTTAATGCCAAACCATGGAAATAGCCTATACCTCTACAAAAAAAAACAAAAAACAAAAAAAACCTTTTTTTTTAAGTCTCTTTTCTGGGGAAGAAGCAAACCATGATGCACTTGAGGTCAGAGGACAACTTATGGGAGTCATTTCTTTGTTTACCATGTGGGATCAAACTGAGGTTTTCAGGTTTGGCAGCAAGCACCACTATTCACCCAGACATCTCACCAGCTTTCAGTTAACCTACTTTTTATCTGACCCCCCCCCCTTTTTAAATGCAGAGTTTCTCTGTGTAGCTCTGGCTGTCTTGGACTGACTGTGTAGACCAGGCTGGCCTCCAACTCAGAGATCTATCTGCCTCTGCCTCCCGAGTGCTGGGATTCATTCAAGATGTGCACAACCAAGCTCAACTTTCAAAGCACATATCCATGCTGAGAATCCATCACTGGGCATATGTGGGGAACTTTTCTCCCATCCAGTCCTTATCTGAAATGATCTTGTTCTGAATGTCCTTACCTCTCTCCTGAATTCATACAGATCCACATCATCATCCATGTGGGTTCAATGTATGTTGAATTTCTTTCCAAAACCTATCTAGCCCTGTTTGCCTAACCCTGTGTGGTGGAGAGGATGCAAAGGACACATGCAGCACATAGGGCTTCAGGTGAGCCCCAGGCACAGCTGGGGACTCTATTAACTCCACCAATCATGTTAGCTTGAGCTATACAGAATTGGCAGCCAGCAAATACTTAACCTGTTGTTTTTTTTCCACATCTTATAGGTTTTTCCAGAGGTGTAGGGTGTATAATGAGGCAGACTTATTAACTTACTAGCAGACTTATTAAGGCAGACTTACAAAAATTGAAGGGAGGAACACATAACATTTGCTTCACAAAGTAGTGGCACACAGATTTAATCCCAAAACTCAAGAAACAGAGACAGGCAGATCTCTGTGAGTTCAAGGCCAGCCTAGTCTATGAAGTGAGTCCAGAACAGTCAGGGCTAACCAGAGAAAGCCTGTCTCAAAAACAACAGCAACCAAAAAAACAAAAACAAAACAAAACAATAAAAAAAGAAAGAAAAGAAAAACATTTGATGGAATGTTTCATTTTATGATATATAAGGATATACATCAGACAAAAATAAGCATTTATATTAAATGGCAGTGGTTCATATATGCTTCATTCATTCATTGGAAACTGATATATCTAGAAAATTTGTTCTAGAATATGATTCTTCCCCTTTTGAATTTTGAAAGTGGTATTCACTATGATGTAACCTAAAATTTCCCCATAAAAAGTCACTATAGTGATGTTTGTGTTTTCTGCAGCACTCATATAAGGTTCCCCATAATCTTCTTTTATTGCAGACATTTTGCTCATGCCTGATATATCCTATTTAATTTGAAGTTCCTGGAATCTAGGGCTCATGCATTACTTACCAAATATCATAGGAACCACTCAGCAGTGCTATACAAATTAGCCATATAGGTCATGAGTTTTGAACAATTCCTGAAAGTTAATGATTGCATCATGTGCTTTGGAGTCAGCATATTTTAGGTGTAGTTTGACTCTTAATTATCTCTGTGGAAAGTCACCTGCAGCTGAACAATCCCTCCAGTACAGAAGTGTGTAAAGATAAATAGAAGGATCTATAAAAAAATTGAGTGTAAACATACTAGATAAAGCATTGTAATAGATGTTTTAATTCTACGTAACATAATAAAAATGTTCATACATCACTGACATTACCTACCACTATAATACAAAGAGAAGAAAATATGTCAGCCTCTTAATTCCTATTTCTGAGTCTTCTGAGTAGAGTTATGCCTTCTCACAATCATCCTTGGAAATTGGCTTAGTGGAAACACAAGGAAAGAAGAGACATGAATAATGTGAACAGCATCTAATCTGAGATGAGGGGCCTCTAAATGTTGTCATAGAAATCAAATGAAGCCAATGGGAGGAAAACATGAGTTGGGAATTACTTCTGTGTCTCTAAGTCTGACCATAAGGCCAGGTACCTCCTGAAGGTCTTGAGTTACTTTAAAGTTAATCTTTGGAGGGCTTATGTTGAAAACTCATAGGTCACAAATTTATAAACCTTAACATTATAATCTAATGATGAAGTCTAGTGGATCCTCAGTTTCCATAATGTGATCCGCAGTGCACTGTAAAAGAAACAAATGGAAGCAACACTTTGTCCTTGAAATGACTACTTCTCCTTGTCTATGCACATCCACCCACAGAATGGAATAAGTGATAGATAGCTGCTTTCCACTGTGGCTTATCTGTGGTCTTGATAGACACTTTGAAATATCCTTGAGGTCACAACATGTTGCAAGAATTCTTCATTGGTCAACTTTCATCTGTATTTTGGCTTTGACACTTTGGGTTTTAAGCCTGGGAGACCTTGAGATGACTTAGTGGATAAGAGTGTGTGCTTCATTGCTATCTCTATAGAACAACCTAGGAGGCAAACCCCTGGACATCTATGTCAATTTCTAGATTGAGTTCATTGAGTTGGAAAGATTCTCTGAGTACCAGTGGGACTGTTTTGCAAAGAACCTGAGTTTGATTCCCAATACCTACATAAGGCTGCTGACAACCATCTGACACTCCCACTGAGAGGATCCAAATCCCTCTACTGGACTCTGTGAGCACATGCCCAAGCATAGAGTGCACTCCATAGACTCTCAGATGTGCACATAAATAGTAATTAAGTAAATCCTAAGAAATGGAAGTAAAGCCTAAATACCCAAATACCAACTTCTGAAATATTTAGTTAGGTCTTCAGAAAAGATAGGAGGTTAGAAAGTATCCTTGGTATTGTGACAATTTGAGGTGTTCTTTTTTTTTTTCTCTTCTTATTTCCAACTTTAATCATTATAGAAACATTCTGGGACCCTATGAGATAACTCTGCCCCTGCTCCTTTACTCAACAATTTTAATACAATCTTTCTCTTAACAGTTGCTAAACTAATTCCTGGGGGTGCCTTGTTACACTGAATTCTCAATTCTCTGGAACTATAGGATAGATAGCATACATACCTATCTTTAAGATCAAGAAACTGAGGCTCACAAAGAAGTAAAAACTCACCCAAGTCAACCACCATATAAGTGATTAGAAAATATACATGCAGATTAGAGGTTTTCTACCATGGTATTGTAAGTGAGGGGAAGGCCCATGGGATTCCCTACAGGAGGGAATGGTTAAGTTGAAAGATACTGGACCAAGTGAAAATCTGAGGACCTTGCTCATAACTAACGTATTTCACAATAGTGATGACAGAGTGTCATATAGAGCAGGCTCTACCAAATGTGAATACACTTGTGGGACCACAGTGGTCATGTGTGCAGGAAGCCAGCTGATCTTTTCTGATTCAGTCATTCATGATTTAGCACATGGAGTTGACAGGCTTAAGCCTAAAGTCCTTCCAGTGTCCAGATAAGTGCCCTACTCCTGAGCAAAGAAAGGCCCATGTGGTGAATTCTCAATTCCAGCTTGCTGATACTGGGGAGTAGTAGGAACCTGAAGCACTTCCCCTGGGGGATGGTCTTTAATCTCCTCCCATCCTCTGATTTTTGTCTCATGGCTATGGGACGAGTTGCTTGGTTTTAGTAGAATGACATGTTGTCTCACTTCATCACCAAAAGGGATAGGGGCATTTGATCATGGTTTAGAGTCTATAAACCAAAATATACCTTTCTTCTTTATAAGCTGATAATTTCTGGCATTTGTTATAGTGACAGAAGGCTGACTGGTACAACTCCTGGTTATAGGGCTTGGATTCAATGAAAATTAAATCTTCTCAACTTTTAGTGGTTTCATTTTCATCCTTCATTTGGAGAAAGTAGGGCTTACCCAAATATTAAGCAGAAAAATTGGACCTGTACCTATGACAGAGAGAAAGCTAGATTCTTGGATTGAAGACAATTACTTGAGATTTGGTATAGCAGTTGTGTAAACAAACTTCCATTTAGGAGCATATATATATATATGAAGAAAAATAGAAACAAAAAGGAAACTACCCCAAGAGTCATTGCAGATGTAGCTGCTATGTCATATATGTATCATTACATGACAGAGAGGAGAGAGGCTATAACTACATCCAGTGTTCTGACCTATGGACATTTGAATAAATAGTAGCCTAACACTCCTGAAAAAGATCAAGCCAGAGACCAACACCAGTTCAGTGCCATGGGGCCGAGGCAGGGAGCTAGCCTGTGATGACCACCAGTCCAGCACCAGACAAGCACTGGATGAGCTCCCAGGACAGGAAGCAAGCCAGAGACTAGAAAATACCTGCCTGGCCCTGGATGTGGGGGATGTGGGTAGCCTGCCCTGATGGGGGTCATAAAAGCAGGAGAGCTGCTCCTGACCCTCACATACTGCAGAACTCGAGAGAGCAGACCCTACATCTTGCCTGGGCAGCACAGTACAGCTGGTCCTGGATATGGGGGTTGAGGGTGAACAGGCCCTAGGGAAAGAGTATGGGAGAGCCAGCCCTGGCTTTTGTCTGCTTTGTGGTGGTATTTTTGAGTGAGAGCCCCCCCCCCTTTGCCCTCACCACCAGTGGTGGACAGGACATCTAGCCCTGCCTTCATATGCTATGGCACTTGGGAGAGCAGACCCTGAACCTCACCTAGACAGTACAGTACAGCTGGACCTGGATGTGGGGAATGTGTATGAACCATCCACAATGGTGTGAGTATGGAAGAGCCAGCCCTGCTTTGTATCTGCTTTTTGTGGTGTTGGCAAGAGAGAGATCCCCTCTACTCTCTGAAGCTCTTGACACAGGTAGCAGTTGTTAAAATTGACTCTGATGGGCACATGAGAGGAAGAGATTTGGTCCAACCCCTTACATGCTGTAGCACTCGGGAGAGCAGGCCCTGCACCTTACCTGAGTAGCAGAGTAGAACTGGCCCTGGATGTGGGGTTGGAAGGCTCAGAAGCATGAGTTGCCCCACACCAACATATGCCCCATGATTGAACTGCTAGAGTGCATGAAGAGCTCAGTTCCACAGACCTGCACTGTAGAGCACAACTACACGATCTCTATGACACAGGACAACAATAGCATATCTGAGAGTAGTTCCAGTATTGAGGAAGAAGCAGAAACCGGAAGTCTTTGTACTAGACCAAGGAATCATTATAATGAGCATTTGCAAGCAAAACATTTTGGACAAAATGGAATATTTTGGGACATACTGACACATATCATAGCTTCCACAATTAGTTGTTTTTTTTGTTTTTAATTTTGAGAGGGGTCTCAAGGTGGAGGGTGGGTCTGGGGGGAGGCAGTATTTGAGAAGGAACAGGGTGCATTATGTGAAATTCACAAAATAATAAAATAAATAAATAAAAATGGAAAAGACAAATCTTTGGTGCCAAGGAATGCAAGGTACTCTGAACTCTACAAAACGCTGTTGGCTGCCTAAACTGGCGGGTATTCAGTACAACAAACTGAGGTGGCAATCTTGTGGCACTCACTCCCTGCCTCTGACAGCCATTGAGTTTCTTCTGCATTATCACATGAGCAATATATTTGATGCACAGTGGCAGGATACTTTGAGCTGAGCCATCCAGGCTCATAGAAGATTGTGCCAATATTACACACTTGTCTCTATTGTATTTATTCCTTTATTTTCCAGGATACATTTTCTGAGTGCCTCTTGCTATGGCAGCAGGAAGCTCTTACAAAATTTAAGGGACACATATATTATCTATAGCTGCCTGCAACTGTTGGCATTAAAACTCTAGTTACTGCCACACCACAGGACATTCTCCTGCTGGGTTTATTGGGAGCCAGGTTAGTTATTCAATCATTTCCTCCTGGCCTCTGCTTCCCCAAAGCATTTCAGATGCTGAGAGTCTGGCCAGCCAAGAAGTCCACAGGAGCCATTAGGGCATAAATCTTCGTGCAAAAACATCATGGCAATCAATATGATTTGGCAGGTCCTATCATATATCAAAGAATGTAGAAAACAGAAGAGACGTAGAGTCACCCTCAGTGACTTTATACCATAGTCATTTGTCACTTGTCATTCAAGGTAGTCTCCAGTCAGGAAATGTTCTTGCTTCATTCTCACAGCAGCTGTACATTATGGGTTTTCTGGAATAGTCTCGATTTCAAATCTTCTGTCCTGTTGTCCCCATAACAGTACTTGGACATGTCAGAAATGAATCTTGATTTTGGATTTGAAAAAATACATTCATTCTGATATTTTTCTTAGTATCTTCAAAGTGAAAATGAGTTATATCTACTTACATGGAGAGTGTAATATACTTGAGTCTCAAATTATCTTATATTGAAAATACAAAAAAGGCAGGATGGTGCACAATTAGGCCAATTACCTTTCTAGTTTTCCATTATCACAGTTTTAGGTTTAAAAATTTTACTTTTAATATTATTTTTGATTGAAAAGCTATAGTTTTATTCAATGGGATATCCTACATATAAACAATGAGTTGTGATAAAGCTGTATGCTTACTTGTCAGATTTTTAGATACAAAACCTTAACATTGATCCTCAGTATTTTGAAATATACAGTTTTATTGACAGTGGTCACACTCTCTGGTCTTAAATCCTAGTCCGTCTATCTAAAACTTTGCATGTTTTTGACCAACATCTCCCCATTCTCTCCCTCAATACTCATTCTCAGCCTCTGATAACCATCAGTTGATCCGTTACTCCTGTGAATGCAACATTGTAAGGATCCATGTACACATATTCTCACGTGTTATATCTCTTTCTGACCTGAGTTTATTTCACCCAACATAACATCCTCCATATTTATCCAGGTTCTCAGACAGGGCTTTTCTCTTTTAATGATTGGATGTTGTTTCATTGTGCATATGGGATATGACCTACTATCCTTTCATCCTCTGATGAACATTTAAGCTTTTGGTATTTTGCTCTTGTGAATTATATTTCAGTGAACATGGGGAATACAGGTGTCTCTTTCATATATTGATTTCAGCTCCTTTGTCTATATTCCCAGAAGTAAGTTTCCTGGATCATATGGTCGTTCCATTCTTAGTGGATTTTTTTCTTGAGAGACTTACATATCATTTTACATAATGACTCCACTCATTTACTTTCTTACCAATGATCTCTCTTTTATCTGCATCCTCTCCTACTATGTCTTTCATCTTTTGATAAAAGGTCATTCTGAAAACATTTAAAAATAATGTCTTATATGTAACCACAGTGTATAATAGCAATTAAAGTAGTGATGTTCTAGTTAAATCTTGCAACTTACCTACTGGAGCACTAGAGATACAGATCATCTAAAGCTTTATCTTACCTCATGTCCTAAATCATTCAGCTTAAAAGTATTTACACTGAAGATTATAGATTCTTTCTAACACTGTAAGGCTCTGGAGAGGGTGATGGTGGCCCAACAGGAATGGAATGATCAGAGGAAAATATGCAGTAAGCCTGAGATAGCTCTTGCGTCTATCTATTCTTTGTTATCCACTTTTCAGTGCACAGAGTCACTAGAGAAATGACTTATTGTGAGAAAGTTGCAGTAAGCTTTAATGAGATTTTTTAAAAACAATCTGAGTTTTAGGCTTGATTATGCCTAGAGTATCTTGAGAAGTCATCTAATCTGTTTGGATTTCCATTTGAGTTATGGAACTATTCACCTGTCATACATGGTCAGAAGTGTCAATTCCCCCAACAAGCTGGATGATTATGCTGAGAGATGTGAACCATTAGGAGTTCAGCTCTATTTCTAAACCTAAGGACAGGGAATTCATATATGTGTTTGGCTTGGTTTTTCTCACTTTACCACAACACAACTCAGCACTGCTTCATTACTTCCTACATTATGACAGTCTTTTCCCAGCTCTCAAGATCTTTACGTAGTAGTTTAATAGGAGAGTGAAAAGTCGACTTTCCTTTTATTTGGCATAAAGACTATGATGATAGATGACTGGTTCAAAGTGAGATTCAGCAAGCGCACGAGCAACTGTCATGAAGATGACATCCTTAGACCATGGATACTCCACAAGGATCCTGCTCTCTCTTAATCACTTTAATATGCTCAAATATAAAGAGAAAGATGTGTTGTAATACAAAGACACATCCAAAAACACACTGTTTGCACATCACTTGCAAAGACTTGTATGTTACAGTTTACATTTTAGTGTGCTATAGTGAATGACAAAAAACAGTATCTTTTGGAGTAGCAAGGACCAAATTACAAACTATAGCACTACAGTGCAGTGATTCTAGTTTCTATGTCTTCATTTATCCATTGTCAGACAACATATAAAACTACACATGGAAAGTTCTGGCAATAAATAATTCAAAAATATTAAATAAGCTTTATTATACTGCATTGACACTGTGAGTCTGTTTTATGATTAGATAATATTTATATTTTACTTATAATTAATGTAAAATAACCTAATTTATAAAGTAAACCTCTACATTGGTACATATATAAAATATTTATAGCAAAAACATCATACTTATATGAAGGTCTCAGTACTATCGGCAGTTCCAGTCATTCAGTAGCCATCTTGGGATTATTTTCTCAGGGAATATGGGGCTCCCTAGCCTTGTAAAGACAAAATTCAGCTCCCTCTTCCTCCTGACCACTACCAAATAAACATACTCTTGACAAATATTCTTGGAAAACAGATACTGGCATTATCAGCATTCATCCTTCAGGCAATTTGTGTTCTTACTAATAAATAACAAACTCCAAGAAATAAATACAGAAACTCAGAGCTGAGTGTGTACTCAAGCACAGTTTGGCCCATGGTCATCTACTAACAGGATGTGCTCTAGATGACTGGTGATATTCCTTACAGCTAAGTGTGATATTTTATACAAAAGAAACATAGTGTTAGTGTGCATATATAGAAATAAAGGTTTGTTGAACTTTAAAAAGCAGTGTCTTTTAAAATTCTTACCTTCTACTCTCTTCTCCCTCCCTTCCTGTTTGTCCCATCCCTTCCCTTAGACTGTTTCACTTGTGTATATGAACGAAGCCATGTGAGGAGATTTTTGAGACCTTGTGAGAAAATCCCAAGTAATCAAGGCAAGAGTCTTGCAATCTCTGTTCCTCCACAACACGTGTTGTTCTTGGAATGTGTTTTTGTGCTCCTCCCAGGTATAGTAGATAGAAGTGAGTTTACTTCTGCTGTTGTTATTCATGTGCCTCTATGGAGAAACATTTTTTCCACATGCAACTTGTTCTTGATATTGTATACTTTACTCATATGATTTTTCTTAGCTATCAGAGTGTGAATTGTCTGAGTCTCTGAATAAATTTGGCTATTATGTAAGACTTTAATCTGCCTCATTTTTAGACCCCATTCTTTCAGCTTGCCAACTAGAACAACAAACACTCTTGGACTTTCATGTCACATATGCATACATAATTTATCATACCTATCTAAAAACAGGAGCCACAAATGAGAGAAAGAATAATATTTATCATTCTGAGAGTATCTACATTTCTCTAATATGATCTTTAGTTGCATATATTTTGCTGCAAATGATATAGCTCCACTCTTCATGGCTGAAAAAAAAACAAACAAAGAAACAAAAATTCGACTGTGTATATGCATCTTTTTTTTTTACCCACCCTTCTGTTGTTGGAGATCTAGACTGATACTGTAAATTAGCATTTTCAGGGGGTTTAGACAGGGTTTCTCTGTGTAACAGAACCCTGGATGTCTTGGACTCACTTTGTAGACCAAGCTGGCCTTGAACTCCCAGAGATCCACCTGCCTCTGTCTCCCACATGCTGGTATTAGAAGCATGTGCCACCATGCCTGGCTAAATTAGCATTTTTTAATAATAATGTTGAGGCAAACATTTGATTACAAGTAACTCTATGATATTTTGACTTGAAGTCCTTCAGGGAAATATCATGGGTCATGTGGCAGATTTATATTTTTAATTTTTTGGGAGTTTTAAAAGAAATATTTATACCCATTTCTATAGCTAGTGATTAGTTTATATTCTCATTAAAGGTATACCACCATTCCCTTTTACCTACATTCTTACCAGAATTTGTTGCTATTTGTATTCTTTTTTTTGTTGTTTGTTTTTTTCGAGACAGGTTTTCTCTGTGTAGCCCTGGCTGTCCTGGACTCACTTTGTAGACCAGGCTGGCCTCGAACTCACAAAGATCTGCCTGCCTCTGCCTCCCAAGTGCTGGGATTAAAGGCGTGAGCCACCACCGCCCGGCTATTTGTATTCTTAATGAGTGTCATTCTGACTCTCATTAAGTAATAATAAGCTGGGCATCTGGAACATACAAAGAACTCAACAAACTAAGCAACAAGAAAATAAATAATCTAATGAATAAATGGGATAAGAAAAGAAACCATTCTCAAAAAAAAAAGAAATATAATTTTGTAATAATGGAGTCTCAACAAAATCACCGTATAATGGGAGAGACGATGCCCCAACTAGATATCTTATAACATTAAGTAAAACCTCCAATGCCAGGAGTGAGTCACATCTTGTTGAATCACTGGCCAAAGGGGTCCATGCAGCCTCCAAACATTGCAAGGTATTGTCAAGGCCACTGATTGTTCTCCACAACCTGATAGTAAGGCCTCATTGCTGAGGACAAAATTTACTTTGTCATCAAACACAGTAAAGTTGATCTGGTGGACCAACTAGAAGTCTCACTCCTACTGACTAGTGTTCATGGCACTGGAAAGCACTCTGAAAAATACTGTAAGAAAAAAGTAATCATCAGCATCATCCAGCTAGAAAGCATGAAAACTATAAAAGTGACCTGCCTGCAAGATACACTGGTATGGTAGTGGTACAAATGTTCTGGGAGTAACCAACCATTACTTGATGACTTTAAGGCCCAATCCATGAGATGCAATACATTCGAGATACTGCTAATGTTGCCAAGAACATGAGACTAGATAGACTATCAACCCTAGGGAAAAACCTACTACTATTGTTCTGCTAAAGGAACATAGCAATAAAATTAGTCCCAATGATGTATTACTATACCAACATGTCAGTGCATTGCTCAACTGTCATCAAGAAGTTACTTTTTTCCACTGGATGGGAATTAATAGTCTCACAACTAGAAAATGTTCATAGAGTGAGAGACTTTGAAGCACTCAGTCTTAAATATGTGTCTTTATCAAAGTCCTTTTCACAGGGCTCATAAATCTGTGTATAAGAGGAGGTACAACAGGAGCAATAAGAATATGAACTCATAGAGATTATGTCAATGCACATAACACCTTCACAGGCTCAGACCAGACAGGGTCCTAGCACTTGAGAATGGACATGGGGTCCTACTACTAACCTAGCAGCTACTTTCAATTGATACTCACTGGCAAAGAGAAAATCAATTTTCTCTAGTTGAGTGACATTAGGCATATCAACCATATCCTAGAGTAGACCCAATTCTCAGGAGTAGTTAGTTGGTCAACACAAAACAAACTATGATTTTCTTTCTTTTTTTTTTTTTGCAGAATTTTTATTTCATTTTGTTTTGTTTTGGCATTTTTTGCTTATTTGTTTTTGCCTGCTTTGTTGTTATTTTCTTTTTTGTTTGTGTTGTTTTGAGGCTTTTTGAAAGAGAAAGAGAAAGAACATAAAATCAGTTTGGTAGGGTGGTTGGGAGGATCTGGGAGTATTTGGGGAGGGAAAATAATAAATATATAAATATAGTACTAAAAATTAAATAGCAAACAAAAATAAAGTTCAAAAGGAAAAAAACCCAAATGGCCAATAATCAAATGAAAAAATATCAACAGTAATAGTCATCAGTGACTTAAAAAGCACTTTCAATTCCTCCAGTTACTTTTGAGCCTTCCAACTTCTTTGAGTGACAGTGAGGTTGCAAAGTGGAAAAATGTCTCTCAAGTATGGTGTGCATGATGATCATGTGTAGAACATGACATGTAATGATCATGGTTGGAAAGTCTGGGAGGAAACAAGAGGTTGCATTTGCAGCAAACCCTCAGTTAATATTGACAATGCTCTATTCTTCACATTCTGAGAAACAAGGCTACAGCTCTATTACATCTGACTCTGTAGCTATGCAATTCATCACCATTATTGTAAAGTATATTCATTTTTTGGGCTCTATGCACAGACAACCTGGCTTGAAGTCTGTGGTTTTCCATGTGCCATTGATATGAGCTTGGTCAAGCTGACATCTCCTCTCATGCTTCATATCTTCACACTGTCCAGGGGAATGTACCTAACGAATTCACCATGATTTCCCTGCACATAGTGAGGTTTCTTTGAGTATTAAAAGCTATTATTCCAGGAATAGACTATATTTAAGCCTATACTGAAGTAGAGGGATATGATATGAAGGGTCAGGAAACCATGGTTGAGGAACACATCCTTCTATGGGAACATGCTGCTTTACATGGGGAAAGATTTAAGGCAGCTGGTTGTTAATTGCTTTTCTCAAGCATCCATATCCATAACAGCTGGTATGAATATAAATAAATAAATACAGAGCAGAAAACAGGCAGGCATATGTACCTGCCAAAACTGGATATACCCCAGGTAAAGATTAAACTGTTAATATTGCTGACTGGATAATCTTAAAGTCATATGATATTAATTAAACTATTAACTGGTTGTATTTAACAATTCTTCCTTCCTTGTGTTCCAATTGGGGTTAGAATTTGATACATAATTTGGTTTCAGGATAAACTGAAAAGTAGACATTTACATGTAGTTTGTGTTCCAGTGACTTAATTTTTTTCTTATTAGGATCATATGAGAAATGCTGGCATGATTCCACTATATACTCAATTGCAAAGAATCCCTATGGGGTGACATCCTAAGAAAACCATCCAAGGGCCTCTGAACTATACAGCACTTGGGGAGTGAGCAGGTGGGTGGCAAATCTAGGTTGTCTGTGGGACATTTCAACTGTGGTCAGGATTTCTCCGTAACCAACACATTGTGAATGTGGTTTCCCCAAACAAATATATAATTCATTTCCAGGCAGTAATACCTGGAGGCTAAAGCATAAGTCTTGGAAGCACTAAATCCCTTTATCAATCCTAAACTGATCTAAAACACAGTTACTTTTAAATCACTTTACCTCTCCAGTTCCTTCTGTGCAAGGGAAGGATTAAGGATGCCCATCTCACCTCAGCAAAGCTCTGGCATGAATTAATTATGGTTTTTAAATGGCTGCAAGGACTATCACCCAGAAATGTATATGACAAGGGGATGTTTACACAACCCACATGCCCTAGTTGGATTGTGAGTAAATGCCAGAGAAAACTGATGACAAATATCACAAGAAAGTATTTACTCAACAGGGAGGGGGTAGTTGTATGCTGCAGGAAGATGAAGGGGAGCTTAGCACATGGGTCACATAAACTTCTGACTTAAAAGGAAAAATTGGAGCTATCCAGAAGCTTGGGGACAGGGGTTCTTGCTAAGTTCTCTCATTCAAATCCTTGGAAGGGAAGACAGTTGCCAAACATTTGCTCATGCATTCATTTTCATAGACACATTTACTGAGACTAAGTCATGGTCCACCATACTGCTCTCCATCACAAATGCAAAATCCAACAAGGCATTGATTATCTTCTATGCCAAAAAGCTCCCAATCCAAGAGTGGAGAAAAACATCTAAAATAATGATCCCTGTATGACAACAGATCCATCATGGCACAATCAAAGACAGGGTGCCGTTCAAAGAAAAGAGGCAGTCTTGCACCTGCCACAATGAGACACAGAGCTAAAAGCAAGATTGCTGGATATGATGCATGAGTGCAAATTCAAGAATGAACCATAATTTTCTGAGTTCAAAGTCCAAAAAAATAATAAAAAATAAAAATAAACCTTTCTTCCACACGAAATCAGAAACTAAAAGGCTAATGCTCCACTTTCTTGTGCTGATAAATTTTATGTGGGTCTTTTCTCTGGGAAAGGAAATTCAGAATATTCTGTGAAGTGTTGCAAGTGAAGCAGAGGATGAGGTGACAGACAAGAGTAGCTGTCTACAAGGTTTTATCCTCACAAAGCCCTCTTCAGAGCTCCTCTATACATCTCTTCTTCCCAAGTTTGAGGGACTCCAATACATCTGCATTGTGTTCTGACTATCCTTATAAAGGCTTCATTCAAAAAGAAAGAATGCAATTAGGAAAGGAATAGATCAAATTATCCATATTTGCAGATGGAATGATCCTATACTAAAAAATAAAATAAAACACAATAGCTCCAACAAAGATTCTACCAGAAGGTTCTTGGTGCTGAGAGTAAAGTAGCAGCTTCTAAAACAACAAGTAACACATGCTTAAAATGAAGTTGCCTTAGAAGAAGCTGAAACAATTCCATTTGCAATAGACTAAAAATAAAAAATAAATACAACTTTAGTCACAAATTTAACCAAATATGATAAAGATTTCTGTAATGAAAACCATAAAGCACTGAGGGAAGACTTCATAGAGGATGCTGGAAGAGGGAAGACAGTACACATTATGGATTGTCAAAACAAATATTTTTAAATGACCATATCACCAAAAGCAATATATATATAGTCAATGAAATCATTAGTATAATTCCCATGACACTCTTCACAGAACTAGAAGAGACAATTCTAAAATTTCTATTTGGACACAAAAGATCATGAAGAACCAAAGCCATCATGAGAAAAAAGTGATGTCCTGAAGGTATCAATCACAATACCTGATTTCAAACTATACAATAGAGCCACACTAACAAAAATAGCATGTTACAGGCATTAAAATAGATACAAACTCCAATGGAATAGAATAGAAGCAGAAATAGTCTGAGAAATAACAGACACTAACAGCTATAGTCATATGCTTCTTGACAAAGATATTGGGGAAGCAATAACATCAATTGGAGAAGATAGAACATCTTCAACAAGTGATGCTGAGAACACTGAACATTCACTAGTAGAAGAATGAAACTAGATTAATGTCTCTCAACACAGACACAAAAACGACTCACAATGGACCATAGAACTCAATGAAACACATGAACCTTTGAAACTGCAAGAGGGAAACATAGGGGAACTGCTTCAACATCTAGATAAGTCAATGGCATTTTTGAATGGGCTCCACAGCTCAGGAAATAAAGCCAATCCTTGACAGATGGGATTGTATTAGATTTAAAAAGCTTTCATGGCTCAAATAATGGGAATGGGAGAAACCCTTGCCAGTTATTCATTCAAGATAGAATGAATAATGGAATGTAAAAAGAACTCAAAAATAAATCAATAAATTAAAAAACACAGCCAATAAGTGGGCAGCAAAATGAACAGACAATTCAAATGAAGATATATAATAGATGATGATACATAAAAATTACTCAATATCCTTAGCCACCAGAAAAACACAAGTCAAAAGTACATTGAGTCCTTTTCTCTATTGTCAAACTTATGTCATGAAAATAACCATTTGGACAGGTAAAGAATCAAACCTGTCTAACTATAGCGATTTCTGCAAGCCCAAAGTAAAGGTGCTGTTCACAAGCACTAAACTATGGAGTCATATAGATGCGCACCAATGCATGAGTGAATACAAAGAACATAAGATAGCTTTCCTTCTCTCTCTCTCTCTCATATTTGATTAAGTTTGTGCTTGAGTATTTATTGATTTTTAGTCTGTTGCAAATGGAATTTCCCTAGTTTCATCTTTGGCAGGATGCGAGTAGAAGAGGGAGAAGGAGAGAAAGAGAGAAGAAAGAGATGAGAGGGGAGAGATAGCCAGAGAGAGAGAGAGAGAGAAAGATAGAGAGACAGGCAGGCAGACAGAGACAGAGAGACAAAAAGAGATGTCTGGAAGGGAAAGAAGGCTACTAGTCATACGGGAGGGGATAATATGAAAGGTAATAAAGGGATGAAGAAACTACTGAGAACTCAAACAGACTTCACCCAAATAAGGAAATGGGCCACAAATTTGGATGTAAGGGTTCCTGCCCTCAGTGTTTTGGACACCCAACCTTACCAGTGTTCGTCTCTCAGTTCTATCACCTCATACGCCGCCTCTCACCACACCTGATACCACCCCTGTTCCCCTCCTCATACCCCCTATCACTTAGTTCCCTTTCTTCATCTACTTCCTATGTCTATTTATTTCCATTCTGAGTGAGACCCAAGCAGCCTTCCTTGGGCCCTCCTTAGACCTTAGCTTTTTTGGGCCTGTGGATTTTTAGGATGGTTATTCTATAAAATATGGCTAATATCCACTTCTAAGTGAGTACATACCATGTGTATCTTTCTGAGTCTGGGTTACCACACTCAGGATGATCTTTTCGAGTTCCATCCATTTGCCTGCTTACTGCAGGATTTTCTTGTTTGTATTTTGACTGAGCAATATCTCATTGTGTAAATGAACTGAACCATTCTTCTTCAGTTGAGGGACATGTGGGTTGGTTCCAGTTTCTGGATTTTAGGAATAAAGCTGCAATAAACATAGTTGAGCAAATGTCCTTGTGGTTTGGTGGAGCTTCTTTTGAGTATTTGCCCAGGAGTGTTATAGCTGGGTCTTGAGTTAGAAACACCTCCAGATTGATTTCCAAAGTGATTGTACAACTTTGCACTCCCACCAGCAATGGAGGAGTGTTCCTCTTTCTCCTCATCCTCGCCAGCATGTACTATCATTTGAATTTTTGATCTTAGCCATTCTGACAGGTATGAGATGGAATCTCATAGTTGTCTTGAGTTGCATTTCTCTGATTAAGGGTGTTGAACATTTCTTCAAGTGCCTTCAAGAAGAAATACCAGATCATTTTGATTTGTATTTTCCCAGTGACTAAGGACATTGAGTATTTATTTAAGTGCTTCTCTGTTGTGAATTCTTGTTTTAGCTCTGTACAGCATTTTTTGATTGGAATATTTGTTTTGCTGGTGTTTAATTTCTTGAGTTCTTTGTAAGTTTTGGATATTAGCCCTCTGTCTGATGTAGGGCTGGTAAAGATATTTTCCCAATCTCTGGGCTATTGTTTTGTATTATTGGCAATATCCTTTGCTTTTTAGAAGCTTTTAAGTTTTATGAAGCCCCATTTATTAATTGTTGATCTTAGTGCCTGAGCTATTGGTGTTCTGTGTTCAGGAAGTTGTATCCTGTACCAATGAGTTCAATTCTTTTCCCCACTCTCTCTTCTACTAGATTTAGTGTATCAAGTTTTACAATGAGGTCTTTGATCTACTTGGCCTTGAGTTTTGAAGCTTTTTGGAGACCCAACCTTCCTGGTGATCCTTGACTATATTAAAAGTGTCCATGTCCCCTATCTGTAATAAAAAGTCTAGCTGTGTCCTTAAGGTAGAGTTATCTTATGCTTTTTTCTACTACCTGGGGCAGAATATAGTCAAAGTGAGGGACCTTTGGATATTGTAGGCTGCAACTCACAAAGGCATCACAAAAGTTGGATATTGGGATCCAAGATGGCGGCTGACTGAGCAGATGTATTTTGATTTCAGGGTTAACAGTCACAAGGTGGCAAGTGTTGCAGGAAACTGTACAAAGGGCATGACTCCTTCTAAATCTCACCCAGCTACCCAGGGACCACTGAGGATCCCTGGGCAGGATGCTCCTTCCCATTCTCAGACATGCAAGGAAGCCGCTGGACCCAGGAATCAGGATCACCCATCCCCCACCAGGAGAGACTCCTGGTAAGTTCCAACCTAATACCCAGCAGGCAGATTCAGATTCCACGCAGAGATAATCCCCACCCTGCTGGGCACCCCCAGGTCTCACACAGACGATCCAACTATCTGGTGAAAGGTTGCGACCCTTGGAAGTGAGCACAGCTCAGCTGCAAAGTGCCTTCAGACTGCAGATCACAGTCTGTGATGAAACTGATCAATTTACAAGCAGCAGGAGCAGTAAGGCTATTGGAGCTGAACTGCAGATTTACCTGCTACAGGAACCAACCCCTGGCAAACTGCGAGATATTTGAAACTGTCCTATATCGGACATTTGTACTAGTACTGGCCCTTCCGGGAGGGAACCAGAGCTTACTTGTACACAGTTCCCCACCTGGATTAGTTAGGTCTCCACCTGGGAGGCGGGGATGAATAACCCACCTTATAGGGGTGGAGTAAGGCATATCTACTCCTACACCAAAATGCCCCTTTGGACCCCAGTCCAGAAGACAGCAAAAAAATTCCACATGGCCAGAGGCCCCAGACAAAAAACAAAACAAAACAAAACAAAAAAAAAACAAAAATAACAAAACAGAGTGAAATGTCGCCAACAAAAGAAAACAACTCTATTTCGTCCAGCCTAAACCACCTCACCACAACTGAAGCACATGAAAACGATGAGAATTCTACATTATGGAAAGTGATAGAGTCCCTTCAAGAAGAACTTAAATCTATGAAGCAATTCAAAGAAGCCACAATTTTACAAGTCAAAATAATGAATAACACCATTAAAAAGCTCCAAGCAAAGGTGACTCAGCTTGAACAGGAAAAGGACAAAGCAACAAAAGATTTCCAGGCAAAAACAAGCAAACTGGAGAAGGAAATGTACAAAATGAACAATACTATTCAGGACATGAAAATAGAAATGGAAACAATAAAAAAAAAACACTTTCAGACTTAAAAGATAAAATGGAGAATCAAGGGAAGAGAACAGGAACTACAGATGTGAGGATCAAAAACAGGATGCATAGATGGAAGACAGGATCTCAGGCATGGAAGATTCGATGGAAGAAATCAGTACAACATCCAAAGAAAATGAGAAAGCTAAAAAGCTCTCACTCACAACATCCAAGAAATCAAGGACTCAATGAAAAGAAGGAAGCTAAGAATTATAGGCATAGAGGAAAGAGTAGACTCCCAACTCCATGGTCCAGGAAATATCTTCAACAAAATCATAGAAGAAAACTTCCCAAACCTAAAGAAAGAGATACCAGTAAAAATCCAAGAGGCTTACAGAACACCAAACAGATTAGATCAGAAAAGAAACTCCTCTCGCCACATAATAATAGAAACTCCAAATGTAGAGAACAAAGAAAGGATATTAAAAGCTGTAAGAGAAAAAGGCCAAGTCACATACAATGGCAGACCCATCACAATCACACGTGACTTCTCCTCAGAAACTTTAAAAGCTAGAAGGGCCTGGACAGATGTCCTACAAGCCCTGAGAGAACATAGGTGACCAGCCAGACAACTATACCCAGCAAAACTCTCTATCAACATAGATGGAGAAAACAAGATATTCCATGACAAAATCAAATTCAAACAATATCTCCCCAAAAACCCAGCCCTACAGCAGATCCTAGAAAGAAAATTAGATAGAGAAGATAACTATAACAGAGAAGATAACTACACCCAAGAAAACAGAGGAAATAGAAACCTCCACAGCAACTAAACAAAAAGAAACACAAGACGACCAGCTATACCAAAATAATGGGAAAAAACAATCCCTGGTCATTAATATCCATCAATATCAATGGACTCAACTCGCCAATAAAAAGACACAGACTTACAGACTGGATCCATAAACAAGACCCATCTTTTTGCTGCATACAAGAAACACATCTCACTATTGAAGATAAACACTATCTCAGAGTAAAGGGCTGGGGAAAGGTTTTCCAAGCAAATGGACCCAGGAAACAAGCTGGAGTAGCCACCCTAATATCAAACAAAATAGACTTCCAATTGAAGTTAACAAAAAAAGACAGAAAGGGCATTGCATACTCATTAAAGGAAATATTAACCAAGAGGACATCTCAATATTGAACATCTATGCCCCAAATACAAAGGCACCTACATTCATAAAAGAAACACTTCTAAAACTTAAAGCGCACATCGATCCAAACACTTTAATCGTGGGAGACTTCAACACCCCACTCACAACTATGGACAGATCATCAAGACAGAAGCCAAACAGAGAAAAAATGAGTCTAACAGAGATCATGAACCAAATGGACCTAACAGATATCTACAGAACATTTCACCCAAACAAAAAAAAAAAACAAAAAAAAATACACCTTCTTCTCAGCACCTCATGGAACCTTCTCCAAAATCGACCATATAGTTGGACACAAAGATAGCCTCAGCAGATACAAGATAATTGAAATAACCCCTTGTACCTTAGCAGACCACCATGGAATAAAGCTGGACTTCAATAGCAAAAGAATCAACAGAAAGTCTACACTCACATGGAAACTGAACAACTCTTTACTAGAGGACCACTGGGTCAGGGAAGAAATAAAGAAGGAAATGAAAGACTTCTTAAAATCCAACGAAAATGAAGAAACAACATACCCAAACCTATGGGACACAATGAAAGCTGTGCTACGAGGAAAGTTCATAGCACTAAGTGCCTTCAAAAAGAAAATTATGACAGCTCATATTAGCGAATTAACAGCTAAACTGGGCGAATTGGAAAAAAAAGAAGTAAACACTCCCAAGAGGAGCAGAAGGCAAGAGATCATCAAACTTAGGGCTGAAATCAACAACAACTTAGAAACAAAAAGAACTATACAAAAATCAATGAAACCAAGAGTTGGTTCTTTGAGAAAATAGACAGACCCTTAGCCAAATTAACTAAAAGACAGAGGGAGAAAACACAAATCAACAAAATCAGAAATGAAAAGGGAGAAATAACAACAGACATTGAGGAAAATCCAGAGAATATTTGGATCGTACTTTAAAAATCTATACTCCATCAAATTTGAAAACTTAAGTGAAATGGACAATTTTCTTAATAGATTCCACCTACCGAAGCTAAATCAAGATCAGATAAACAGATTAAACAGCCCTATAACCCCTAAGGAAATAGAAACAGTCATTAAAAATCTCCCAACCAAAAAAAAAAAAAGCCCAGGGCCAGATGGCATTAGCACGGAATTCTACCGGACCTTCAAAGAGCGGCTAACACCAATACTTTTCAATCTCTTTCACAAACTAGAATCTGAAAGAACATTGCCAAACTCACTCTATGAGGCCACAGTCACCCTGATTCCTAAACCACACAAAGACCCAACAAAGAAAGAGAACTTCAGACCAATCTCCCTCATGAACATAGATGCAAAAATACTTAATAAAATACTAGCAAACTGAATTCAAGAACACATCAAAAGTATCATACACCATGATCAAGATCAAGTAGGCTTCATCCCAGGAATGCAGGGATGGTTCAACATATGAAAGTCTATCAACATCATTCACCATATAAACAAGATGAAAGAAAAAAACCACATGATAATCTCGCTAGATGCAGAAAAAGCATTTGACAAAATCCAACATCCCTTCATGCTCAAAGTTCTGGAGAGAACGGGCATAAAAGGATCATACCTAGAAATAATAAAGGCAATATACAGCAGGCCAGTGGCCAAAATCAAATTAAATGGAGAGAAACTTGAAGCATTTCCTCTAATTCAGGGAGAAGTCAAGGATGTCCACTTTCACCATATCTCTTCATTATAGTACTTGAAGTTCTTGCTAGAGCAATAAGACAACTAAAGGAGATCCAGGGGATAAACATCTGAAACGAAGACTTCAAATTGTCCCCATTTGCAGATGATATGATAGTATACATAAGCGACCTCAAAAATTCCACCAGAGAACTCTTACAGCTGATAACCACCTTCAGCAAAGAGGCTGGATGCAAAATTAATTCAAAAAAATCAGAAGTCCTTCTTTATACAACAAACAAATGGGCTGAGAAAGAAATAAGGGAAACAACCCCCTTCACAATAGCCACAAACAACATAAAATACCTGGGGGTAACTCTAACCAAGCAAGTAAAGGACCTGTACAACAAGAACTTCAAGCCCTTGAAGAAAGAAATGGAAGAGGCCTTTATAAGATGGAAAGATCTCCCATACTCATGGATAGGTAGGATCAACACAATAAAAATGGCCATCCTACCAAAAGCAATATATAGATTCAATGCAATTCCTATCAAAATACCAACACAATTCTTTATAGACTTGGAAAGAGCTAGCCTCAATTTCATATGGAACAACAAAAAGCCCAGAATAGCTAAATCAATCCTGTGCAATAAAAAAAAAAAAACCATCCTGGAGGTATCACCATCCCAGATTTCAAGCTGTACTACAGAGCAATAGTTGTAAAAACAGCATGGTATTGGTATAGAAACAGACCAGTAGATCAATGGAATAGAATTGAAGATCCAGAAGTAGACCCACACACTTATGGCCACCTAATTTTTGACAAAGAAGCCAAAACGGCACAATGGAAGAAGGACAGCATCTTCAACAAATGGTGCTGGTCCAACTGGATGTCCACTTGTAAAAGAATGAAATTAGACCCATGCTTATCACCTTGTACAAAATTTAACTCCAGTTGGATCAAAGACCTTAACATAAGGCCTGTCACACTAAATCTACTAGAAGAAAAAGTGGGAGAAACCCTCGAACTAATTGGCACAGGCAACAACTTCCTGAACAGAACACCAACAGCTCAGGACTTGAGATCAACAATCAATAAATGGGACCTCATGAAAATGAAAAGCTTCTGTAAGGCAAATGACATTGTCATTCGAACAAAATGGCAGCCTACAGACTGGGAGAAAATCTTTACCAGCCCCACATCTGACAGAGGGCTAAAATCCAAAATCTACAAAGAACTGAAGAAATTAAATGCCAAGAAACCAAATAATCCAATCAAAACATGGGGAGAGATCTAAATAGAGAATTCACAAAGGAAGAATCCCTAATGGCTGAGAGACACTTGAAGAAATGCTCAACATCCTTAATCATCAGAGAAATGCAACTCAAGACTACTCTGAGATTCCATCTCACACCTGTCAGAATGGCTAAGATCAAAAGCTCAAATGACAGCACATGCTGGCAAGGGTGTGGAGAAAGGGGTACCCTACTCCATTGCTGGTGGGAGTACAGGCTTGTGCAACCACTATGGAGGTCCGTCTGGTGATATCTTAGAAAACTTGGAATAGCTTTGCCTCAGGACCCAGCCATACCACTTCTGGGTATACACCCAAATGCCTCTTCACGGAATCATGAGGAAGTTTCCTTATCTATGTTTATAGCAGCCTTATTTGTAATAGCTAGAAACTGGAAACAACCCAGATGTCTCTCAACCGAAGAATGGGTTAAAAAACTGTGGTACATCTACACAATGGAATACTATTCAGCTATCAGGAACAATGAAATTATGCAATTTGCAGCGAAATGGATGGAACTAGAAAAGCTCATCCTGAGTGAGCTAACCCAAACTCAGAAGGATGCATATGGCATCTATTCACTTATAGTAGGATTTTAGCTATATAGTAAAAGGTATTGATACTATAACTAACACACCAAAGGGAACGTGGACATAGACTTTTTATTTTTAATTTTAATTATTTATTTATTTTTTATATATTTTTTCTATTTTTTAGTCTTTTTATCTAATTGTCTGCTTATTGGTTTGTTTGTTTAGTAGTTCTCTCTCCCGGCCAATGAGACACTTTTCACTGATGGTACTGC
Source organism: Lophiomys imhausi (assembly GCA_907164525.1). NCBI lineage: Eukaryota > Metazoa > Chordata > Mammalia > Rodentia > Muridae > Lophiomys > Lophiomys imhausi. The sequence continues at coordinate 9,945,209 of CAJQZJ010003694.1, read as the reverse complement.
TTCGTAGACCCCCAATGAATGACGAGGCTCTTGGACCTCATACGACCTCTCAACTGAGATGAGGGACTGTTATATAAGGACACCCCACCCCAGAGAAATGGGATGGAAGGGTTAGGAGGTAAAGAAAAAAAATTAAATGTGATGTTTCGGCCTTTTAATACTAATTGTCATAAACTCTTTAGGATAATTAAGAAATGCAAACTAATGGTTATGCAAGCCGGTCATTCTGTTAGGTACTATGACAGCCTATTATAGTTACTTGCTAAGCCAATCAGAAATAAATCTGCTAAGAGACAAGCAACATCTGCTTACCCTAATATAAGAGATAGATAGGGCCTCTTCAAAAACCTCAAGAGATCTGCAGAATATGGCATTCAAAGATGTTTTCGTAACTTTAGATTTTTTTTATATCAAGACATATCAACTCCTGACACTACTCCCTACTCTACCCCAAGTAGAAGATGAGCATCAAAGAATCTCCAGTGGGAGATGATTTAATTAGTCACAAGTCTATCTCTTGGTAGGAAAAGCCCCTTGCTCCAACTGTAGACAGAATGCTGTCCAAAAAGAACAAAACCTGGAAGCAGGTAAGTTGACAGCCTAGCTCTACCAAGACAGGGTAGGCAAGTCCTTCATAACCCCTGCTCTACAATCAATGTCTGTCAGAGAAACGGGGCCAAACGACTGAAGATTGATGCTGTAATGTATGGAGAGAAAATGGGAACTGTCCAGGCAGCCACTGGTATGTCATTTCTTAGTTTGGGAAGCCGCAGGCCCTGTACTTCCTATAAAATCAGATATATTTATCCCTCTCAGGTCTCTGAGGTGGTTGAAGAACAGATAGCTAGAGTCTCATAATTTAATTTTGAGTTGTTTAGGTGTCAAGAGAGTGTTATAGATCTAAGAAGATACTTTTATAATTGTGTTGCAAGTTAGTATGAATGTTGAGTTAGATATAGAACTTTAAACTCATGGAGATGGTTAGATAATAGAATGCTAAAGTCAGGTACCAAATACATATGGACTGGTCATTGGGAATGTACGCTAAGCCGTATAACCCTCATAACTGTGGCCTAATTACCTCTGTTGTTTTGTATTGTATTTATTATTATAAGAGATAGAGCCATTTGTTGGACTGAAAGGGGAAACTGTAGGGGGACATAAGATATACCTTAAACTTAAAAGAAAAAAAAAAAGGGAAGAGGATGGGGGTTGAGGGTGGGAGGGTGGGACTGGAAGGAGGAATAGGGAGGGGACTGCCATTGAGATGTAACTTGAAAAAATAAAAAATAAAGGAAAAAAAGTTGGATATTGTTTCACCCAGAAACACACATGCCATTCAGAGGAGGGTGGGGATGGGGAGGTTGGAAAAAAGATATCAGGAAAGCAAATTCAAAGGACCAAATGACAGCAGAGAAAAGAGATATGTGGGCATGTTAAGTTGTCTCAGTACTTAAAAATGAAGGGATCATGATATCCAAGCCTTATCAATTACATACATATTATATATGTAGTGATAGAATACTAATCCTGTGTCTGTGAGTGGTGTGTGTGTGTGTGTGTGTGTGTGTGTGTGTGTGTGTGTGTTTGTATTAGAGAGAAACTTCCCCAAATCACTTTTTCTGAATTGTTCAGGTCAGTTGCAGCTAGGTCACAAGGATATGTGTATCTTCAGAATAAAGTCTTTAATCGCCTGATGGATATGCAAAAATAAATTACTGTGGCAAAATGTAATAAACGTTAAAGGGAAAATGATGAGGGTAATATAACTACATTGATTTAACTAGGATGATAGAGAGGAATTGTCTGCTTTATACGTTTCTGGATGTCTATTAGTGGCTCTGTATTAAGGAATGGGGCTGTTCTCTTGATATACTTAAGAGCTGTCAGTAATTCCTATTTCACAGTCCACCGCTTCAATTCAGAAAGTGTGTTCCAGCCCTTGGTGACCCCATCCAGGATGCACTGGAGGGTGACCAGCTGCTGTTGGTTTGCGTTCAGGCAGCTCTCTGGTACGCAGTGGTATTGTTCAAAATTGGGTTGTATTTAAGGGGATCCAGAGGCTCCAGCCTCCCCCTCCCTACCTGACCACCTTGCTAGACTACACTGACATTTGTTTTAATGACTCAGCTTTGGGCTCATTACATCCTGATATTTTCTGGAGAGAGTGACCTCCTTGGTGGGTGGAAATGGTAATTAAGGACATTAGGGAACAGACACTGTGCTAATACCTGGGGGCAAACTTCCCCAAGAGATAGGACACCTTCCCAGGATAAGGCAAGAGAGGCAAGTTTTAGGCAGAATGTCATTTTCCCACTATGATCATGTCACCCAACTATAAAAAGTGTCCTACAGAATTAAGCCCAAAGTATGATCCAGAGAAAGAAGAAATTCATGTCTGGTTATTTATGATCCCTTTATGTTGTGCTGGTACCTTCTAGAGTCAACTCATTAGCACTCACGTTAATGCTTCTTAAATAAGGTAACTTCATGACTCTTCATATCTAGGCCCCAGTCTCTTTAGTAGTCTTTTTCTTACCCGTTCATCTTTCTATGGAAGAGATCCAATTCCCTATTTTCAAATGCTTAAATGAGGATAGCACACTACAAGTGTCTAGACTTGGCTTCTAGCATTACACTGTGTATCTTTTGCCCAGGCACATATTTCTGAACTTCAATGCCATTCTCACCAAAGGTGAGGTTGTTGGGACTAAGGCAGGATTCTTAACCAGGGATGATTTTCACACCTTGGTGTGAGGGTTGTTCTTGAGTTCTGGTAATATTTGGGGATGGTGTGATGGGATTGGGAGGTGCTAGAAGCATCCAGTGAATAGAGCAGATGGAGCTATTAACAGTCATCTATAAAAATGATTGCTCAAAATGTTTTTAGGGCTGAACTTGAGAAAATAAGACCAAGGTCACTGCAAAGGGCATTTACTGTCCTCTCTCTTAGCATCACCAATTGTTTTAACTATATTTCTTCATAGAAATCTTCTTTCTCCACTTAGTTATACCTGGGGATGGGATACACATGCCACAGCATGTATGTGGAGGTCAGAGGAAAGATTGCTGTGAGCATGTAGGTCCCACAAACCACACTCAGGTCATCAGGCTTGATAGTAAGTGCCTTTATCCTCTAAGCTATTTTGACAACACTGTCTTCTCCCCATTTCTCATGCTCCAGCCAGTCTAATCTGCTTCCATCACCACTTAGGATGCTTTCTTATCACCATCTTAATTCTACTGCTGAGCTGCTAGCCACTGTGGGTGTCTAAGGCAAGGAGAATGCTAGACCTACTCTCTCACCTGTGAATCAGGTATCCATGGCCTCTACATCAAAGCAATTCAAGCAAGGGTCTTTGTTCTAAACTGAGCTAGCTTTTCAAATGTTATCTGTTAGTCCAGGTCTCCTTTTACTATTAATGAGAGCCATCATTTATTAAATTCCCATTACCTAGACAGCACTATATTTTCTAAGATTTATCTTTAAAACTCTATCACCAAGTCTTTATACAACTCTGCAAAGACAAAGAGTATTCCCATTAGAAAAAAATCTAGAAACTGAAGCTCTGTCATGGGACAGTACTTGCACAAGGCAACCTTTCATCCCTTAGATACATAATTTAATCTTTGTTCTTAATAGGTGGTCAGTCCTGGATTCAAAACAGATGCATCTGACTCCAAATATATAAGCATCTTTCTATGATGGAGCAGAAACTCCTCTGTTCCTACAATGATATGTTTAAAGTAAGCCAGTAATCACAATGGTTGAGAGAGAATTTACTAATGGTTGTGAGAAAAAAAGAATCTCAGGTTCCCATGCTAATCAGTCCAACGGCTGCAGCTTCAGGCACGAATTGAGGAGTAAAGAAAAGGCCTGTTTGACCCCTTTCCTAAAGGGAAGAGTTATGAAAAAGTCTCCAGTTATTACAGGAAATTAGACCCACAGATGCTCAAACAATCCTCTACTTGATGATTGAGAACTTACAGTGCCTTGGTCATCTGTTGCTGCATGATTCTTTCCAAATGTTTACATCACCATGTATGGGCAGTGTGACCTTGGAAGTAGCTTACTGGGGAAGCAGCAGTCACCAGGAGTCTGATTGTAGTTACAATGTTTATTCTCAAGGTGACACTTTCATTCAACTGGCATTTCAGTATAGAGTACTGGTCAGAGGTCTCAGTTCTTTGCTAATTGGCTCCGAGAGGGCTTCTTGTGTGTCAATGTTAAATACAGTCAATTTGCTTCAGAGTGAGTGATTCAAGAGCAATAAAGAGAGATTATGCATGCTTTGCTTCCTATGGCCTCATCTTAGAAGTTGCATGTTCATATGTCCATGCTTAAAATGGAGGAAGAGACTAGCTCTATATGCCATGGGAAGGAAAGACTCAAAAGGTGAAAGTCCAAGGAGAAGAGGATCCCTGATATACAACATCGATGAAATTATTTAAATACAGTGTGTGGCAAAGTCCAGTCACAGAGAATTCCTAGGCTGCTGGGCTCACAAGTACAATTGGCAATACTACTACTACTCTACTACATGAGATTTTATTTACCATGGGGCAATTCAGGCAGATGGTGTGTGTGTGTGTGTGTGTGTGTGTGTGTGTGTGTGTGTGTGTGTG
>CAJQZJ010003694.1:9922147-9940573 GCA_907164525.1 Lophiomys imhausi | reverse complement strand
GTGTGTGTGTGTGTGTGTGTGTGTGTGTGTGTGTGTGTGTGTGTGTGCACGTATGCAGAGAGAGATGCAGAGTTTTCATCCTACCTCAGTTCTGAAACACAGGGCCATGGAGCTGGAGGGCTGAATAGTGGAGATCCCTGGAGCTGTAGAGATGAACAGGTGAATCAACAACAGAGACTTCAAGCAGAACCCAGAAAACAGGGAACCCTCACAGGACAAGAAAAAAATACCTTTTGTTTGTCATTTTCCTTCCAGAGTCATGGAAGAAGGTTTGGTGACATGGAAGCCCCTGACAGGAGGCTTTGAACTAGACTAACACTAGCAGGCAGGTTGCAGCATCCTACGAGACAGAAAGCGAAGGATGACAGCCAATAGATACCATCATGGAGCTAATAGCTAAAAAATGAATAAAACAACAAAGTGATGGTCCCTTGTAAGACTTAATATATTTTACTTAACATATTTCCAAATATGAATGCTTGGAAACCAAATTCAACAGTATATGTATTATCAGTTTCATTGTTACTGAGCAGAAGTGACTGGTATGGCAAGAACCTAGCCAGTTCTCACACAGGCTGTAGGATCAATGCTATATTCAACAACTTGAGTGGCATTTTTTTGGTATTTAAATTGTTTTTGTTGTTCTGGTTTTGTGTGTGTGTTTGTGTGTGTGTGTGTGTGCGCGTGCGCGTGCGTGCATGCGCACGTGCTTAGTTTGGGTTTTTGTTTGTTTGAGATGTGGTCTCATGAAGCCCAACCTGATTTAGACTCTTGTGTTTCAAAGGATGAATTTGAACTCATGATCTCCTTGTGTCTACCTCCCAAATATGGTAAATATAGAATACTTCAAATTTCCGAGGTTCTGGGGATCATTGAGAAGCAATATGAAGGAAAAGTTATGATCATGGATAAAATGCCCCTAAACAAAAATGTACATTTAGTTATTCTACATAAATCTAGGGCTGGAACATGTAAAAAAAAGCCACAATAGCCACCCTAGGAGTGTGAGTGAAGAAGTGATATGGTGGCTTCTTTAACAGTATGGGTTGTGTGGACTCTTATCACTCAGTAGCTATGTGCCCTCTTCAAATTATAACCTTTGCTTTTGTTTCTTTATACAAAACATGTAACATTACTAGTCTTTACTCAACCAAGATCCTTAACTGGGCTACAAATAAAAGGTGTCTTCCCTGGGACCAATTCAGTCATGTGCTACCTAATAATGCTGTGGTTAGCAGCCTATGTGATTGATAAGGGTCCCATCTGATAAGGGTCTGAAACATTTGTATTACCTGACTGTGCCATAGCCATGTTCACATAGCTGAATGCATTTTATACATATTTGTGGCAATGCTAACTGAACCAAACCACTGAACTGTTAGTCACAAACTCACCTATGCACAATGCATGAGACCTGATAATAGCAATCAATAATTATGTTTTGTGTTATCCAGCTACTACACTATACATTCTTAATCATTGTTTGAGCCTACATTTCTATTACTATATATACATATTGAAAGTATAGTAAATATAGTAAAAATATAAAGTATTTTTTCGTACCGGTAGAAGCCTCATTTGTCTTTGGTTTGCCATGTCTTTGAACTGTATCATATTTCCTTACATTTTATTAAATCCTGTGTTACTATGACTCATATATATAATTGTGTCTGCATAAGTATGTATCAGAAGTATAAGATATATATACATATATGTATTTTTATATTGAATTATAGAAGCATTATTATACGTGTGTGTTTGCCATATAGTCTATATCCTTGAGCAACAATAGTCTACCATCCAGGCTTGTAGTGCACGCTACACTACTCACAGTAGATGATCACTGTCTGCGTGCTTTCTCAGAATGTGCCCCTATCATTAAGCGGCAAACACTGTAACACACTTTGGACAGATGTTGCTTATCATTAATTAGAGTTGGTTCATGTTTTGCAGAGCATTGTCTGTTTTAGCATTCGCTTTCCTTTAATTCTTTTAACAAGACATTCAAATAACATAAATTGATTGGTTTTAATGTTGGAAACAGACTATGTTTCACAAAAGTACACTCCCTGTGACAGCTAGAGCCACACTAACATTACGTGCCGTCTCTGCCTGGTTAAATTCACCTGGCTGGAAGAAGATTCATTTCCTTTGAGGTTGAAACTTCAAAACAAAATCGTAGGGTGATGTCTGTATATGAGTCAGGGTGGGCCTGACAGAGTGCATAACTCCATAAGAAAAGGAGGCACGGAGCCAGATGTGTCAGGTTTTGGGAGAGAAGCGCCAGGCCAATCAAATGTGGCAATTACCCTGTGTTTAGATCTGTCAGGCTGGGTCGGCTGGAGACTATCACCAAAGCCTCTTCCAGAATATACTAGGCCCATGTATCTGTTAGCGACAGGGCAGGTGGTGCCACTTGTAAAGAATTAGGAGAAGGGCTTTTCAGTTTCTTTGCAACATCTTCAGCAAATTGAGTTTCAACCCTGAGAAAGCAGGGAGCTGAGATACATCCCTCTGCACAGTGTGTACTTCCAGCCAGTCCCCAGCCTCAATATTAATAGATTCTTCACTCCAAGTCTTCTTACTTGAGTGACTGAAAGTAAAGTGATGAGAAGAAAGTAGCAATTATGACTCTGACATGTTCTTGTGGACAGCTGTTGGTCTCTAAAGACATTTTTTTCCAGACTCTTAGTTGCCATTTGCCTGTTTCTTGCTGGAGAGTGAAGCAGTGCTGAATAGAGACATTGACAGCAAAGCAAAGAGCTCCAGGGTTAAGGAAATTTCTTCCTCTACTGCCCAAGTAAGATGGAAATACGTACTCTCTTGACTAGCCTCTGTACTGCTTCTAAGCCCTTCACTCTCTCTCCCAACCACAGAAGATAAAGCATGAAGCTTTGCTTAACTCTGTGTCCAAACTCATATATCATATCATATATATCATATATGATATGATATATATTATGACATATGATATATTATATCATATTATATATGATATATTATATCATATTATATATGATATATTATATCATATTATATATGATATATTATATCATATTATATATGATATATTATATATTATGATATCTATAGTATAATTACATATAATATATATATCACAATATATTTGCTTAATTTATATTTCAGGGCAAGGGTTTTTCACCAATATTCAGGTTAAAGCCATGTGACCTTTTATGTACTACATATGCCTGAGCCCTTGATTCTCATCCCAAAGAGATACTGATTGAGACATGTACACTGGCTCTTTCAGAGGATCTAAGGTCTAAGATCAGTTCCCAGCATCCACAATGGCTCACAACACTTTATAACTCCAGCTCCAGGGGATTTGACAACTTCTGCCCCATGTACCACCACACATGCGGTACACACTGTGGGCACACATACAGTCATTCATATATACATAATAAAATAAAAATAAAAATTTTAAAAAGCTCTCAGGAATGTCTTATGCTTCCAAGAAAATAAAGTATTATAAAACCCCACATGGCCTAAGGAAAGCTTATCTCAGAGGTCTAGGGTACCTGATCCTCTGATGCGTACCATGCTTCACAGCTCTTTCCTAGGACAGATATAAAATCTAAGCCTTCCTCTTACATTCCTTTCTTCAAGTCTTTTTTCTTTGCTCTTACCAAACTAAATATCAGACAGGCTTAAGGAGGAACCAGACATTGGGAAACTATGTTAAAAAGAAAAGATGGGGATGAAATCGTCAGAGTGGGAGGCAGATATGAGAGGGTAGGAGCAGCCAGCTCTACAGCCACAGAGCAAAGACAGGGTGCTATTTTATTTAAAATTTTGTACAATAGATCTTGAGTATGTTTTTCTACTCATCACATCTTCCCAGGCCATCCCCTACCTCCCCATCTCTCCAACTTCATGTTCTCTCTCCTTAAAGTCCTGGATTACAAGTTCTTAAGCCATGTTATACTATAGCAGTAACTCTCAAAGTATAATCTGTAGGCTTCTGACAGACTGTCAACCTTCTCTGGAGTCCATATGATCAGAACACTTCCCTCAAGCTATTTTTTTTAATATTTATCTATTGCTTCAGGTTATATCTCCATAATAGTTTCCTCTTTCCACCCCTCCCAGTCCTGCCCTCCCACCCTCTACCCCCTAACCCTTCCATCCCACTCCTCTGGAGTGGAGTGTCCCTACATAACAGTCCCCCACCCCAGTTCAGCAGTCATATGAGGGCTAAGAGCCTCCTCATACACTGGGGGCCTACAAGGCAGCACCACCAGGGCAAAGTGTCTCATTGACAGGTAACAAAGTCTATGTTCCTGTTCCCTTTGGTGCATTGGTTGTAGTATAGTTATCTTGTACTTCATGGCTAAAATCCAATTATAAGTGACTAGATGCCATGTGCATCCTTCTGAGTCTGGGTTAGCTCACTCAAGATGAGCTTCTCTAATTCCATCCATTTGGCTGCAAATTGCATGATTTCGTTGTTTCTGATAGCTGAGTAGTATTCCATTGTGTAGATGTACCACAGTTTTTTAATTCATTCTTCAGTTGAGGGATATCTGGGTTGTTTCCAGTTTCTAGCTATTACAAATAACACTGCTATGAACCAATATGAGGAAACTTCTTGTGATTTGGTAAGGAATCATTTGGATGTATACCCAGAAGTGGTATGGCTATGCATATTTTAAGCTCAGGGGGAAATAGCTACACATCCCTCAAGCTATTTCTATAAGAAGAGATATTGACAATGAAAGCCCTATGAGAATGATGCTAGGTGCTGAATTGTACTACCATGCCCTTACAATACATTTTTAAATGCACAAAAGGTTGATTCTAAAGAAGAAAGGACACATTGATCTTACTGAATCTTAATCCTCAGTTGCAAGCCTTTTTAGAATATTATAGTTGACAGGGTAGGAAATAAAAACAAAGTAATTATGTCAAATACCCCAACAATTAGTATTTTCTAAAAGAAACACTGTGAGATTTTATGCAACCACTTCTTGCATAAAACATTTTATTTCTTGAAAGAATGATAGAAAGACAAACTATGGCTGCTCAACCTGGGTATTTTGGGGGGGGGTAACCAGACAAATGGAGCAAGACTGTCATTAAAAAAAAACAAAAAAGGGGCTGTGTTTGTCAACAATGATACAATTGCAACATTCAAAAGAAAATAGAATTTTTGGGAAGCTTCAGCAGGAGCTTGCCATAAGTGTAATCCTGATGGATTTGACTTTTTGGTGTTTGATTGTAAAATGTACCAAAAATTAGAAGAGTAAAATGAATTAGCAAAATTCATTTATTCCTAAATGACCTCACAGCATAAAATCCTGCACAGGTATAAGAATGTAGAGTTCAACGCAGACTAAGGAGCATTGACTCTTTTGTTGTTCATTGGCCTGTAGTCATTGCATAGTTATGGGGAATAGTGTAATAACCAAATGTAAGCAATTAGTCTAGTCATCACATTACTGTTTCTCATTCCTTTGTAGTAAGAACATTCTATCTAGTCTATTTAATGTGCAGTATGCTACTGTAAACTATTGTTACTAGGGTGTATAAAGGAGATGTAGCATATACTTAGAATATATGCTGTATATACATATACATAGAATACTATTTGGTTATAAGGCTCCAAAAACTAATAGTAAACTGTTTTAAATGGATAATGAGGGGACTTCAGACACTTCTACTCTTGATAAAAAGGCTTCATTACATGTGTGTTGTAATCCTGTCTTTTTTGTTTCTTATGGTATTATCAGTTTTCCTGGCTGACACTAAATAAACTCCATTTTTTTGTGTGGTTTTGTTTTGTAGTTTGTTTTGTGTGATTTTATTTTTGGTAGTTTTGTCCTCTTGAGGTTTTTGTTTGTTTGTTTTTGTTTTGGAGGAGGCAGATCTTTTTGAAAGAGAAATGGAGAGACAGATAAATAAAGGACATGAAGCTGCATGGGTAGGAAGATGAAGAATATCTGGCAGAAGTTGGGTGAGGAGAAATAATACAATAAAATTACATCATGTGAAAAATATTAAATAAAAACAAATCACTATTCTGCTTTATTCTACTAAATAAAAGATTTTTATTTTTGCTTTAGAAACAGCTTCTGTATCATTCTTCTGTGACATGATGCTAGTCGCTATTGGCTATTCATACATACACACACACACACACACACACACACATATGCTTCTATTATGTAAGCCTTTTAAAGATCAACAGGTATTAGATATTTGTAAATTTTATATGGTTATAGAATTTTCATAATAGTTTTAATCTTGGTGATACTCTTTTGTAAAGCCTTATAGCTAACAAAAAATTATGAAGCCTTGTTACTACCAATACAAAATAAGCTTAGAAAACATTGTTTTAAAGAAAATTAACCAGGCTGAGAAATTAATCATCTCCCTCACTCATGGGGTGGGTCTAGAAAATGTTGGTCTCTTTTTAAAATTATTTCTGTTCTGCTGCACTGATTTATTTACTATACTTTCTAGACTAATATAATTTTATAATTCCTTACAGTCAGTTTTTGTTTCTAGTTGTTAAAGTTTCTTTAAGTTTTCCTAATTCTAGGAATTTCCACATAAATTTTGGGGTCTATATATAAATTTACTTTTAAGTAGATTGTTTAGGTATGGTATCACATTCCTTTATTCTGGGCATTTGGGAGTCAATGGCAGGGTGATTGCTTTGAGTTTGAGGCTAGCCTGGTCCACAAAGCAAGTCCCAAGTCAGCCAGGTCTATGGTGATATGCTGCCTCAACAAAGAAAAGAAAAGAAAAAAAGAAAAGAAAAAGAAAAAGAAAAGAGATAGGCAGTTTGTTGTGAACTCATTGGAATTGTATTGAATCTACTCATCAACTTGGGAGAATTGCAATCTTAAACTCATTGTGTCTTTTGGTCCATGGTCGTCTTTTATTTCTACCCTTCTTAATGGTCTCCAGGGTGCTCTGTATATAGTTTCCAGTGAATAGTTTACACAGCTTTTGTCAAAATGATTCCTATGTATATCAATTTGGAGTACTGCTATGGTGGAATTATTTTTTATTTCATTCTCTGATTATCTGTTACTTTACAGAAAATTCTGCAGAACACATATTAATGTTGGTTTCATATTGAAAAAAATGAGACCCTCTTGAAGTAGAAACTAGAATGCTCTCGGCTGAAAATGGAAGGTGGGGGCAGGAAGGAGACTGGGAGAGATTCGCCAAGAGATGTGAAGTCACATGAGCAAGAGCAAGACCAGTGGATTTTACTGTAACAGATTATGAAACATTCATATATGGTCTGAGATTCTCACTGCAATTAACCTTTAAGAAGCTAAGACTTTCTAAAGTTTTGTGTGGCATCAAAGAAGACTATCTATAATTATTTATAAGGCTGTTAAAAAACTCCCTTTTCCCAACTACAGAGTCAGAGACTGAATGCAAAAGCAGACAAGAGAATTCTGTCCTAATCCATGAAGCTGTTATTAAACGTGATTTGCAAGAATACAAATGTATCCTATTCTTTAAATGTGTCCTATTTACTGATACATCTCTTAAAATGTGACCTTTCAAAACAGTGTTTGGTGATTTTTTTGAAATGATCCAATCAGCACATAATGGGGTCACCATCCTCTTTTAACTAAAATTCCATTAGGATGGGTGTTTTTTGAAGATTCATCAACTTTTATTCATATTGCCCCATGACATCAGATATCTCTATGTTTCATGCTGCTGCTTTTTTTCCCTTCAGAGGCTGCCAATAAACCTTAGCTCACTCAACAGGAAGAAGTGAGATTGTATTTTTGTACTTTATTAGGGAGCCTTCAGCTTGCATCTATTAAACCTTATCTCATTAGAGTTGACATCAATATCACTAATTCAATCTCTGGCTCACCACTCTATCCGTTTAACACATCACTTACCTTTCTGAGATGAAGCAACCACTGATTGAGTGTTTATAAAGTCACTGATAAAATATCACACAGGCTGAGACTCTGATGTTCTGCTGAAACGGGTCTCCACTGTGAGTTGAGTCTGGACTCATTATGTTTTTTTCTTAGCATTAAAAATGTCAAATACAAGCACTTGTGCATTTTCCAGCATTCCTCCATTGCCATGATACCTTAAAGACTTCTGATTCTGATTGCTAGGTTCTGATATCCTCTCTAAAATGGCTCTGCCTCTGATCAGTGGTAGGTATATGCCCTTTTGTCCGTCTCCTCATCATAGGTTCTGGTTCCCAATCGAAATTACCAGGTCCTGCATGCTTAGCACAGAGATCATTCTTTCCCGACAGAAAAGAAGTAATCTATGGGCCTGTTCTGTTTCCAAACATTTTGTTTCCAGAGAGATATCTTTATCTGGCTCATAGAAAGCATTTCAGCTTTCCCAGCATGTAGGGACAACTGCTTTTTGTGGTCACTGATTGTTTACTTTGGTTCTGTCATTGGTTCTGAGAGCCCTATGAGCAACAACACTTTGTTTCAGTTTTGTTTTATTTTGTAACTTAACAGAATCCCTTGCAGTTTCACCTCGTGTCTTCCCCCTGGAAAACTCAGGTCTAGGGAACTCATAAAAGCTCCTGGTTCAGAATCAAACTGGTCACTGTTGTTGGAGGGATTGGTCTATGCACATTCGCAGAACAGGGGCTGCGAAAGGTGGGACGGATGCTTTTGTTCATCGCTGAATGCATTTTAAACTGTGAGGACTTTAACTGAAGCAGCCTTTCTGCATCGTTGTGACAATGACTGTGCAACAAGAAGGCATTCTTCAACATTCTGTAACCATGAATTGGGCCTCTGTGACTGAGAGCATCCTCACATAGGAAATGCCTACTCCAAAATGACCCATTCTTCCAGGCCCACAGAAGGGCACAGCTGGTCTGTTATTATGGCACTCTTATTGCTGTTGCCATCACCATCAGCATCTCAAATGGACTAATTAGTCACAATGTGCAAAGCATAAAGTGCTGTCCCTGCCCAGAACCTGGTGATATAATGGCCTCAGCAGCAGGAGTATGCTTTTATGACTGAATTTTCTGGGTAGCAGAAACATCTCATGAAGGCATGGCATTAGGCTGTAGGTATAAGCACAGGCCCCTAGCGATTTATCTCCCTAAAGCCCCCAATAATTTTGAGACCCTGATATTCTTGCAGATTAGCACCTGTGGCCTTTTCTGAGCTAATGCTCAGCATGAAAGTTTCCAGACAATCAGAACGCTATGCTTTGCCACTTGGATCAACACCATAGATTTCATTTGGGTGTGGTGGACACTCTGGTTTCTCCCTTGTTTGTTTGGTTTCTTTCCTGTACTTACAGTTTCAAACCTCTGTAGATACTGTGTAAAGAACCTATGAAGTTGTCCAAATGTGGGAGGATTTATGCAAGTCACACTCCTCGTTCCTTGCTCTGAGCTTAAGTATCAGAGTGAATGGCACCATGGATCCACAGAATCAAGCTTTCATATAAGGCTTAAAAGGAGACCTCACTGATAGTGATAACATGAAGATCAGCTATTGGTCCTGCCTCAACCGAAAAGCTTTGTCACCTTTCCATGCAATGTCCACTCTAGTTTAGCTTTGTCTCTGAAAAATAGGTCATAGATTCCTTTCCTTTCTTCCTCATCCCTACCGCCTTCTTGTCTTTCTTCCTCCTTCATTTCCTCATTTTCCTTCCTTTTCTTCCACTTTGCCAGTCTCTCTCCATCCTTTCTTCCTTCTTTCTTCTTTCCTCCCATCTTTCTTTACTTCATTCCCTCTTCCATCCCTCCTTCCCTCTTTTCTATCTTCTTCCTCCCTGTTTCATCCTCCCCTCTTCACCACTCATCTATCTCCTTCCTTTTTGTTTTATTGTTCTTCTTCCTTTAATCTCAGGAAGAAGGGGAAGGAGGAATAAACACGTTTGAGCTTCTACTTAAATGATAAGATATGTCCACAGAAAATGTCAGCTGTGCATATATAGAGACATCATAGAGAACTTAGACTCCCCTATATTCATTTGGGGATGCCCTAAGGATTCAATGGACCACAGATTCTAAGAATGTATCTGTGGGTCCCTTGGTTTCCCAAACTAGGAGTCATATCTTTTCAGAAAGTAAGAAAAACAAGAAAACATACTTGCCATTACAATGTTCATTTGGTGAGTCTATTGCTGCAATATCAGCTTTTTGGGATGCTGAGATAGGAAGAGCAAAATTTCAAGGCCAGCTTGGCCAACAAAATGAGTTCAAAGTCACCTTAGTCAACGGTCAGAAAAACAACAGCTACAACAACAAAGCGAGCTAGGTATATGGCTCAGGGGTAAAGCACCTGCCTAGTACATCCAAGGCCCTCAGTCCAATCCATAATATTGAAAAAGCATATGCATTTTTAAAATATTTATGTATTACTTCAAGTTATATCTACATCACAGTGCCCTCTTTCCACCCCTTCCAGTCCCGCCCTCCCACTCTATACCCCCTATCCCTTCCATCCCATTCCTCTGGAGTGGATTGTCCCTACATAACAGTCCCCCGCCCCAGTTCAGCAGTCATATGAGGGTCAAGAGCCTTCTCATACACTGGGGGCCTAGAAGGCAGCACCACTAGGGCAAAGTATCTCATTGACAGGAAAAATATCTGTGTTCATGATCCTTTTGGTTCATTCATTGTAGTATAGTTATCCTGTACTATATAGCTAAAATTTGACTATAAGTGAATAGATGCCATGTGCATGCTTCTGAGTCTGAGTTAGCTCACTCAGGATGATCTTCTCTAGTTCCATCCATTTGGCTGCAAATTTCATGATTTTGTTGTTTCTGATAGCTGAGTAGTATCCCATCATGTAGATGTACCACAGTTTTTTAATACATTCTTTGGTTGAAGGATATCTGGGTTGTTTTCAGTTTCTAGTTATTACAAATTAGGCTGCTATGAACATAGTTGAGGAAACTTCCTTGTGATTCGGTGAGGAGTCATTTGGATGTATACCCAGAAGTGGTATGGCTGGGTCCCGAGGCAAAGCTATTCCAAGTTTTCTAAGATATCACCAGACTGATGTCCATAGTGGTTGCACAAGCCTGCACTCCCACCAGCAATGGAGGAGATTTTGTTAAGGTATACTTCAGATGCAATAAAAGTGTACTTCAATTATAACCAACACCATAAGTAATCTATAAGCTAACCATCCCCCAAATCTGAGAATATCCTTGTGCCCTGATTCAGTCAATCTTCTCTTCTCACACCCTTTTCACTGACACAGATTGATCTCAGTTTTGTCCCTAAAGTTTTGTCTTTTCTAGAATGTCATATAAATTGACCCATACAGTAAGTAGTTTTCTGTGTCTGGCTACTTCACTTCCAATTACAAAGCATAATGTTTTGTTTTGTTTTTTTTTTTCCTGAGGGAAAAGATAAATCAAAGAGTTAATGTTTGAGTTTGTCACCTCAGACAGACATGAAAACTGTTACTTTGAGACCTGTACCTAAGATTTGACATCCAGTTAATAAAATATCTTATAACTTACTAAGGAGAATTGTATTCTATTTACTTATATTCTTATATGTATCAGAACTCATGCATTTTCACTCTCAAGAAGTATTTCATTTTATAGACATATCATAGGTGTGGTTGATTCTTCAACAAGGCATTCTGTATTTGGGTTTAGCTGATATAGAACACATATAGAAGCAAGAGATTCCTCAAATTTCCCCAGAAGGACTTCTTCAGACTCACAAGTACAAATCTTTAAATAAACTAACACTTATTAAGAACTTATTGTGTGCTGAATTACAGTAGCCATTTTCCTACCCAGCCCTGTCAGCTTTCTGAGATATAAATAACAGTATTCCTATTGTTTCAGAGACCAGTGATTAAATGATTCTGAAGGCTAGTGGCTCCATTCTCTAACTCTCAGCCCAATTATTTCTTGGATGTCCAGAGTCCCTCAACCAATTTTGATCATTGGCTTAGGATAGAGAATAGACATGAAATATCAGGATCCAGTAGACCAGTGGTTTTTGGGGTAGTGTTAAGCATTCTAAATGTTAACTAATTGGTCCTGATTGCTGTCTGTTTCTTACATTGACTCTGATTGGTTAAATAAAATGCTGAGGCCTGAGATTGGGCAAAGACAGAGAAAGGTGGGACTTCCTAACAGGAAGCCTGCACTTTAGACAGAGGATTCAAACATTCCAGCCAGCAGCAGGAAGAAGAAAGTATTCCAGCCAGCAGCAGGAGGAAGAGGAAGACACACGCCATGGGTTAGGAAAAAGAACCTCATTCCACATGGCCAGGAACATCAGTATGGCATCGAAAAGGGCAGTCCAAGGGGATGTATATATATATGGGGTCATATTTGGGTAATGGAATTAAGAGCTAGTTTAGATGGGCTAGGATTGTACAACTCAGGCCAAGGCTTGTTAAAATCCATGTGGTCTCTGTGTGCTCATTTATAATGGCTGCTTGAAGATTAACAACTGCCAAACCAATTCATATAATATAAATATTGCTTAAATAATTTAATCAACCATATTTTTTTACAAATGGCGCCCTACATTAATTAATTAATGTAGTTATTAGTAAGTATAAACTGTAATATTAGGCCAGCAGAGTGGCCAACGGAGTAGCCGGCAGCTTGGCAGAGGAGCAGGCGGCCTGGTCTGAGTGCCTTCACCGGTTGCCTAACTTATCCTGGAGAAAGAGCCCCAGGACCAAAGGTGGCCTACACCACCTATAACCTAAACTTTGTTAATTAATATAAGTTGTTATATTAGGCCGGTAGAATTACCGGTGGCTTGGCGGGAGATTCGCTTGGGCTCAAGGGGAGTCTGGGAATCTGACTGCCCGGGACTGCTTGGACTGAGGGCCTATAAGCTGCCGCAGTCTTTTCCCCAATAATTAAACACACCAAGACCTTTTAATATTTTAACGCTTAGCTCTTAGCTGGGCAGACTCTCAATTAGCTACTCTAAGTTAACCCCAAACCAACATGCGCCTGTGAGTACCTTCCAGACTTCTCCAGATGTCTTTCTCCTTCTGTGTCCCCGGCAGAAAGAAGAAAGAGTCTCTGTGTATGTGGAATTCCTGCTGATCTGAGGAAGTCCCGCCTTCCTATACTCTTTCTGCCCAGCTAATTGGCCATAAGCAACTTTTTTTTAATAAGTACTTTATTTTTTTTTCAAGTTACATCTCAGTCGCAAACCCTTCCCTATTCCCCCTTCTTGTCCCACCCTTCCACCCTCTCCCCCCCCAACAGCTTCTCTTTTCATTCCAACAAATGGTTCTTTCTCTTATAACAGTAAATTCTATACAAAACAGCAGAATAACTTTTATTAACCAATCAAGAGAATGCCTCAGAAGGGGCGGTAACCAGATCTCAGCATTGAATTCAATGTGTCAGAAACAATATTAGACCTTCTCTCAACAAGTGGTTCTCAGCCTGAGGTTCACAACCTGTGGATCTCAACTCCTTGGGGGAGATTTTAATGACTGGCTCACCTAAGACCATTGGGAAACATAGATATTTACATTAGGATTCACGACAGGAACACGATTACAGTTATGAATTGGCAACAAATTTTATTGTATAGTTGGGTATCACGACAACATGAGGAACTGTATTAAATGGCTGCAGCATTAGGAAGGTTGAGAACCAGTGCTCTAGACAGATGTGATTAGTCAGCTGCAGCCACAGTTAGTTTCTGACTTGACTTTGCATATTACCAATAGTCACACACACACACACACACACACACACACACACACACACACCTTATTTTGCCTGGCCCTAATTTTACCACAGGTCTTGGCTGCAACTTGGTAAGTAGGGTGATAATTGCAGTCACCCAAAACAAGCTAAAATCAGACATCCCAGAAGAAGCTAGAAGGATCTAGACCAGTAGTTTTCAACGTTCCTAATGCTTTGATCCTTTAATTTCTTCATGTTGTAGTAACCCCCAACCATAAAACCATTTTTGTTGCTACTTAATAACTATAATTTTGCTACTATTATGAATCATAATATAAATATGCAGGATATCTGATATGTAACCCTGTGAAAGGGCCATTTGATCCCCAAAGGGGTTGTGACTCAAGGTCTAGAACTGGTTATCTAGATAGAAGTCATTCCCTTTAAATCTCATAGGAAGGATGTTCTGGTGTCCTCTCTCACTTGGAATAACCTTGAATGGATTATTAAGCTCATTTGAGTCCTCCATGTGACCCAGTGGATCCCCTTTCTCTCCATTTCCCTCAACAGTGAGAGGAGCTGGACTCCAGCAGGGTTATGTCTTTGAAATCAGTAATCTCAGGAGAAAGCATTCTCTTTCTCTCTCATTCTTATGGCCTGAAGGTTAACATTCAACAATCCTAGGGTCTAAGAAATTGCCTCCTTTGCCTGAATTAAATGAAATCTAATGAAACAGAAATCCAGGTCAGCACAGTTCAACGTCAAACCTTCAGCCTCTGCCTTGCTGGCAGCTCTCCTTGTAATAATTAAACAGAAAATCATAGGCAGGCAACAGTGAAATCCATTGCTAATCTTGCCCCTCATCAACCTATCTTCCTAAATGTTCCTTAATTAAGGTTTTTAAATGCTCTGCCTTCCCTCTGCACCCAGAGTACCAAATGAAGCAGACTGCTTCAGGGATGCCCAGAAATGAGAGGTGGAAGGTCTTCGATGGATATTTCTCATCCGGAACATTAAAAATCAGATATTGCATGTGAAGAATAGTCAGGAAGATAGACATAGAGAGGGTTGGAAGGCAATATCTCCCCCTCCCTCTCTTGTTCTCTCTATTTCTTTTTTTTTTTTTTATTTCTGTGGGATTTCACTTTAAGGATTCTGAAGGCGTAATGTCGGCTTTATCAGGCTTCTCCAACACACCAGGGAGTGAATGAAACAGCTGTCACATTTAAACACACACAGCGGTAATCCTCCACTGAGCACAATGCCAGGACAGAACAGAAAATCTATCAACACTTAAAATGCATTCTATTTACTTAGCAACTCGACCCCCTTTACTGAAAGTTTCACCTGCAGGTAGAACAGGGCCACATGCCACTTGTGGCTTTTTTGTGGTTTGGCAGTTGCTGAGAGAGGGAACATGGGAAGTGGTCAAATTTCACTAAGGGACGCAGATGTTTGAAGACAGTAAAATCACAGAACTTTAATTTTAGGATGGCCAAGACCTACAGAAGTCTGGAGTCATAAACCCTGTGTAGCCAGGGCCTAAATCCCTCCAAGTGTCTTTGTGTACATTTGCTTTTCTTCTGCAAACACTTACTCACTTAAAAACTAGTTAAAAGACCAAGAACTCACTTCCCCCTCTCTGACACCATCTTGGTGGAGTCTTGTTTGTCATCACAGGCCTGTGGTAAGTTTCCAAATGGAGCAGAGGCATGCACTTGGCTAGGTGTGGCTCAGGAAGAATGTTCTGGAGATCAAAGTTCCAAAGTGCATTTACATCCAATACGACCAAAATATTATTAATATCTGGTAAAGATTTTTTAAAGCATATATATATATGAAAAAAATTGAAAGACACAGATAATGAAATCTGCTGTTATGAATTTTCAAAAAGTTCTCCATTGGGCATAGATTTGAGACCATGGGGATGTTAGAGACTAAGTATAGACTCAGGAGAAGCACACATGATTATCACAGAGCTGACAAACAGAAGTAGCCGATGAAAACCTACACATGAGGCTGCTGAAAGACCAGTTAATTAATAGCCTTATAAAATCATGTTTGACTTAACTCAATTAAGTTGCAATAAATTTACTTCACATAGTATTTTTTTCACCTTGTTACTGTGGAACTTCATGCCAGGCACAATATGGGCACAGTAGTGACAGACACCATTACCACCAGTGAGTCCCAGTGTGAAGATGGGGCCAGACTCCCAGTACACTGTGGGATGCGGAGGACAGAGCAGTATGGCTGGACTCTGGGAGATCTGATCTAATTCTCGGCTCTAGAACATTCTTCTTCATAGCTTCTAAGAAAAGCTTCCTTATGTATCATGGAGTCACCTACAGCAGGCATCGGTAAAAAGGTTTATGAGGTCCTGCCCTTCAACAAAGCACAATCAGTGTTAGCATCCCTCTCCTGAAATCCCCATCAAAGGACAACTGTGTTAGAAACAATCTGGACTTCATTCTGGCAGTCACTCAGAACTTCTGTCTGATATTGAACAGAAGTTCAAGAGGAGTACCTTCCGGGTCAGGCTGAAGAGTGGGGCCTTGGGTGTGCAAGTGAAGAGAAGGCTGCAGAACTCTTGTTTCCATCGAGGATGGTGTTAGAGCTGGACTTGAGGTGGACAAGGGAAAATTCAGCAAAGAGAACATTGCCATGCTCCATCGCAGTGGCAAGTTCTTTACAGACCTCATCCTATCTCCTCTGCTCTTCTTTTCCTTCTCTGTGGCATAGTCACCATCTTCTGCTATAATCCTTTATTTACATATTAACAAAGTAAGTTGCTTCAGGACAGGAATCTTAGTTTTATTGCCTAATTAATCAGAACTCGTGGACAGTATTTCTGCGTGGTAGGCACTGTTTCGGGAATATTTCTCAGATATGGAAGAAGAAAGAGAATAAGGCAGTCCTGTGAGTCTACTTGTGCAGGGCTAGAAGAATGGCACTTAGAGAGAATTATGGTGGAGAGGCTGGTGAAAAACTTAGGACAGCAAGCTGACCAGCTTGGTATTTTTGTTTCCTGTGGACAAAACTAAGCTTAAATGCAATTGTGAAACCTGGAACTTACAGATTTTCCAGAAGGAACTTGATTAAGTATTTGTGCATTGCTTTGATAGAATGCAAGGGCCACATCTAGGGACTTCCTATTGTTTAGATGTTTGGATGCCTAATGTGGAGGGTTTTTTTTTGTTTGTTTTTTGGTTTTTTGGGTTTTTTTTTGACATATTGGAGGAAAACAGAATGAAAGGATGAGTGAGTTTAGGTGCCACCCATCCTCCCACTGCTAGACTCCTCTTTGGAGCAGCTCTGCAAAAGATGAAGTTCCCCTTCCTGCCCCCCCGGAGCTCCGCAGTGACAAAAGCTCAGCATAGGGCTTTTGGCAGACCTGAGATGCAGGCTTTGGCCCTACATACTCGGCCTTTTTCAGCACCACCCCCATCAGCAGCTTTGGAAATGTGGAACACATTGTAATCCTTAACTCCACTGTTTTGAAATGTCCCTTCAATGGCTATAATAATCATCTTACAAACAACCTAGAACAAGCTCTAATTGCTTCTAATGTTGTATCACTGCTGGGACGTGGGGAGAGCAGAGACATGCTAGCTGTCACAGCCTTCCTCTGATTATATGGTACCTCAGGGAGTGTTTGTACAGAGGAAAGGGGAACAAGCCTGTTGTGGATTTATTTATTCCTTCTTTTGGGAGAGCCTGAATTTGTGAACCTTTTGGCATATTCAGGCAGTCCAGAGAAACAGTGTCTGGAGCCAGCAAGGGAAGCTGACCTTTCAGGTACCCAGCAAGCAGCAAAGTGTTTGACACACAGGGGTATGGTAATGGATTCTCACTCCTCTCAACTACTGCTATTGCTGGTGTTTATGACCCAATGCTTTCTAGCACTAAAAAAAGTCCTTAACTGTTAATGATTCCTGCATGGAGACATCAACACAAGACTGGGAGGTGTTCTGAATCGGTGAGGGAATAAGTGAATAACAAAAATGGATCACTGATGGAGCCAACTCCTCTTGGGACCCTAAAATGCAGGAGGGTCTCACATAAGCCACAGCGCCTGTCCTTTCCTACAGGTCTATTGGGGTGCTCAGAAAATTTAAGAGAACCTGGCTAAAGGTCACAAAGAAACATCTCAAAGGTGTGAGTCAGGTCTTGAGCACCAACCTCTAGGCTTTCTTTTATCCAACACTATCTTCTTTCATCCTGTTGTGGGCATTGGTTCTAACCCTGTCCTTCCCAAAACAGCCATGACACTGTCAGGAAGTATTGCTTCCCAGGTCTTCTCTGACATCTCAGATTTTAATGTCACTTTCTGTAATTCTGGGCCTCCGATCTGCTCTAGGAGACACCACCTCTTCTCTCTTGTACAGTGGTAAGAAGGCTTCCACACCATCCTCCCACTGTTAATCCTCTGCCTCTCTAGTTCTTTACATGATTCCAAAGTCACAGAATCACAGTTGGTAAAACATGCATTTCACCTTGCTTGACTATAAGAACAATACTTTCTCATAAAAGGACCACAGGCACCTGGGGGGCACCCAACTCCTGCCCAAGACCCATTTTAGTAAGCCTCTCTGAGGAAAGAGGTCAAATACAGCCTCACATAATCATCAGGTAACAACAAAGGAGAGCAGATCTGGGAGAGCTAGTCTGCCACTGATACAATCCCTCCATCCCCTAGGGTGCTTGCCATAGGCAATTGCCTGTCCCAGAAAAAAAAAAAAAAAAAAAAAAAAAAAAAAAAAACAGAGAAAAAAAAAAAAA
>CAJQZJ010003694.1:9891875-9912505 GCA_907164525.1 Lophiomys imhausi | reverse complement strand
CCGAGTTTGGGATCAGAGGATCCTGGACTAGAATATCGACACTGAAATGTATTTCTATGGGAATGATATTTGTTATCTTTTGGGGACTTCTATGTTCTCATCAATGGGATGGGAGATAATTCTCCCCATGATATAAAGTTTCATGAACAGAAGAATGTTAAATATCTGTGTAGCGATGAGGTAGATAATATTCTCTCTCTTTCTCTTCTCCTTCCCCCCTCTCTCTCTCTCTTCTCTGTCTCTGTCTCTCTCACACACACATGTTATTTCACAAGTGAGAAGATGGCATAACTTTTTTCAATGTCTAATGAATCAAGGTCTGTGGCATGTGATACTCAGCCACTATACTACATTGATGATTCAAAACTGAGACTCTGCAAAGCTGGCATGCACATCATTGGCCCACATAATGTTTGATACTTTGATAGTAATCTTTCTTATTGTCATCATATTGTATTCTTTTTGAGTGATGATCTTTGGGTGAATATCTGGAATCACTATTTCCGGACTAGAGACAGACATCTGTCATTGTCTCAGTTGGATGGAGGAGGTGGCACATGTTCCTGGCATGTAGTAAGATTCAGTCAGGAATTATAGCACTCTCCTGAATTTCTCACAATGCCATCAGATAGCCCCACAGCAGAGAACTCTCACACTGAATCACTCAACAGTGTTTAGGCTAAGAAACAGAGGTGCAGACAATGCAAGAAGACAGTATAGACCAACTGGAAAGGCCTACTTCAGGCAGGGCAGACGCATACACCATGTTTTTAGTCAGCACTGAGGGTGCTGTTCTCAAGAAGTTCTAAAATTCTTACTGACCCTTTCTGTGAAATGTACACCGTATGCTATGGGCTTATGACTAAATTCACATTTTACAGGATGTCTCAGTATTGATTCACACATTTTTACAAAACAATTTGTGTATGTTCATTAAGCTCTGGGTAGATTAAAAAGTAATCCTCTGAAGTGGATGACTCTTGTAATTCAAGATTTTGATTCCTAGACATGGCGAACCACGTCATCAGTACTATCAGTCAGGCCCGCCTTATCTCAGCGTTCCCAGGATCAGCTTTCCAATGACTTACCTGAGCTGTAAATAAAAGGAGATGCCATTAGAGAGTTTGTCTTAGAGGTAAGTAGCATCAAATGTTCTTTCTGTCTCTGAGCTCTATCTTCCAGCACCTGACCCAAATTCACTTACAGCTGGCACTACACCCAGCTGAAACATTGGTGGATTAAGCACTCACACAACAGACGCCATTTTTACCTGCAGCCGTTTACTTCCCCTTCAGTTTGTGTGCTCACTACTGATGTGATCATCAGGTTACAAAGAGGGCATGCCCAAGATCACAACTGCAATATGTGTTTGAGCAGTGATGGGGCTCAGTGCAGCCATGGGTCTGAACGCACAACACGAGTGCTTTTCACTGTACCAGAAACACTTCTACTTGCTTGCAAAACCCCTGCCTGTTATGAGCTGCAGTGTTTCTACTGCACATATAAAGCTTGATACTCTTGGAGAAACACAATGCTTTTTTCCAGAAAAAGCTCTCATGTTTTCTTACTGTCATCCCTCAGCATGTTAAGGATCAAATTAGTGTATCTTGGACTTTAGAGAGTTTGGGTTAGAATGCTTGATTTTTAAAATTGCAGTTTGAATTGATGATTTGAATTTCATTAAAAACAATTGTTAAATGGCTTTTGGCTTGAGGTTCGGACAGAATTTCCAACAGTTTCTGAGAGGGCCCTAAATGTGATTTTGCCATTTTATATTACATGTTTAAGTGATACATCATCTTCAGCAGTGTCCATTCTCAAACCAAAATGTTGATCAGCTCTGAAACATAATGAAGATACTCCATGTTCTACAGTATCAATATTCAGCCAAGATTTAATTCTTCATGTAAAACAAAAAAGCACATCTATGCAAATTTGCTCTGACCTTGAATAAATAGTAAAATTATATGTACACCAAAGAATTGCTTTAAAAGAAACTTCCTTATCATTTACTGTGCTTGATTTGCATACGTATTTCCACAGCTATATACCCAATGCCACCTGAAAGTCTTTCAGGCCAAAGCTGAGTCACAGGACAAAATAAGGTTATGAAGTGGTGATCTATCTCTGTCTAGGGCAGTGGTTCTCAACCTTCCTAATGCTGTGACCCTTTAATACAGTTCCTCATGTTGTGGTGACTGCCAACTATCAAATTATTCTTGTGTCTACTTCATAACTGTAATTTTGCTACTGTTGGGAATAGTAATGTGCATATTTTTTGTAGATAGAGGTTTGTCAAAGGGGTCACAACTCACAGGTTGGGAACTGCTGGTCTAGATAGATGATCCTGGGCAGAATATAGACATGTAGAGTAAAATTGTCCTTCAAAAGACTGCTTCTAGATATGCCTGGCTCATCAACACTATTTTGACTGCTAAACCTCAATCCCACCATAGCAGATCAGTGAATATAACTCACCACAGCCTTGATATTAGCACTTTATCATGTTCCATCTTGTTGTAGGAATGAATTCCGTAAATTTGCTTCCTACTGTGCACTAAATTTCTTCTGTATTGCTGAATTGCCTCTTCATTTCTTTCGAGGGGGTCCCACATTCCCTCATTCTTCTACTGTAAAAGGCTGGGCCAATAATTTCAATATACCTATTTTTGTGCCCTTCATGCATAACAAGTTTCTTCTCTTTGTCAGTCTTTCTAACTCCTTGACCATTGAAGTGGCCCTTCTCTGATAGTACTCCGTTCTATTGTAGAAAATGTCTGAAGACCCAGAGGAAATGCAGGGTACTCAGCTAGTGAGCATCCTGAATATCATTGCCTCTATTCAATCAAACTCACCACTCTACAGGATGCTTCTTTAACACCTCATACAGGGAAGCTGGACCCAGAGGCACTTGGAGCAACTGCATACAACTTTATGTTTATTTGTATAATAATTATATAGAAGAAGGAGTTAGAAGATTGCTGATAAGAAGGCACTATAATACTAGCTCTACATACTTGATAGCAATTTAATAGACAAAACTACATTAAATCTATTTGATAGATAAAGAAAAGGAAAATAATAAAGATGATTCATAGATTGAGGCCTGGATAGTATTGGCTTGGAAGTTAAGCTACCCTTTATTGGCTCACCCTGGTCACTGGGGCAAAGAGAAAGGGGAGGTGCATTTATACTTCTGTCTTGGTTTAGCCAACATTGAGTGTGGTTGGAGGGGATTGAGTTCCAGTTGCAGAATCCGAAGACAAGATTTACTTAAGAGTACCACTTCCCACACACATTTTTTAAAAAGTCAGAGCAGATTATCTGAGGACTTCATAGTACAATGCAGTGAAGCTTTCCTTGGTGATGAAGTAAAATGATAAGAAATGGTAAGCCAGCAAGAGGAAATAATTTGCTTGTAGGGAAAATATGGCTTTCAGGAATAAGTGGTTAATTCACAATGTTTAAGTGTCATCATTGTCCTCATTAAAGCCCTATTTAAGACTGGACAGTTGTGTTGCAACACTCTCAGTCCAGAGTCTCTGATGATTTGTACATTAAATCACTTTCTTTTCTCTGTGACAAAATCATGCTCAAAGAAAAATAAAGGAGGACATATTTGTCTTGCTCACTGGTTGAGAGAATGTAAATCCACCATGATGGAAAAGGCATGCTGGTAGGTCTAGCTGATCTGTGGTTGCAGAAACATGAAGCTGCTGACTCACGTCACTGCACAGCAGGCAGCAGAGAAAGGGGCTCAAGCTTTAGGCTTTATTCCTTCCTACTCGGTTCCACATGAGCCTAGTCCATGGGATAGTGCTGCTCACATCAGTGGCAGGTCTTCCTCCTCAGTCCATTATTTCCAAAACTCTCACAGACACACCTGAATATATATGTATTAATGTTCTTCCAGGAACACCCATCCCACAGCCCTCTGGTGGCATAAGTGGGTCATAAGTGGGATCCAACACGAAATTACAAATTTGACAAAAAGATTATGAGACATGTTGCAATTGATCTCTGTGTGTGACTTGGTTGTACAATTTTCCAAGGTAAGCCCTGTAGACAACATTCATAGTTAGATAACAACATCCCATCACAATGTCAAAAGGTAGGGCACCCATTCTAGGGATTCCTTGATCCAACCAACTTGACAATCACAATTATTGACATCAAACATTTTTGGTTACCTACTGCCCATTTATAGCTCTCAATTTGAGAATGTGTGTGTGTGTGTGTGTGTGTGTGTGTGTGTGTGTGTGTTATACATGTTTCCAAACACACCACACCCTATAAATATGTACAATTATTACAAGTCAATCAGCAATAAAACTAAATTAAAAGCTCTCTTCTTGTTTAATTTCATAGGTAGCATTATACATGTGTTAGATCCCGCTCTGCACACTTTACCTATTTAACCTTTAATCCATGAAAGCTTGATTCATGTTTCACAAATAAGAAGCAGAGACATCAAAGATGTTAAGTTGGCTGCTGGGATACCCTGGGAAGTTTCCCATTGTCTGCATATCATCACAGACACTGTTTATATTACTCTTTCTCTACCATTCTCTGATCACCCTGGACTTCTCTAACAGCAACTCCCTAACTTGGTTCAGCTAGCCCCCTTTAGCCCTGATGTTTCTTTCCTATTAGTAATTTTCCATCTACTAACTAACAACCCTGTTACTCGGCTACAGATTCCCACCTTCCCATGCTACATTCAGACTAGAGTAGATCACTCTACTCATTAACAAAAATCTGTTGCTGTGATCTGAATATCTGCAATGGCAGACCTAAATAAAGTCCTCTGTCCTGTGATTTCATGATTTTCTAGGTGAATTTTTTTCTTTGGCACCACATCTGCTGCTGCTGGGGAGATGGAGGAAGTGGTGCTGAAAACCCACCCCTGACCATTTTGACTATGAGTGCCTTCCTCGTGAGCACACAGCCAGTCTTGACCCAATTTGTGAAGAGCTTGTTTCTGCAACTGAATACTGTTCTGCTGTGCTTTTACCTTTAGGCAGTGTGCTGTCTGCTGGGCCAACCCTCTTTCTACTGGAGCTGTCCCAACAAGTGGCTCTCAAAACATCTGGTAACCACTGTCCTAGTTGGACCTATCTCAGTTATAGTCTGGGATTAGGTGTAATAAAGGAATAACAATATAAATATTGATATAAAATCAGGGTATGGAGAGTGATAAGAATTCCTTTAGATGTTTGGAAAAAAATCACAGTCTATTAGCACTTTCATATATTGAAGATACCTTTTTGTTTTGTGTTCTAAGTCTTCCTTTGTATATTTTCTTATTTTCAGATCTGTAGCAGAAAGCTTTCATATATAAAAATATCTTTGTTTTGATAATATGAAAGGGCTAGAGTTGTGCATAGAAGACAAAGAGTGGAGCTCATGATGTACAAGTGACCCTAAACTCAGAAGTGATTAATCATTAGAGGGATAATTACTTACTGTAGCTGTAATTGTTATGTGAATCTTAAAGGAAGGCAAAGATTTTAAGCATCTTATTTTATTCTCCAACAATTTTATTCATTTGAAAGCTCACCTTTAATTAGTTGGCATTAACTTCTGTCTCATTTGTATTCATTGCTCTCAGGCTTACTGGCTGAAAAAACAGAAAACAAACATACCAGAAAGACTCCTCGACATGTCTGCCATTATTAGAAGATACATTTCTGATAGAGTATTTCCTGTCCATGCTACATTCTAGTCATTAGTACTGTACAATTAAAACTTTGGGGATGAATATATAATTGTGTTCTTTGTCTTGTGAGAAAATATCCTATTGAGTTTTAAATTTTTTTCCACGCTGGTGCTGACATAATGAGGCCAGCAGAGTAAAGGAAGACTCTGAGTACAGGTAGAGAACCCTGTTTCTTAGGGTATAGGGAAAGATTGGGTTGCTCTTCCCTGGTTGACAAACCTGAATCCTCTGCACAGTGTTAAAACAGGAATTGGTTTGGCAGGCAGCCATATTGAGTGACTAATTCTAGCAGGAAGGGGACCTAATGGACACATGCCATATGGCAGTGTACCAAGTGGAGGGGTTGTGAAAAGGAAGAACAAGAGCCCCCCCCCCACTACCCAATCTAGATTTCTAGTATCTCATCAGATATTTTTACAGAAAGAGATTTATCAAACTTTGGGTTGATTGCAATGAAAATGAAAATAACAAAATAAATAAATATAATCAGGTTATTGGGATTAGATAAGCAGAGCCAAGCTGTTTATGTGCCATTTATATCTTTAAGACCCACAGCACCATGTTATCTAGCAATCTATGAAGAATGGAATGGACACACAGAGATTAGAACTCATCCTTGATTGCCTCACTTGGAAACTTTTAATCTTGACTGTGTACCATGTTGGTTTAGTTACTTTCTAGAATTCAGAACCTGTCTATGACTATGATAAGGATGAAGTATTAGGTTAGCCAGGCATATTTAAATGAAGGAAATTAAACATTACTCCAAAAAATACATAAACAATAGTGGCCATATAGTGGAGAGTGCCTGGAATCCCCACATACAGGGAGGCAGAGGCTGGAGGATCACCAGAAGTTCCGGGTCAACCTGGTCTACATAGTGAGTTCCAGTGAGGGATACAGAGCAAGGCCTTATCTTAGGGTGAAAAGGGGGGAAAGAAGTGAAGAAGCATGCTTAGGCAAAGATAAGATGGAACATGGCTGCGTCTGCACCTGAGATCTACATAGGTGCTCAGGGTAAAGTCTGTGGTACAGAGACTTCAGTTTTGTCAGCAATAGAGAAGCCTGAAGCAGAGACTTAGAAGCCAGACAGAGGTAGCAATCCTAACAGGTATTATATGCCTCTTATTCAAGGCTGAGAAGTTTTGGGCCTGTGATTTGCCCCTCTATTCAGATAATAATTGAGAAGCCCAAATAAAGTGGGTCTGCACCAAAGCACACCAACAAGGGGAGCTACAAGAGCTTCAAAGAGCAAACATAAGGGAATAGAGCTGGGCACTGGCTTGAAGTGAAATAGAGACATCCAGGGCCAGAGCATCATGATCCACTGCCCTCTTATTTTCTTCTGAAAATAACAGAAGAGAATCTGTATCATTATGCTCCTTTCTGTGTCACTGTTATCCTCTGGGGCATCCAGTTTGGCAGCTTTAGCTGGACATTGTTCACTTTCTTCCACAAACTTCATTTTAAGCTCTTTGGTCAGGTCAGCAACTCTCCTCCCAAGTTCCCTATGATATGAACAATGCCTGTTGCCAGAAACTTCCTGCTCTGCAAAGCTGTGGTCCAGGGAAACAAATCCTGTTCTGACACCATCTCTATAGCCAGCTGTTACCTACTCATGTCTTATTTCCCCTGCCAAACTTACAGTCTCCAATTGGAAACAAGCTGAAAAGCAACACTTTGTTTGTATTCCTGCTGTTTTCTCTGCTGTAAGCCTATTCCTTCAAGTCATTAGAGATGTGTGTAATCAGGTTTGCTCTGGTTATAGCACTTCATCTCATGATAACTATCAAAAAAGTTGAAAACTCAGTAGGTCTGGTGCATTTCGGAAGACACCCTGTGTCTGTGTCCTGTTGGATCGCGTGTGAGGCCTGTCATGTGATACTTCCAGTCATCTATTTTTCCTGAAAGGGAAATCAAGTGACAATTTTAATTATTTTCTCTATTTTGAGAAATAAAGAACATCACCTTCTGCTACTTGCTGTAAGCAATTTTAACAGTCCCATGACAAGCATTTTTTCCCTCAAATAGTGTATTATTTGTCTATGAAACATAATCATACCTACTAATAAGACTGAGATGGGGATTTGGGAAGAATGCTTGTCTAAAGTATATAAGGCTCTGGGTTTGTGCCCTTCCAGGGCACAATAAAATAAAAGAAATTGTGTTATGAGATGATAAAGTATTTCTTCCTAGGGTTTGAGGTAGCTGGTCGATGGAATTTGGGTTGGTTTTATGGTTTGAAGGTAAATTTCCCCTACAGGCTCACATGTTTGAATACATGCTCTCTAGATGGTGGTGCTGTTCTGTTTCAGAGCTTGTGGCACAGGAAGCACAGGTGGCAGAGAATGGTGGTCTTTGGGGTTACAACTTGGCTCCACTTCCTGTCCATTCTTTGGTTCTTGGTTCCTGGTTGGCCCATATGTGAGCAGAAATATCAGCAAACTTCTATCTCAGACTAAGAATATTCCTACTGCCCTCGTTTCTCACCAATGCTCAACCAAAACCATAAGCCAAACAAGTCTTGCTTCTCTTAAGTCACTTCTATCTGGTATTTTGTCATGGTGATGAAAAAATTACTAAATAGATGTACTAAGAGGATAGGCCTTAGTCTAATTTCAGGCTATAAAAGAAATTCAAGATACAAATAATGTATAATTATAATAACACATAATTGTGTATATATAAAGAACTAAAATGTTTGAGAACAACAAAACTATCTAGTTTAATTATAAAACTTTCCATTAAATAATAGTACAGTGAGGTTGGCTTTAGTGTACATCCATACATACACATCTGGACTTCACAAATAACCACAGAGTGAGCAATTCATCAACTGCTATAATCAAACAAGCACTTTGAAAATATTTATGTCACTGAACAAAAGATGTATTCTTTCTTGGAGATAGTCTCTGTTCTGATCACTACAGATTTCCATGGACATAGCTGAGAAAAGATCAGATCTGGGTCCATGTTTTTTTTTTTCCAGCAATGAGACCCTTTATATATATGAATGGATGTTGACTACTACTGTACAATGTTTCTCTAAACTAATGCATATGGTGGGGATGATCTAGCCTCTTGCTGGTGTGTTTTATCCCCAAGAGATGATTCTAAGTGCTGGCTTCTCTTTCTAGTTTATTAGTCCTTTGCACATCTGAGCTGAACAAATGGCCCCAAAGCTTCCAGGGCTTACCAGGATTTACAAGCAATTACTGGAGTTCTAAAGGCAGTACATGCTATTACTGAGCATCTTTGTCCAGAATGTGAAGTCGTTGTAGGCACTCCTGGAGGGCCTTTGCTTCAGTCTCAAGGTTGTGGGAAGAGAGACACAAACAATGGTTATTCACACGCTCATCCTCTCATCTCAGACTTCTCGTTCCTTCTGATGCACAGTCTGAAAATTGGACATTTATTGTGGAAAATTTTTGACACTTCAACTTTTACCAGGAAGAAGGCCCTTGAGAACGAAGAGTGCTTAGGAGTCAGCTCTCTTCCTGTAACACGAATGTGTGTTTTATTTTCCTTTCAGGGGCTTCCTTGTTTCCAGGTGAGAAGCATCCCTTTATGCCAGGGATGCAGCAAACAGATGCTTCCACACATAGATCTCAGAGTTCTTCTTTGAAAGTCTCACTTCTTTCCTCTTTTCTCAGTTCTCTGATTAGAGGCTTGACTTAAGCAAAGCAGTTGCTTATTCTCAAACTGTGCATTTTTAAAGTGACTTATCCTGAAAATTTTGAGCATTAGAAAAGATATGTGCATAAAACACACAGCACACTGGAACACAAATATTTCCAGATTTACTTACATGAAATTTGTCTGGCAAATTGTACAACTAGGCACCTTTCTGTTTAAAGAACTGCCACCTTTGAAAAACTTACATATGAGGAAATTGCAAAAGAGATTAGAAAATAGAAAGTCAAGGAAGAATTGGGTGTGCTGTCTCTCTTATTTTTCAAGCTACTCGTGTATGTGTGTGTGCGTGTGCATGAGCATGTGTGCCCAAGTGGAGTCTCACAGTAGTTAGAGGGCTCCTCAGTTGATCTCCACAATATTGCTTGGAGACATAATCATTAATTGGCTAGATTGACTGGCCAGTGAACCTTCGTATCCCCATCTCTGCCTCTCAGAGCTTGGATTACATGCACACACAGCCATATCTGACATTTTATGTAGACACTTGGGATCCAAATTCAGGCCCTTATCCTTTCAGAGAAAGCATTGAATCACCTCTCTAGAGACCAAGTCACTCCTTCTAACAAACGGCAGAGGGAAGTAGGTGACAAGAAGTGACACTAGTCAGCCAGGCATGGTGATGCACACATTTAGTCCCAGCACTCAGGAGGCAGAGGCAGGTGGATCTCTGTGAGTTCAGGGCCAGCCTGGTCTACAAAATGACTCCAGGACAGACAGATATTTACAGAGAAACCATGTCTTGAAAAAAAAGTGACATTAGTAGAAGATAATGTGGTGGCATTAGTCTGTTCACCACAAAAAGGGTATGCCATGAGGAGGAAGGAGTGCTTATGCAGAATAACTGCTTGATGGTTTTCACTCAGTATTACCTACATTACCTACATCTCCATGGTTTTTACAAACACTGTTTTTAATTGATTCAAACAGTCCAACATGTAGATGATTTATTTCACCACTCACCTACCACTGGGCATTTAATTTGTTTCTAGTATTTGTCACAACAAAGAACTCTCTGGCAAATATCTTTACTTAAAAGTATCTGTATGAATTACTGATAATTTCCTTAGGATAAATGTCTACAAGTGCAGTTAATATTGCAAAATGATTTTTACAGGTCTGTTAAAGAGGGATTGGCAGCTAAGCTTGCATACTATTCTTTCAGAGGACCAAAGTTGAGTTACCAGCACCCACATTAGGTAGCTTAACCCTGCTGGTAACTTCATTTGAAGGGCTATAACGACATATCCTGGCCTCTGGGGCACTTTACACATGTCCTCAAATGATCTGAGACTCTCATTCTATATTGGAACAAACTGAAGCATAATTATATCGTTTACAACAATGGCTATATTTGTTAGTCTCACAACCTCCTTCTGGAAGTAAAATACTGATGAGATAGTGTTAAGTATTCTAAGTGTTAATTAATTGGTCCTGCTTGCTGTCTGTTAATTACATTGACTCTGATTGGTTAAATAAAATGCCAAGGCCTGAGACTGGGCAAGGACAGAGAAAGGTGGGACTTCCTGAGATTAGAACAGGAAGCCTGAGCTTTAAACGGAGGATAAATTCATTCCAGCCAGGAGCATGAAGAAGGAGGACACACACCATGGGTTAGAAAAAAGAACCTCATTCCACATGGCAGGAAACATCCACATAGCATGGAGAATGGCAGTCCAAAGGGATGCATGTATATATGGGGTCATATTTGGGTAATAGAATTAAGAGCTAGCTTAGGTGAACTAGGATTCTACAATTCAGGCAAATGCTTGTTAAAATCCATGTGGTGTCTGTGTGTGTTCATTTATAATGGTGGGTTAAGGATTAACACTGCTGACCAATTAATCATAATATAAATACTAAGTAAATAATTTATTTTTATACAAATGGTGCCCACATTAACTTAATTAATTATTTCTACAAAATACTATTAAAAACATTAAGATGTTATTTGAATTATCAGGTATCTCTTACACCATTAGAGTCTTTATTTGACTCAATAACATTTTCTTATGTTTAGTAGCTGTTAGCAATTTATCTTCTATGTACATTGGTTTATGCCCTTCACCCAAATATTTAAAAAAACAAGATTTTAGTTTGTTTATATAACACATTTTAAGAATTTTTCATATACTAGCTAAATTTTTGACAAGTGGAAAAATGAGGATAGGCCCATGGTACCAGACTTTCTATAATTGCCAACTCTAGATAATGGAAATAACACAAAGAGAGATACATATGGATAGAAGATCTCAAGCAATATATGTGTATGGCAGGTAGTTCAGAGGCATAACTTTCCAAGAGAGAATGTTCCGAAAATTAAAATGTTTTAGAAATGTTTGGAATCATCCTGTTGGGCTTCTAAAAGGCTGGCTTAAGAAATCAAGCCCTCATTTAGTAACAGATGAGAAAATATTACTGTTTCTCTTCTGGGCTAAGTCAAAATCTTTAAACTTTGGTTGCACATGAAAATTAAAATTACCAAGGTTTAGGTCCTTCCATGGGACAAGTAAATCAAAACCTCTAGAGAGGGACTTGGCTTGGAAAATCAAGATTAAGAACAAATCCTTTGAAAGAGAGTGTGGCTAAAATAAAATATAACTACCGGCAGACAAGGAACCAAAAAGGGAGGGTGGAAGGGAGGAAAGAATGGAGAACGGGGAAAGGAGGGGTGTGCTGGAACAAATAGAACCAAAGGTGACAGGCTTAAAGGAAAAGAAGCCATGCAATGATATAGCAGTTGTTTTAGAAGGTGTATTAGTTACTTTTCTGTTTCTGTGGTTGAAGAAAAAGTACTGTGACAAGGGCAACTGAAAGAAGAAATGGTCCATCATGGTAGAGAATCCTGGGAGCAGGGAATGGGCATGGCAGCAGGAACAGCTGAGAACAACTCACATGAGAAAACTGGTAATACTTCTTCCTCAAGACCCCACTATATCACTTCTGGGCATATACCTAAAAAATTCCCCACCATACTTCAAGGATATTTATTTGTTCAACTTTGTTCATATCAGCTTTATTCATAATAACCAGCAACTGGAAACAACCTAGATATGCATCAATCAAAGAATGCATAAAGAAAATATGGCACGTTTACACAATGGAATACTACTGAGCCATTAGAAACAAGGAAATCATGAATTTCTCCAGCAAATGGATGGAACTAGAAAATATCATCCTGAGTTGGGTAACTCAGACTCAGAAAGACACACATTGTATGTACTCACTTATAAGTCAATATTAGCCATATAGTACAGGATAACCATACTACAATCCACAGATCCAAGGAAGCTAAGTAACTAGGAGGGCCCAAGAGAGGATGCTGGAATTTCACTCAGAAGGGGAAATACAATAGACAGCAGAAATGTATGAAGAGAGGGAGCTGGATAGGAAAGGAAGAGGAGAAGTAAAGGAGAGTGGGGATCAGATGTGGGGAGCATGGGAGCCAGATGTGAGAGGGCTTGGAGGGAGATAGGAAACTGAGGGGGACATCTCTGAGACAAGCAGTAGACCTGCAACAGGGTAGGACCCTGGAAGGATATGAGGGAGACTCTAGCTGAAACTACTAGCAGCTGAAGACACGGAGACTAAAGAGGCCACCTTCTAGCCAGAGAGGCCTTCTAGTGAAGGGAAGGGATCACCAACCCATCCACAAAACCTTTGACCCAAAATTTACCCTGTACATAAGATGTGCAGGGATAAAGATATAGAAGAGATTGAGGGAATGTCCAATCAAGTACTGGACCAACCTAAGACCTACCCCAAGAGAGAGAGCCAACCCCTGTCATTGTTAAGAATACTCTGCTATGCTTGCAAACAGGAGCCTAGCATAACTATCCTATGCTCCACACAGCAGAGGATCAAAACAGATTCTGAGACTCACTACCAAACATTAGGCAGAGTGCAGGGTGTCTTATGGAGGAGTGGGGGGAAGGATAGAAGGACCCAGAAAGGACAAGAATTCCACAAGAAGATCAGTAGTATCAACTAAGCTAGGCCCATGGGGGCTCACAGAGACTGAAGCACCAACCAAAGAGCCTGATGAACTAGACCTACACCCCCTCCACATGGGTGGGTAACCATTGGGCAGTTGAGTCATCATGTGAGTCCCATAGCAAGTGGAGCTGGGGCTGTCTCTGACACAGACTCTGATGTCTGCTTTTTGATCCCTTTCCCCTAATGGGACTGCTGCTATGCTTGACCTCAATGGAAGAGGATTCGCTCAGACCTGATGCAACTCCATGTGCTGGGGTGGGATGTTAGTGGGAGGGAAACTCCCCTTTTCTGAGGAGAAGGGGAGGGGTTATAGGAGAAAGAGGGAAGAGGGTGGGGCCATGAGGAGGGGAGGAAGGGGGCTATAATTGAAATGTAAAGTGAATAAACTTATATAAAAATAAAAAAGAAGAAAGCAGAGAGAAAGGGAGAGAGAACTCTGTAAATTCTCAAAGCCTACCTCCAGTGGCATACCTCCTCCAAAACTGTCACTCCTTCTAAGATTTCTCAAGCAACACCACAAACTGAGGACTAAAAATTCAAATGCCAGAGGCTATGGGGGATGTCTCACTCAAACTACCACAGAAGTGCATGATCTAGGGTGTCAGGCACAAGAGGCAATGGAAGGATACATGCAAAGAGTAGTGGCCCATGTCCAGTTATCCATAACAGAGAGGATGAAGGAAGGAGTAAAGCTTGACATCTGAGGGACCATCAGTGTAGTACTGACGAGTTACAAGGACTTCTGGACCAGGGAGGCAATCCAGACTGTTAGCAAGAAATTCATACAAAGATTTCTAGGCAACAACAAGAACAACAAAAATCTAAAACAAGGACACGGGCAAAAGAGAAGGATAGATACAGCACCATGCATAATACCTAGTACACAGAAGATCCTTAATAACCCTTGGCTCTATGAATAAATAAAGAAATGGAGGGGGCAGCACGTCTCCTTTCAGTACGTACAGGGAGAAATTCTAGGAAAAAAAAACCAGTTGCAAAAACAAAATGACCAAGCGGCACACATCTATTAAGTTTTATGGAGACTATGTGACAGAGTATTGGTATAAAGGAAAAAGAAATAATAATCTGTTATCAGGATAATAAATCTATAAGAAAGTGAGCTAAAATTTATAAATGTTGAAGAACTAGTAAGGACATTGCGGAAAGAATAAGCAGTTCTTGGACTGTGTATGTGATATAGACTATGTGTGATATACTTATATTTGTGTCAAGTTACTGGAAATGAGAGAAGAAAATAGAACAAAGGAAAGAGTTTAATAGTTACAACAAAGTCGGGAGAAAAATAGAAGAAATAGAAGAAGGAGGAGAGGTAGATAGCAGTAACCAGAAAACAGGTAAGCCTACCCATCCTCAGATATAGAAGAGAAGAGGTTGAGAGTTAAAGGCACAGGACAGCATCAAAGATACAGAGGGGACTTTGGGGCTGGAGTGACCAAAGTTAAACTCCTCAATGAAGTGAGAAGCGCACATCTGGGAATGCTGTCTGGAGGTGCTGTTTTATTTTATTATTTTTATACATTTATTTATTAATTCAAATTACATATCAATCACAGCTCCTACCTCTGCCCTTCCCAGTCCTACCTTCCCACTCTCTGCCCTCTCTCCAACTTATCCTACTCCTCCAGTGTGGAGGGCCCCCACATATCAGCTACCCTCAGTTCATCAGTCACATGAAGGTTAACAGCTTCCTCTTGCTCTGGGGACCAACATGGCAGCTCCACCAGGGTAAATTGTCCCACTAACAGATCAAAACAGATGCTGAGACACACAGTCAAATATTAGATGGAGCTCTGGGAGTCCTGTATAAGAGGAGGAGGAGGAGGAATAGAGCGACCAAGAGGGGGTCAATATCAACACATGAAGATCAACAGAACCAATTAACCTAGGCCTCTAAAGGCTTACAGAGACTGAAACACTAATCAAAAAAAAAAAAAAAAAAAGAAGAAGAAGAAGAAGAAGAAAGCTTAGACATGACCTAGATCCCCTAAACAAATATAGATAGGTAACTTGGTCCCTTAGCAAGTAGGGATGGGGTGATCTCAGTCATGGACTTTATTGTTTTATTTTTATTCTTCTCTTATACATTACATCCTGGCTACAGTTTCCCATCCCTCCATTCTTTCCCGTCCCTCTTCCACTTCCCCTCTTCCCCAGATCCACTCCTCCACTGTTTCCTTTCAGAAAAGAGCAGGCCTCCCAGGGAAAACAGCTGCACATGGCATAACAAGATACAATAATACTAGGCACAGACCCGCATATCAAGGCTGGATGAGGCAACCCAGTAGGAAGAAAAGGGTCCCAAGATCATGCAAAAGAGTCATATGCATCCCAAATTCCCACTCTTAGGAGTTCTACAGAGACTGAAGTGACAAGCATGGATCCTTCATAGGACTGTGTGGGGTCCTCTGCATATATGTTATGGTTGTGTAGCTTGGTGTTCTTGTGAGAGACATCATTTTAAAAATCAAATGGAGACAGAGAAAAAAGTCTTGAAGCATCATTCTTTGCCAATGATAGTGAAGGTTAAATTAAGACTCTAATAGAAACTTATGGAGCACACAGGCAACAAGCTTTAAAATACAATCAGCATTTAACAAGATGACTTGGAGATGATGAAAAATGAACAGAAAAGGTTCCAGGGTACTCTGGTTACCTGTTGCTATGTAACACACATTTTCTCCAAAATTAGCTTTTTTAAATGTCATTTCTTCATGTGTTGATTTCATTGTATCTTTAAACTTATAGTCTCCTATCAAGGGGATAATTGTGCTGCAGTCATTTCAAGACTTAACCAGAGAATACTCTGACTCTAAATCTGTTTGTTAGTTTTTACAACTCAGGTTTTCATAGATGTTGTGGTTCTTTGATTAGGTATTAACCCCTCCCCATAGACTCATGTGTTTGAATGTTTGGCCTATAGGGAATGGCACTATTACGATAGGTATAGTCTTGATGGATAAATATGTCACTGTATGGGCAGGCTTTGAGATCTCCTACACTCAAGCTACACCCAGTGTAGCACATAGTCTCCTTCTGCTACCTAGGATCAAGATGTAGAACTCTGGGCTCCTCCAGTACCATTTCTACCTGCACATTTCCATGCTTCCCACCAAGATGATAATGGACTAAACCTCTGAAACCATAGGCTACCCCCAATTAGATATTTTTCTTTGTAAGAGTTGCTGTGGTCATGGTGTCTCTTCACAGAAATTAAACCCTAACTAAGACAGATTTTATACAAGATCCTCTTATCTTTGCTGGACACTGCTCTATGAGTTATCATGGACTATCTATAGCATGACAACTAGTATCATCAACACACACAAGCCAACAATATGTAGTGCTGAGATGGAAGTCATAGCCTTTTGTTATCTAATAAATGAATCTATGAAGTTTCCTTAATTCTCTTGGCTAGAAAAAGTCTCTATGGCAAAAAAAAAAAAATCATACAGTGACAACACCAAGAGCAGGGAGAGCTCACTGAAGACTGGCTGTGACTGACTATTAGGTTGGGATTATATAAGATATTTATTAATGTGTATTCTAAGAAGTGTCTCAGTTTATTCCTTGAAAAGCCTTTTCTAATCCTGCTTTTCAAACTACATTCTGCCTAGAATATTTTTTTAGTAATTAACTCTCTGGATGCTAAATTAAAAGCATTTATCTTGTGAAATAGATTCATCTAAGTACAGCTATCAGGAAGGAAAGAATAAACATGAGAAGGCAAAAAAAAGAAGAAGAAGAAAGTATGGAAACATGGATAAAATTAACTTGTGATGTAGAGCTATGGTGAGCTAAGGTAAGGATGAGATTGGAAGTCTAGTAGTGTTGATTCCTGCAAGATGAAGTGAACATCCAGGAACTGGGTATGTGGAAGTCCTTGGGTATCATACTGGTGATCAGAGAGGATGGTGGAGTGTGGATTGTGAAATAACAAATAAGGACTCTTGACTTGTCCCAACCAATGAGCTGCAAACCTTCTGTACTAATGATGGCAATGGTAACTATGATGGCACTTCCCAACTACGCTACTAGATTGTTCCACAATTACCTAGAAATGTTATCTTGCCCATCAACATGCCCTTGGCACTAGGGCATTAATTCATTTCAAAATGTAGATGTTAAGAACTTGAAACTTGTTTCATCCAAACTCACAAACTGAAAACAAAGCACAATACAAAAGCTGTCAGACTTCATCTGAAGAAAATGTGTGCTTTGAACTGCCCACCTGCTCAGCCACAGGTATTGGGATAGGGTGGGAAGCCTATCAGTAAGGAATCAAGGGAGAATAGGGAGAATCCAAAATCAAAGTATAAATTTGAAGTGAGGATGGTGACATAAATTAATCTGAAAGAAAAGAGAGGAGAACCTTAGGTGGTCGAAAACACAGTTTAAGAAAATAAAGAAATAAAGAAAGTAAATGGAAAATTGAGAAAAAATAATGCCATTTTTTATCAAATGATTCTAGTTAACACATCTTATAAGTATACAAAGGTTAATGATATATGTGTAAGTTCTCATAGAGAAAGAGGAAAACTAATATCATGATTTGTTATAAAATAGAGGGTCTTCAGTGTGATAACATTCAAGACTACTTTGTAACGGGTTTGACATTGATTGTTCATTCATGGCATGATGAGGTCCTCAAGGAAACTTTCTGTTGTAAATGTGATATGCCTTGATAAAATTAGAAAGAAGGGAATGATTCTTGCATGTCTGATCTCTATGATGTAAAGGAAGGGATGGCCCTTTAATTTGTTGTCTAGACCTGGGCATTTTAAAAGTGAAAGGAAGTACCATTAATAACTGCTGAAGCAGCAGCCATAGACAATGGCTGTTCCTAACAAACTGAAATTTATGCTTGGCTACTAATGGACAATAAATAAGTAAGTGAACAAATGCATATACAGTCAACAATAAAAAGTAAATGGAAAAGTATATATGCAATTATAAGTTTATGAGGCATTTAAGTGGAACTAAATTTATTCACATGGGATGATAAGGAAAGGACTCAACATTTGATGACATTAAGCAAACATCTGGAGGATCTAAAGGAAACATCGTGAAAAAGGGGACAGCAGTTCTCTATTGCCATGGTAGTATAATATGCCAGCCCAGGCCAAGAATAGAATGGTGCACGTTTTTTCTGGAACACTCCAATAAATAGAGGAACATATTTTTAATAGAAAGTTAGGTTGCCCAACATTTTCTACTAGGTGCAGCAGGAGGTCATTATCATCACTGAAGTGGCCTATGACAGTAACCAATACATGTGAAACAAGGGAAGCTGCATGACTGCTATGTTCAAAATATTTCAGTGAAGACTTAAAAAGTTGAAGTAAGTATGTGTGTAATCTACAACCAAAATGATCAGACCTGATAATAGCTAAAGGCACAGCAGGTTGAAGACTAAAAGAATCAAAAATGGCTCCCAGCATTGTAACATGAGCCAAATGGTAGGCAGTGGGAGGATTTCTAAGAAGAAAAAAGAATGTTTTCCTGGACAACATCTAAGGAAGATATCTAAGAAGGAAAGGTGAGATGACTGCTTCCAATTTTGAGACATAACTCCAGTTTGAAACCAGAAACTAAAATGTCCTCTATTGATCAGAATTGGTTGTCTAACTAACAGGACTGACTCAGGATGACTAAGACAGATGTAATGAATTGGAAAGCCATTGGGAAGGAGATCTGGGCTAAGGAAATTCTGGTAAGGCAGGACTCACAAGTGAATGGCTTGGGCCAACTTCGACAAAAAGTGATATAAAAACCAATTTTTAATTTCACATCTATACATACACCTATGTATTTTTTAAAAATTATTTTAACAGATACATGGAAATTCTATAAATGCTATTGGAGTTGGATTGTCATTTTTTCTCTTTTCTGCATTTATTGAAAATATTTTTCTTACATAATATATCCTGATTACAGTTTTCCCTCCTTCTACTCCCCCCAGTTCCCCTCTATTTCCCCTCCCACCTCAATCCACTCCATTTCTATCTCTCAATGAGAACAAACAGATGTTTAAGGGATAATATTAAAATATAATAAGAGAAAATAAAAACTACCCCATCATAATTGTACAAAATAAATAAAAGGAATAAAGTCCAAGAGAAAGCACAAGAATCAAAGACCCCCTTGTTCACATACTCAGGATCTATAAAAACACTAACTAGAAACCATGATTATTATGCAGTAGACCTGATGCAAACTCATACAAGCCCTAGGCATGGTGCTTCAGTCTCTGTAAATTTGTAGGAGCTTTGACCACGTTGCTTCAGAGGGCCTTTTTTCCTGGTCTTCTCTAGTCACTCTGCTTCTTACACTCTTTCTGCCTCTTCTTCCTCTGTGTTCCCTGAGTCCTGAGGGGATGGATTTGATGGAGATATCCAATTTAGGACTAAGTGTTCCAAGGTCTCTTACTATCAATAGATTTTCTGGCTGCGGATCTCTCTATTTGTTTCTATATGATGCAGGAGGAAGTTTCTCTGATGACGGCTGAGCAAGGCACTTGCCTATGAGTATAGCAGAATGTCATTAGGAGTCATTTTACTGCTACATGTTGTTGTTATTGTTATAGTTTGTTGTTGTTGATCAATATTAGTTGGTTTTACCCTAGGCTATCTAATCTCTGGTCCTTAGTCATCCAAGCAGTATCATGTATGGATTCTGCCTTATTGAGTAGGCCTAAGACAAATTAGATATTTGTTGGTTACTCCCATAAGATATATGCCGCCACCATTACCCTAGCATATCATGAAGACAGGATAGCATTGCAGATCAAAGAGTCTCTGGCTGAGTTGGTGCTTATGTTTCTCTTTTGTTGGCATAGATGGTACCTTCCTTTACCAAAGACTCTATAACATAGAGGCTAAGGCTCTATTTGCTTCCAGTTTGACTTCTCCATTTTCAATGAATTATATAGGTGTTGTCTTCAATAATTGGGCCTTGTCAGTTTGTGAAGAGCAACCCATAGACTTGGCAACAACCTGGGTTGTTTGAGAATCCCCATGAGACCCCTGTGGACCCCTTACTCAATTAAATGTAACTTAATGCCCTGGAGTGCAAAGTTTCATTTGGTAGAACAGCCAGGGCTCTGTCTCCCTCATTATTTGGTGATTTCATGTAGACTGTTTTCCTAACACACACAGACACACACACACACACACACACACACACACACACACACACACACACA
>CAJQZJ010003694.1:9871758-9891865 GCA_907164525.1 Lophiomys imhausi | reverse complement strand
ACACACACACACACACACACACACACACACACACACACACACACACACACACACATATATATATGTTTCATTTTATTTTAACTGTCTCTTTTTTCCACTTTCCACTTCATACTCAGGTTTCAGACTCCATCCATCAATAACTATTTATTCTATTTCCCTTTCCTAACCAGATCTATTTGTCCCCTAGTCCCTAACATCTTGTGGTTCTATGGATTGTAGCTTGGTTATCATTTACTTAACA
The DNA here is from genome assembly GCA_907164525.1 of Lophiomys imhausi. Classification (NCBI taxonomy): domain Eukaryota; kingdom Metazoa; phylum Chordata; class Mammalia; order Rodentia; family Muridae; genus Lophiomys; species Lophiomys imhausi. Next base: position 9,891,624 of record CAJQZJ010003694.1, on the reverse strand, counting down.
CCTATTATTCATATACAAGCAAATACAAACCATATTCCTTTTTCTGGGTCTGTGATACCTCACTCAAAATGATGTTTCCTAATTCCATCCATTTACCTGCAAATTTTATAATTTCATTTTTTCAACACCTATGAATATTTGTGTAAATGTGCATTGCTTTTTATTCATTCTTCTATTGAGGGACATCTAGGTTGTTTCCAATTTCTGGCTGTTCTGAAAAGAGCAGCAATGTTCATAGATGAGCAAGTGTCTTTGTGGTAGAATGAAATGAACCATCCTTTCCATATATGCCTAAGAGTAATATAGCTGGATATTGCAGTAGATGGATTCTCATCTTTCTCAAGAACTACCACACTGACTTCCACAGTAGCTGGAGGAGTTTGCACTCCAATCAGCAATGGATGAGTGTTCCTTTTATTCCAGTATGAGTTGTTACTTGTTTTATTGATCTTAGCCTTTCTGACGAGCATGAATTGAAATACCAGTATAGTTTTGACATATATTTCCATAATGACTAAGATGTTGAATATTTCTTTAAGTTTTTCTCAGGTGAGTTTCCTCTTTTAAGAATTCTGAGTTTCCTCTTTTGAGAATTCTCTGTTTAGATCTATATAAATTCTATACCTCATTTTAAAAATTGGGTTATTTGATTTCTTGATTCTTGATATCTAGTTTTTGCTTTTTTTTTTTTTTTAGTTCTTAATATATTTTGGATAATAATAGCCCTCTATTGAATAGGTAGCTGACAAAACTATTTCCCATTCTTTAGGCTGTCACTTGGTCTGAATGACTGTGTCATTGGTGTGCAGAAGCTTCTCAGTTTCATGGGGCCCCAGCTATTAATTGTTTATCTTTGTGCCTATACTCTTGGCGGTGTTCTGTTCAAAAACTCATCTCTTGTGCCAATGAATTCAAGGCCTTTCTTTACTTTCTCTTCCATCAGGTTCAGTGTATCTGATTTTATATTGAGGTCTTTGATCCATTTGGAGGTGAGCTTTGTGCAGGATAAATATGTATTTATTTAGAATCTTCTACATGCAGCACCGTTTGTTAACGATGATGTACTTTTCCAATGTGTGCTTCCCACTTGTTTATCAAAAATCAGGTGCCCATAGGTGAATGAATTTATGTCTGATTATTCAATTTGATTCCACTGATCAACATGTCTATTTTTGTGCCAGTACTATGCTGGTTTTAGCTTTGTGTGTCAATGACATTGTCATTTAGACAAAGTGGCAGCCTAAAGAATGGGAAAAGAGCTTTACCAACTACACATCCAAAAGAGACATAATACCCAAAATATATAAAGAACTCAAAAAAAAACTACATATCAAGAAAACAAATAACCCAATTTTTTAAATGGAGAACAAAGCAGATGTAAAGAGAAAATTCTTAAAAGAAGAATTTGAAATGAGTAATAGTGATACCTTCCCCTGTTTTTTTTTTTTTATTATTTGGGATTGTTTTAGGTATCCTGGTTTTTTGTGTTTCCATATGAAGCTGAAAATAGTCCTTTCAAGATGTATGAAGAATTTTGTTGTAATTTTAGCAGGAATTGCATTGAATATGTATATTGCTACTGGTAGAATGGGTCATTTTGCTATATTAAACCTACCATCCATGAGCATGGGAGAACTTTCTATCTTCTGATATATTTTTCAATTTTTGTTTCAATATTTCAAGTTTTTATCATATAAGTCTTTCACTTGCTTGGTTATAGTTACCCCAAGGTATTTTATATTATTTGAGGCTATTCTGAAAGATGTTTCTCTGATTTCTTTCTAAGTCTGCTTGTCATTTGTGTATTGATTTTCTATCCAGCTACTTTGCTTAAAGAGTTTAGGTGTTTCCCAGTGGAATTTTTAGGGTCACTTATATATACTATCATATCATCTGCAAATAAGATTCTCTGACTTCTCTTCCTAATTGTATCCCCTTGATCTCCTTCAGTGTGTTATTGCTGTAGCTAAGACTTCAAGTACTATATTGTTTAGGTATAAAGGGTGTGTTTCTCTTTTTTCTGATTTAGTGAAATTACTTTGAGTCTCTCTCCATTTAAGTTGATGCTGGCTATGCTTTCTGTATACTACCTTTATTATATTGAGGAATGTCCCTTGTTGTTTGAGACCCTTTCTGCACCTAATGAGATTATCTTTTTTCTTTCTTTCTTTCTTTCTTTCTTTCTTTCTTTCTTTCTTTCTTTCTTTATTTTGTTCTATATATCGTGGACTACATTTGCTGATTTTCGTTCACTGAACTATTCCTGCATATTTGGAATGAAGCCTATTTGATCATGCTCGATGATCTTTTTTATGCTTTCTTATATTCAGTTTGAAAGTATTTTACTGAACATTTTTTTCATCCATGTTCATAAGAGAAATTGATCTGAAATTCTCTCTTTGTTGGCTCTTTATGTGGTTTGGACATCAGGGTATATGTGGCTTCATAAAAAGGTTTGTGGAAATTTCTTTCTGTTTCAATTTCACAGAATAAATTTTAGAGTATTTGGTATAGTTATTTTTGAAAGTCTGATGGAATTCTGTTATAAAAAGCTATCTGGCTTGAGCTTTTTTGTTGTTGGTTTTTTTTTTTTTGGTTTTGGTTTGTTGGTTTGCTTCTTTGTTTTGATTTGATTGGAGGACTTTTAATGACTGCCTCTATTTCGCTAGGGGTTAAAGATCTGTTTAATTTGCTTATCTGATCTTGGCTTGACTTTATTAAATGGTATGTATTGAGAAAATCATTCATTTCTTTTAGATTTTCCTACTTGGTGGAGTATAGGTTTTTAAAGTGTGCTCTTATGATTCTTTGAATTTCCTCAGTGTCTGCTTTTAATTTTCCTTTTTTTTTATTTTTAATTTTGTTAATTTGGATATTCTTTCTCTTTCATTTAGTCAATTTGAATAAATATCAACCTTAATTGATTCTCTCAAAGAACCAAATCATTGTTTCATTGATTCTTTGTGCTATTTTGTTCTTGTCATCATCAATTATATTTTATTGATTTTTAGCCCTGAATTTTGTTATTTCTCATCATCTACTTATTTTGCATATGATTTCTTTTTATTCTAGAATTTTCAGGTGTACTGTTAAGTTACTAGTATGAGATCTCTCAGTTTTATTATGTAGGCACTAGAGCTATGAACTTGCTTCTTAGAGCCACCTTCATTGTGTCCCATAAGTTTTAGTATGCTGTGTATTCATTTTCATTCAATTCTAAAAGGTCCTTAATTTCCTTTTTAATTTCTGTCTTGATCCTATTTTCCATTCAGTAGTGAGTTGTTCAGATTCCATGATTTTGCAATATTTCTGTTATTGATATCCAGCTTTAATCTGTAATGGTCAGATAGAATGTAGGATGTTATTTCTCTTGTCTTATATCTGTTAAGACTTACTTTGTGCCTGAGTATGTGGTCAATTTTGAGAAAGTTCCATGAGGTGCTAAGAAGAAGGTATATTCTTTTGAATTTTGGTGAATTGTTCTGCAAATATCTCTTAAGTTCATTTGGTTTATAACATCAGTTAGCTCCAGTATTTCTATTTAGTGTTTGTCTGATGACTTGTCTATTGGTGAGAATAAGGTATTGAAGTCACCTACTATCACCACTATAGTGAGAGTCAATATTTGATTTAGGCTGTGGTAGTGTTAATTAAGAACTTGGTCACCCTTGTGTTGGATGCATAAGTTTTGGAGGTTAGACCCAGGGATTCCTCTCTTTTCCTTTTCTCTATCCTTCTTTCTCTCCTATGTAGGGAAGAAAAGACTTTTTAAAAATGGGATATATACATAATATAGGAATGATAAAGAAAAAGGGACAGACTATTGAATATACTCTTATATCTTTGTATATTGATATAAAATTAAGATTATATTTGGCTACATTGGTATTTATCTTTGTATATTGATACAAAATTAATATTAACTCTTTTTTAAGGTAGTGTACCTAGGTAACTCTTAAAAATGCAATGTGAAGTTTTCGCCTTTTAATAGAAACTGTCACAAACTGTTTTCGATAACTAAGAAATGCAAACTAATAGTCATTCAAACATGTCATTTTTTGGGTACTGGGATAGTTTATCACAGATGTTTTCTAAGTTAATTAGAAATCACATTGCTAAGAGATAAGCAACATTTGCTTATCCAGTTATACAGATATAGAAAGGTGGTCTTCAAAAACCTCAAGAGATCTATAGAATTTGGGCATTAAAAGATGTTTTCTTAAGATTTTTTGATAATGAGACATGTGAGCTCCTAACAGCACTCCCTATTCTACTCCAAGTAGATGATGAGCATTGAAGAATCTCCATTTGGAGATGGCTGCATTAGTGGCAAGTTTGTCACTTGACAAGAAAAATACCATGCTTCAACTGTAGACAGAATGCTGTCTGAAAAGCACAAAACTTGGAAGCAGTTAAAGTTGACAGCTTAGCTCTGCCAAGACAGAGTGGGCATGTCCTTCATAATTCCTGCTTTACAATTAATGTCTCTCAGAGATACTGGGACAAAAAGCTGAAGATAGATTCTCTAATGTATTGAGAAAAATTGGGGTCTGTCCAGGCGGCCAGTTGTCTGTCATTTCTTAGTTTAGGAAGCTGCTGGCTCTGCACTTCCTGTATAATCAGATATATTTATCCTCAGGTCTCTGATGTGGTTGAAGACTAGAAAGTTATAGTCTCACAGTTAAGTTTTAAATTGCTTAAAAATTAAAAGGATAGTCTAGGTCTAAGAAGATGTCTTTAAGTTGGTAATGCAAGTTAGGATAGAAACTGAGTTACTTATAAAATTTTAAACTCATCGAGATAACTAGATAATAGAATATTAATATCAGTTACCAAATATATATGGATTGGACATTGAGAATGTATGTTATATCTTATAATTTTCATAATTGTGGCCTAATTATGTAAAAAGATTGAAATGTCTTCTGAGTGGATTTTTTGTTTGATGAGATTATAGTCACCTTTGCTATTTCCTTTCCTGATAGTTTTGATTTGAAATGGCTACACCAGCTTGCTTCTTAAGTACAGTTGCTTGGAATATCTTTTTTTTATTCTTTCACCCTGAGGTGATGTCTATCTCCAATGCTAAGATGTGTTTCTTATATAGCAAAAGGATGGATCCTGGAAGGGCTTCACATCCCTTCTGTTAGTCTGTGTCTTTTTATTAAGGAATGGAGATCATTACTGTTGAGAAATATCAATGATCATTGTTTGTTGATTCCTATCATTTTGTGTTTGCTGTGGTAGGGGTGAGGGTGGGGGTACCTGTGGATGGGCTCCTTTCCTATGATTCTTCTCTTTTGTTTTGCTGGTGCAAGATTATTTGTTCCATGTGTTTTGGGGGGTATGGTTAACCTATTTAGATTGGAGTTTTCCTTCTAGCAACTTCTATATGGATGGATTTGTAGATAGATATTGCTTAAATTTGGTTTTAAAACGTAATGTCTTATCTTCTCCATCTGCTGTAATTGAACATTTTGCTGGGTATAGTAGTGTGGACTGGCATTTATGGTCTTGTAGAATCTGTAGAATTTCTGTCCAGGCTCTCTGGCTTTTAGAGTCTCCACTGAGAATGTGAAGGTTAAATCAGATGTAATTCTAATAGGTTTGCCTTTATATGTTATTTGATCTTTTTCCCTTTCAGTTTTTAATATTCTTTCTTTGTTTTGTGTGTTTAGTGTTTTGATTATTATGTGCTAAAGGGAATTCTTTTCTGGTCCTATTTATTTGGTGCTCTGTATGCCTCTTGTACTTTATAGGTATCCTTTTCCTTAAGTTAGGAAAATTTTCTTCTATTATTTTGTTGAAAATACTTTCTGTGCCTTTGACCTGGCCTTCTTCATCCTTGATTGCTATTATTCTTAGATATGGACTTTTTGATGTGTCCCATAAGTTCTGACAACTTTTTTATATTTATCATTTTCTTTGAACAAATTTTCCAGTTCTTCTATTGTGTCTTCATTGCCTATGGTTCTTTCTTCTATCACTTGTATTCTGTTGGCAAGCTTCCTCTGAGTTTACAGTTTGAGTGTCTGAATTTTTCATTCCTGGATTTCCCTAAGTGGGAGATTTATTTACTGATTCCATAGATGTATTCATTTCCTCTTTAAAGACATCCATCATATTCATAAAGGCTATTTTGTGGTGGGCAGTAGTTGTACATGCCTTTAATCCCAGCACTCAGGAGACAGAGGTATGTAAGTCTCTGAGTTTGAGATCAGCTTGATCTACTAAGCAAGTTTCAGGACAGCCAGGGCTACATGGAGAAACCCTATCTCAAAAAACTAAAACTGAAACAAACAAACAAACAGGCTATTTTAATGTATTTTTCTTGTGCTTCAACTATCTTGCAACACTCAAGGCCTACTGTAGTAGAGTTTGTAGTCTCTAGATATATTATCTTAATTGTTTTGATTTTTTAATGCTGGGATCTAAACATCTGGACTTGGAAACATTGTACTTCTAGGTTCAGATATCTGGTATTGTCTTTGTTGGGTGGGTGCACCTTAATTTCTGCTGTATCTGTCTATTGCCCTCTCTGGTTTTTTTTATGTTTGTTTGCTTGTTTGTTGTTTTTTCAGAGAGTGTACTGTATGTGTATTGCCTATGAGGAGATTCTTCTGGGATCCTGATAGGTGTGGCTACTAAGGGTTCCACAGGTGTGTTTCTAAGTATTGGGATCTGACACTTAGAAATGGAGATGGTCTAGGAAGGGGCACCTAAGGGAAGCAAGATAGCCAGGAGTTCTAGCAGGATCTGCTTAGTCCCCTGGGAATGGAGACAGAGAGAGTGGAGAGACCATAGCAGAAGGTCTGCTACACAGATGGAGATGCGAATGGTAGACTGGACTTGGAAGAATGGAGAATGGGGAGAAAAGTGAAGATCTTCAGTCAGCCTATCTGCTTTCTTTCTAAAGTGGCCTGTGGGTTCTCAGGGAATTCCTTCTTGATTTGGGTACTGGGATAAAGCAATGTGTTGCAGGGGAGTGAAGTTTGAAGTTAAGATCTGTGTGAACCACTGGAGAAGGGGCTGAGAGGAAGGGGAGGCTGCAGCAGGTGGTTGCTGAAAAGCCAGGGATGAGACAGAGAGTTTGGATTTGGAGAAGGGGAAAGGTGAAGATCTGCAGCTAGCCTACTCTAACTAAAATACTGGCAGTCTGGATCCACTCACCTCCAGTACACGTCTTGTTTGCTGATATGTGTATTTCCCTGGTCAGAATGACCTGTGATATGATGTGAAATGTTTAAATCAGGTTAAACATACCTATTTCTCAAATATCATTTCTTTATGGTAAAAGTAGTCAAAACCTGTTCTCCAAAGTTTTCCATACATTGCATCACTGTGTGTAGCCTCCAGTAGCAGCTAATGGGGCATCTTGGTCTGTCATTTAGTAACTAATGAAGTTCCCTGTCTTCTCCCTAAACATCTGATCAAAAAAAAAAAAATGTTTCCAGGAAAGGGATATCTGGCTCAGTTTGAACTCTGTGTCAATCCATTTCCAGAAGACAGCCAAGAAGAAAATGTGAAGTACAGAGAAAAGTTGCCAGTTGGCCAAAACCTCATCTGAGATGCACTGAGAGCAGAGACTAAAAACTGAAAAAACTGAAAACTCCAAAGGCACAGCAGCTGGTGATCACACAGCCTCCTGTGCACCTGGGAGCATCTACAACAGAGAAGTGGGGGCTGGTGTGACTGACTCATCCTGAACAGTCTTCCAGAGTGGCAAGACCAGCTCCCACTTTCCTGAATGTAAGGGGAAGAGCCATTTCCCACAAATCACTTCACTCCATCTGGTTATAAAAATAGCACAAACACTAGCATTTTTATCAGACAAAGTTAATTTCCTTTTCAGTCTGCATTTGGTGATAATTTGGGGGAATTATTGAACCTGGGTCCTCTCCACTGCACTGGGCTGATTTAGCTAATGATCTGTTAATGAGTTGTTAATCACTTATTCAAATTGGGAGGGTTGGGTGACTGAACAGGTGCTGAAGTCAAAGGAAAAATCTGCTTGAATAAAACCTACCAGTTCCCCACTTCTTTGGGAGCAGGCTCTCCCTTGCTTGTGCCTCACATTTCCATAGTTGGTAGCAGAATCTTGAGCACATCAGGCTCCCTGTATCTCCTAAAATACTGTCAGCCTGGATCCACTGGTCTCCAGTGCTGCATGTCTTATTGGCTGATGTGGAAGGGGCTTCTGTACAGCAGCAGTTTGGTTATCCCAACTGGAAAAATCACTGAACTTCAGAGACATAGATAGCATAAGCCCAAAGACAGCAAACGTTAACATTCTACACAACTGTGTGCATGTGTGCAGCAACATGGGAATATTTGCACTGGAATTCTCTCATTTGATCAGATAAAACAGCCAAATGATTCTGTGGGTGCCATGATGAGGGTTATAAAGGTTAAGCTATTTCTCCAAGACTAATTAACTGGAAAGTAACAGAAACAGATTTCAATCTAGATGTGACCAACCTCAAATCCCACACATCTTGCCAGAGTCATATGCCCTATTCTAGAATCTAAAGTAAATAGAAAAAAGAATTAATACCACATATTCATGCATTAAATGCATCATTTGCTCCTAAATCAATATTTATTAAGCTATGGGCAGGAGAAAAATCTCCTTTAGGCAAATAGGGATGTTGTCTTAAATAAATGTGCCTAAGGGTATCCCCATGGATTAGTGTTGAATATATTCCCCAAGTGCTGGTCACACATACCAAAGTTGGGGTTTTTGTTTACTCTACTGTTAGCATTGCCAACCAGTTTAATAAGATTAACAATCTGGTCTTTCTGCCTAGAGACCATTTGATGCATAACAATAGAAACTGAACTTGGAAAGAAAGGATAGGACTCTTAAGCAAGTGCACACATTGAGAGAGTTGAAAACTGTCAACCCACTATGGAAAAATTAACAGTAATAGCCAAAAGTAGCTCTGGACCTATATGTACTGTAGCAAACTACAGTAATGGATGTTAATTGTAGCTATCCTGATTCACTATCCTTACTAATGTGTACAAGAAAAAATACAAGTACATAAATTGTTTGTAAAAAAATTAGCTTATTAAAAATTTAAAACTTATCTAGGCACTTGTATAGATAAGTTTTTCTTTGATATTTCCTTGAAGGTTCCTTTTCAACACTTGACCATAAGTAGTTAAAATATTGAGATTTGAATCCTATCCCTAATGCCAAATTTTTGTATAAACATTGGCAAGGATTTCAACATCCACGCTTCCAGTGATCTCAGTCTTGAGGATGAAATGAGACATTGTGAGACATGGTGTGGATGTATGTATATCAGCAATTGTCACTGTTGGAAATTTTTTGAATGACAGTTTATTTCCAATGGTTCTAGATTAATAAGTTGCTCTTGCATTCTATTCACTAGCTAGCATCAAGATGCAAAAGGAACATACTAAATAAACAAAAAGATGATTTACATATTCCTGTTGTCTTTGCTGAAATGAGCAACTTCACCTCAAACTTCGTTCCCTCGCTTACAAGATTTCTACTCTTCAGCATAGGACTACACATTCCTACCAGGGATCTGGAAAAATCCTAAGGCATGTAATAAGAATAGCAGAGACTGCCTTGGGAAAAACTGAGTGATTTATATAATTCTAGATATAAAGCAGTATTATAGGGCACGGAACAATGGTACAATGTAAGTGGCTGATTATCTGTATAGTTATTCCACCTGTGAATTTCATGGAGGACATTGAGAAGTGGTGGGATGTGGACCTAGAAGAAAGACACCATTTTCTTATTGACTTGCTTCTTTGAGTTTCATGATGTATTATTTCCAGATTCAATTATTCATCAAATGATTTGCCTGAAAGGAGTCAAAGGGAAGAGAGCTTAGGAAAAAAAAAAAAAAAACACGAAGCCATGTATTTAACATTAGTTTTCCTCAGACACCTAAATTCTGTCATTTGTCTAGAGGAGAGAGATGTGTGAGACATACTGACCAACAAGTTTTGTTTAATGAAACAAAAATAGAAAATTTTAAAATCAAAGATTAATAAAATGAGTAAAACCGCCATCTCTGCAATATGTGTTGATTTGTTCTTTTACTTAATTCCTTGCTGACAAACAGAATTCAATGGAACCAGGAATACACATAGAAAGAGTAAACGTCTGGTTTACAAGCTCATATCTGACACATATCTGCAAGCATTATTTACGTGGCTTGAAGACACCAACTGCTTGCATTGTATTTTCTCTACAGAACCAAAGGAAAAAACTGTTCCTCTCTCTAATCACATCTTCTGGTACTAACTACATGAAGACAGCTTGATAGAAACTTGAATTTAACAAGTGCAAACGTTATCCCCATCAAGAAATTAAAACTGGCTTTGAAATTTCTTATGTGTGTTGCCGATTCCTGTTAGACATATAAGAGTCAGGATTCTGAGAAGCTGAAAAAAAATCTCAACAATTATATGTTCAAGTGTGTGAGAGGAGTTGTGTAAGGGGGTTGTTTTTACGTGTATCAGAAAATTCTGCCCATCCCCATCCCTCAAAGGTATATGCATTTATTACATTAATCAGAGGAAGGTTGTAAATAAAAGCAAGTTATTGAATAGATAAGGATGGATGGCAATTGAGACACCTGTTTGTTTTGCCACTACCAAATGCAGATCCAGAGAAAGCCCTCGTCAGTTTCCAGGGAATGGTTTCCTATCATGGTGGATGCAATGGTAATGTTCCTTACAGTTCTCTCTGAGCTGGTAGAGTGACACCAGTCTAAATAAGGGAGTGGGAAAGTCTTTGTCACACCTGTCACTGACCAGTTATTAACATCTTTCAACAAGGGCATTAGAGACAAAATTCTGAGTGAACAATTTGTATTTCAAGTGTGAAAGCAAAGGAGGGAAAATGTACTTAAAAGCATCCTGCTTGTGGCAAGAGCAGGTGTGTTAAGTATGCTTCAGTTTGGCAAACCTTTATTAAGCACTGTCTATGAGACATCTTTCTAGGCCCTTGATTGTTCAAGGAGTTCATTGTCAGGCAAAAAATAAATGTATTCAACAAACATTTGTCAAAGCAATTTGAATACACACAGGATACAAACGAGAGATTGATTAATTTTTCGTGGGGTGGGGGTGAAATGGAAAGGTTTGAATTAGATACTTGACCGTGAGAGATAAATGCCTGACAGAAGATGTGGATGGGAGCTCCAGGCAGAGAAGGTGCCTGGGTAAAGGCTGGGAGGTGTGAAATATCAAAGAAGATGCAGAAATGCCTGTTTCTACACCAAAGAAGCTTAACAATGCTGGGAAGGACAAAAGAGATTCGAGGACAGGTGGTGCATTATTAAGACTACCCAGGTGTTTCCAAGCCAATCAGAGGCATAGTGACTGTGTTTATTTGATTAAATCCAGCATATAAAGATTAGCCTATGAACTTCGAAGTAAACCCACTAAAAGAGACCAGAGTGCAAACAGAGATAGGGGAGATCTGGAGACAAGTGGATGAGGTGCTCTGGATTAAGATAGAGGCAAAACTAGAGATAAAATGATGGTAGAGTCAGAGAATTTGTTTTAGAATTTCGAGATTGTGGTCTCATTTTCTAAATAAGTTAAGCCAATTATAGGGTAATTCAAAAATAGGGTACAAGCTTAGTGTGTGTGTTTGTGTGTGTGTGTGTGTGTGTGTGTATACGTGTGGTGTGCAAGTGTGTGGGTGTGTGTATGTGTGCATGCATGTGTGTATTCACGTGTGTATATCTGATACACAAGAAAAACCCTCTGTCTTGGTTACCAAAAATCCTCTTCCTTTAAGTATGTTGTCTAAGACCTGTGCTATGACTCCCAGTGGCTTCATGTTGATGACCTTATTAAAATCCAGCTGTTTTCTTTGAGGTTCTGCTCTTCAACTAGATCGTTCTTTAAATAATATTATCTATTGACATCTGCTTATTCTTTTTCATTTATCAAATAATCTGTTCCATGAAGTATAAGTCATTGAATATTCCATTCCATGTTATAATCAATGAAAGCTCTGTCAGGATTCCAGATTCAAGGCTTACTGCCTCACATTTCCTAAGGGTGATTGATTACACGCTTTGCTTCGCTTTCTTCGCCTCTTCATCTCTAATCCACACAGGTTTAATTTTTAAGCCTGGCTATGTAGTCCAGGCTTCCACATCCCCAAATCCCTATCTCAAGCATCCACTTCTCTAAGCAAAATGTTTTTATTTCTGTCTTGCTTACCAAGTGACCTCCTCTCCAAACTTACAGTCACCTCTCTGCGTTATTCCCTTTGTATTTCAAGAATTCACAATAGTGTTTCTGTACAACATAAGCTTCTTTGTGTTTCTGATGCACAAAGCTGAACACTGAGTGAAGCCACACAGACATCAGTGCTGTGCCCACCTGAATAGCTGAGAACAGACAGAGCCAGTTCCTCGGCCATACAGTTCCATGTCCTTCAAACCAAGCTTAGTGTTCTAAAAGACACTACAAGTCTAATTGTTTCTTAGTTCATAAATTACTGCCACTAGCTAACTCTCCAGCCTGTTTTAAAGAGAAAATAGAAACTAGCTGATAGGAACTCCTTCATATTTCCCTTTCCAGACATAAAGTTCTTCCACTGTCTACAGCTTCCCTCTCTTGATGGTCTACGATGCTCTGAGACTTGTATATGTTCCTATAATATGTTTCTACAATCCCATACCTTCAGACTACATGAAGGACAACACTATTTTAAACCCTTCTTCCTGTAGTGACGATAACTCTTCATTTAGATTCTGCTACCAAATTTCAGTGAAGTGGAATTTACCCAGAACAACAAACTAGGGAAAAAAAATCACAAACTCTCTCATTACTTCCACATTTATCTTTAGCTATACTGTCATCTTCATTCTCCTCTTACAGACATGTCAAAATATGTATCACACATTTCTTTTAACATTTTTTATTAATACAAGTGACATTTCTATCACAGCACTCTCCTTTCTCCTCTCTGAGTCCTACCCTCTCACCCTTTCCTCCCCTCTCCCTCCTATCCATCTCCTCAGGTGAGGGGGGCCCCACATATCAATCCCCCTCAGTTCATCATTTACATGCAGGCTAAGAGCTTCTTCTTGCTCTGGGGTCTGACATGGCAGCCCACCTAGGTAATGTGTCCTACTGATAGGTTACTGAGTCCATGACTGAGACTGCCCTCTCCCTACTTTCTAATGGATCTGTGTGAAGACCAAGTTACTGTCATCTATATTTGTTTGGAGGGGGGTATCTAGGTCTAGTCTAAGCTTTTTTCTTCTTTTATTTGTTAGTGTTTCAGTCTCTGTAAGCCTCTAGGGGCTCAGGTTGGTTGGTTTGGTTGATCCTCATGTGTTGTTCTTGTCCTCTCTTGGTCTCTCTATTCATCCCTCCTCTCTTATACAGGGCTCCCAGAGCTCCACTTAGTGTTTGACTGTGTGTCTCAGCATCTATTTTGATCTGATGCTGGATGGAATTTCTCATAGGATAATTACACTAGATTGTAACACACATTAAATCCACATGCTCCTTCCACCCAAATACAATTCAGAGTCTCCTTCATCTTCCAGGGCTAACCTCAAAGAAGAGCTCACAGCTTAAAAGCTGAAACCGTTTTATCCTTTGGACCTCTTGTTCTAGTCTTCTCCCACTTACCTCTATGACAACTTACTTCCTTTCTCCTGAAAACACACAAGCTGTTCTCCTCAGAACAGTACATTTTAGAGTGGCCCAAACTCAGTCATCAGCCTACTTTTGCTGTCTGGCTATTTGGGGGCACTAGGCAAGATGTTAGCCACGTCTTGCTAATATATATATATATATATTATATATATAATATATATTTATTATATATATAATAAATATATATTATATATATAATAAATATATATTATATATAATAAATATATATATATATTATAGATATATATATATATACTGAATATTTTCAGTTTTGTGGACCATGTGGGTTTTTTTTCACAACTACACCTCTCTGCTGTTGTAGGATGGAAGCTACCTGAAGCAAGGTATAAATCAATAGATGTGGCTGTGTTCTAAGAAAAGTACATTTAAAAAACTAGGCAGCAGGAGCTGGAGAGATCACTCAGTGGGTATAAGAGCTTGCTGTACAAGCCAAAGGGCCTAAGTTTGGATTCATAGCACCCAGGTAAACAACTATGTGGCCAGTGGACAGTGATAAAGAGGGACACTGGATGTCTTCTTCTGACCTCTGTGTCCTTATCTACACACATATATGTATGTACATCACACATATAAACATACATTCACACACACACACACACACACACACACACACACACACATACACACCCATAAAATAAATAAAGCAGGTGGAATGTGTCCCTGGGAAATTAACAGAGCCATTCTATATTTTCACTTGCAAGCCATGGCTATGGTGACTATTTGGAGATGAATAAAGGACCAACGTGTGTATTTGACTTTTCTCCTACATTCCAAACTGACTTTATAAAATTACATTTTAAGTTAATTTAAAATGTTTGCACAATCTGTTTTGATGGTATTCTTTCTCCTCCCTCAAGTCTTCTTAGATCCTCCACATGTCCCTACCCACATCAGTTCTTGTTTCTTCCCTCTCTCTCAAAGGAAAGTTTAAAAATTAAAAAAAAAAAACAAGCAAATCATTCAACCACAAAAAAGCACACAAAAATATATTGAGTCTGTTTTGTGTTGGCCAACTACTCCTAAGCATAAGGCCTAACCTGGAGTGTGATTGACATGCCCAGTATCACTCAGTTAGAAAAAAATTGATTTTCCATCTCCAGGCAGGTATTAACTGCATAGAATATCTTGGTTATAGATGAGACTTTGTGTTCACTTATCCTTCTAGGTGCTTGAACCTGTGAAGGTCTTCTGCGTGCTTTAATGATCTCTATGAATTCATACATGTAAAAGTCAGTCTGTGTCTGGAAGACACTCTTTCTTTGGAGTCATCTACTACCTGGGGCTCTTATAATCTTTCTGCCTCTTCCTTACAGATCCATGAGGCTTGAAAAGGGGGTTTTAAAAAAGACATCTCCTTTAGGGTTGGATGCTTCATGTCTCACTGTCTATGGGTCTCTCTGCTAATTACCATGTACGGCAAGGAGAAACTACTCTGATGAGAGCTGAGAAATACACTTATCTATGGGTATACCAGTATGTCATTAAGAGTAATTTAATTGCTATGCTAATTTGGCAGACTAATAGAAGTAAACTTTCCCCTAGGGCTTATGATCTGTCTACACTCATGTTGAACTCCTTAACAGTGTCAGATGTGGTATCCATCTCATAGGGTGAGACTTTAGTGCTATATTTAAAGTGTGGTTGGTTACTCCTGTAACAGTTTTGCCACTATTATCTTGCAGGCAGATCACCATTGTAGGTCACAGAGCTGTAGTTGGGTGAAATGTAGTTGATTTTTAGTGGATGATTACCTTTTTTCCACTTCTAGTACTGTGTATAGTACCCTCCAGCACTATGAATGCTAGTCAGTAGAGATGAAGCTGGATTTTTGGTGTTAGTCAGTCTGTTTCTCCATGTTCAATTATATAAGTAATTATAAGTAAATGCTATCTTTAGTAATAGGGCTTTACTGTCAGGTTTTGGAAGATGGCCAATAGTGTTGGCAATATGCTTTCTCTTATATGTAGATGCCCTATTTTAAAAGCTTTCCATATAGGCATTTCATTTTGAATGTCCACAGAAGTGACATGGCTAATAAGGGACCAAAGAAAAGGATGAAATCTTCTAAAGAAGGATAAAGTGAATAAAGGAATAAAAGGCAGACTAGAATAAAAGGAGTAAATAGATAGAGGGATGTGATGGCATAAAAAAAGGAGGAACAACTAATGATAAAGGCCTTTAGAAAAGTCATATGGAAATCTACTACTCTACAAGTTCTCTAAAATTTATAAAGGAGTTACCATATAGTAGGGAAGACAATATCCCAATTAGACATTATGTGCTACCAGTACCAGGAATAGATTACATCTTGTTGGATCATTGGCCAAGAGGACCCCATGGATACTGCCCCATAACTGTAATAGACCATTGCCAAAGTGACTTCTGCTATTCCTACTGGAACACATAAAGAAAATTACAAACTCAAAAAGATTTTGTAATGACAACTGAAGTTCTTGTGATGGCATACAAGTTAGAATGGCATATAGCTCTGTGTGGTAGGTATGCCTAATCATTAATGTCGGGTGAAGTCCTTGTTATTCTTTTTCTCACTATCTACTCTCTTAACATTCCTTTCTGCCCACCAGATGTTCCTTGTCTGTGACAAGTAGGCTTTTGTGTGAGATTCTTTGTACTAAATGACCAGCTAACACATACTCTTCAAAGCTTGGTTTTATGTTGCTTTGTCAATGGAAACTAATGCTACTACTTGTTTTAAAAGTGTATTATCCATTTCTTAGTAGCCTCAACTAACCTATCTTCTGTTCATATTTATATGGTTTTCACTTTCCAAGATACTATGCACCTATTTCCATTATCTATATTTTCATGTGTGATGAGAGCTTATTTAGTCTTAAATTAAATGGATGCTCCTAGATTCACTTACATGATATACATCAATTTTCATTAGTCAAGCAAGAGGAGCTCTTTATTTGATTTTTATTTGGCTATGTGATCAGAAACTCAAGACCATGAAAGATGATTTAAGAATCATCATTGGATTCAATAACAGTGGCATGAATGGTAACAGTGTTTTCTGATAAAACTTCTTATTTATGATAGCCATAAGTGACACATCAGCCCAAAGGAGTTGAAATAAGTGATTGAAGGAAGAGAAGAAATGGTAAAGAAAGTTAATAAGAGACCAGGAAATGAAATTATATTACATTTTAGCATATGTTCATTATAGTCTAATGCTACAAGTGATCATTAATAATGGCTGGAGAGTACAGAAGACATTCCAGCAAAGTGATAACTGTACGAACCAGATTTATGCACACTGAAATGTAAGTGGAGGCGGTTGGAAGAGCAGGGTGTTAAATATGTAAGCATTCTAAGGAGACTTAACAATGAATGGAAAACAGGAGAGAGTTAAGTCACAGCTGAGTTACAGCAGGATACATTGTGCAAGGCCCAGACTGAGATGCATTCCTAGCATGGGTAAGCATGTGCACACACAATCTCACCCCAACCTACACACAAATACTGGAGAGTGGCATAGAAAACAAGGGTAAGTATAAGGTGGGTAGCTTTAATTCATTATACTAGCTTTCTCAAGAGTATTTACATTTAAATAAATTATAAAAACAGTGACTTTTGTTGAAATGTTACCATATCCTATGCTAAGCATCCTATCTTTACCTTCAAGAGACAGGTATTAATATCCCAGTATTCCAGAGAAAGTCTAGGTGAAAGTTTAGGTGTCTTAGCTGTATTTCCATTACTATGATAAAATATTCTGAAAGAAGTAACTGAAGGAAGAAAGGGTTTATCTTGGCTCACAGCTTCAGGTTATAGTCCACCATAGTGGGGAAGTCATGATTGGCAGCTAGTCACATTTCACGCTTAGTTGGGAAGCCACGCAAGATGTGGCTTAATCCCATCTGGGCCCACAGCCTTCAGGATATTCCTGTTTAGGACAGACAGGTCTTTTTTAGTTCATCTTTTCTGGAAACATCCTCATGGATACACTTAGAGGTGTGCTTAACTGACCTAGGTACTGCTTGATCCAGTCAAATTGATAAGGAAAATTAGCCAAAAAGAACTCTCAATTATTTATGGTTTTTATCATTATTATTTAATATTTTGCTTAGAATCAATTTAATTTTTCCACTGTTTATTAGACTCAAAGAGTTCATTATTGAATAAAGGAAAACACATATAAATTATACCTTATTAAATGCTGATTCAATTAAATGCACACATGATCAATGCATTTTAAACATTCGCAAACATAGTTATTAAATTTTTTCCTAAATAATATATATTTCTTAATTTAAATGATTATTTAATTGCTTTATGCATTAAAAAGTATCACATGAAATATATACAAAAATAATAATTGAATTAAATGCCTATTCTAAAAAATATGCTAAATAATAGACACCATGCTATTAGTTTATTTTATTATTACATATATTTGTTTTTGTACATAAATAGATTATCATCACATTCATGTGGAATCTTCCTAAAGTTGTCCTTAAATTTAGTGAGATGTTTCTGTAATGGTACAGTAATTTTACCAGATTTAAAAAAAAAAAAAAGATAAATGATACCATTTCAGAACAGCCACAGTCATAGGATTTGGGTTATTAATTAATGGATTATTGGTCAGCCTGTGACAGCTGGTTTATTCTTTTCACATGTGACATACCCTTGAACCAGGAAGAGCTTACTTTCATGGTTTAACTTCACTGATTAAATCAACAGAATTTTCTGGACTCCATGCCATTCATTCAAGTGTAAATAGTTTAACACCTGGGATTTGCCCTGAAATATTCTCCTGGAATTTTATTTACCTGGAATTTTCTAGCTCTTTTGCCTCCGTGTTATATTTGTCTGGCATTATATTTCAATCATCATATATTTACTCATTATAGCATCATTAAAAACAAGCACTGCCTTACTAGCATCTTATTCTAATTAAATGTGCCAATTAAAGATTGTAGGTCACAGAGGATGTGGAATCCATTATACTGCTTTCAAGTGCATAGGGTATCTGACACAGTTGTTATCTAGAAACAAATTCAAATTTGATGGAAAGTGATAGTTTGTGCTTATTAACCAAAAGACCCTTTCCTAACTAGCAATCTACTAACAGATGTATGATCAGTTTTATCCTTGAGTTCTTCATTTCTTTGGTATAGTTCCCTATCTCTCTAGGGACTATCTGACTTCCTGCAAGTTTTGTCTTAACATGGAGAAATGTAAGAAAGTAAATATACTTCACAACCATCTACTTAAATAAATACACATTCACATATAACATTTGCATACTAATTAATTCAGTAAAGTTAAATTTTTATATGGAATTATCCTAGCTTTACAAAGCTTTTATAATTGGTCCCATTATCTGTTTTAATGTGAAAATGACCATGTTTCTTAGTAGGGCTTCTTTAGCTCAGTATCTTTTTATCATTGTCCTTAATAGTCTTTAAAATGCCCCTGCTTAATGTCATAAGTATACTTTTTCAGGGTACTATAGTTTGGATACTTAGTGTCCACTGAGGGCTTACGTGTTAATCTTTGTTTCATGCATAGGGCTAATGAAAGATGGCTGAATTGGGCTGGAGAGGTGATACAATAGGTAAGAACATTTCTTGAATAACCATGAGACCTTGAATTTGAATCCTTAGCAACCACAGAATAAGTCAGGTGTGCCCGTAACCCAAGCACTGTGAGAAAACAGAGACCAGAACATCATTTGGGCTTGTTGGGTGCCACTCTGTCTCTGAACTCAGTATGAGACCCTGTGTCAAGAGAATAAAGCGAAGAATGATGTAGTGGGACACTCAGTGTCCTAATCTGGTCATCTCACAACCCCCTCATCCACACTCACACACATACCACATGCACACACATCACACACACACACACACACGCACACATACTACACCCATACACTGTGCACACACAAAAAGAAAGGAAGAAGTAGAAGATTATTTCCCTCTAAACAACTTACTATTGGAGTTGTTATGAAAAAAACAAACAAACAAACAATAGCCCAAATGAACAGTGACAACAAAAAGAAACATTTGTCTTAGGTAGTAGAGCTGTGTGAGAAGTCATTATGTCATCAGGGGAGGTGTGCCCTCAGAGGGAATTGTGGATCCTTCTCTTCCAGTCTCTCTCTCTCTCTCTCTCTCTCTCTCTCTCTCTCTCTCTCTCTCT
>CAJQZJ010003694.1:9842769-9863779 GCA_907164525.1 Lophiomys imhausi | reverse complement strand
ACACACACACACACACACACACACACACACACACACACACACACACAGGCCAGCAACTCCAACATATTGAGCAGAGAAGTACACATGACCTAGTAATTTTAAGTTTAGATGGATTCCTCAAGAGAAAAAAAAATATGAACAAACATCACCAAGGATGAGCATAGACACATCATTAATGAGAGCCATAAAGTAAAAGAAACCCACAACACCATAAGCTGATGACGAGGGGAAACAAATGGCTTACCTAATTAGTGCGTGTATTTTGTTTGTACCACATTACCTGGGTTGGTTGTTTCAGATTCAAAGCACACAGTATACTTTTATTTAGTAAATAAAAGGAAATGAAAATGGTATATGCTACATCATGGCTGAACCTTAAAAACCTCATGCTCAGAAAAGGAAGTCACTCATAAAAGGTCATGTAGCATACTATTCTATTTTTCGTATAAGTTCAGAATAGTCCAACAGATTAGGACAAGAGATACAATAGCATTATAGTTATCTGGATTTTAGGGGTTTTGAGAAAATGGGAAGTCACCCTTAATTGTTAGAGGCATTCTTGGGGTGCTAGCAAAAATATCGGAAAATTTATCTATCGTGAAAATGATATCCTAAGTCTGCACCAATACTGAAAAATGAATGAATCATTCCATTTAAATGAGTAGAGTACATGGAATAAATTTTATCTCAACTTAGCAATTAGGACAAAACTATAAGACTAGAAAGATGGCTCAGTGAGTACAGTATCTCATGCATGAGCATGTAGAGCTAAATTCTGATTTCCAGAACCCATATTAAAAGCTAGGCATAGCAGTGTGTTTTTTTCCTGTCACTGCAGCATGTGAATGGGGCAGGAAATACAGGCTGATTCCTGCAGCTAATTGGTCAGCCAGCCTATTCACATCAATGCCATTAATTTCAGCTTTTTGTGGGGGGAACATCTCAGAAAGTGAAAACAGAGAGCAATTGAAGAAAAGCACCTGACATCTACCTCTGACTTCCACATGTATGCATACGTGCACTCAGTTCCATATCTGCACATGCCTATACTAATGAGTTAAATACACCATACACAAAAACAATATACACACACACACAGGTGCGCACACATGCGTGTACCAAAAATAATATGAGTAATATGATTTCTATGATTATGTGGTTTATTTTCTAAGGTTTTTTATTGTTTATTTGTTTTTGTTTGTGTCTGTCTATGTGATTGCATGTATATGTGCCTATAAGTGTACAGGAAAGCCAGAAGAAGGCATTCAATCCCTCAGAGCTGGAGTTACAGTGTAGGTGGATCCACTATGCCTAGCTAGATGCAGTGGCTGCTGGAATCCTGATGCTGATCCTTAGGATTCTGTAGCAAGTGTTCTTAACTGGAGAGCCATGTCTCTGGCCCCAGGAATGCAGTTTTAAATTGTCTGTACAGAGCCTAAAGATCCGGAGGCTCACTGACAAAAATCTATCAAGCAACAACTCTTGAATTTTGTGAGTTTGGAAGGGAGGAGAGAAACAGAAAGTGAAAATGATACAGTGAGCCTGTATTGTGGTGAACTTTCCACATTAGAACTGCATCTAGTTCCAAGGCAGCATGAAATCAAATGAAATATGGAACAAGTAAAAGTCATAATACAGAGTGATTTTGTTTACTTTTTATTGTTTGAGAATATCATACATTCTTAAGATATGGTTTGATCAAATCCACTCTCTTCTCCCTGCCCTCTTCTCTTCCCCTAATCTCTCATTACTTTTCCTTCCAAAATTCATGTGCTCCTTTTCAAAACCCACTGAGTGTACTTAGTACTTCCATTGTTTGCATGCATGTGGAACTGTGAACTGGAACACAGACAGGCTACGAAGAGCTACGTCCCTTAAGCAAACTGACTCTCCATCTCCCAGTGACTAGTGATTGGCAATAGCTCAGCCAAGAGTGAGATTCTGCCAGTCATCTCCTCATCCATGCTAGTATTTTGGCTGCCTTGATCCCAGGCAGGTCATGTAATATTGCATTCACATGAAACAGTGAGTTCATGTGTACAATGGCCTATCACATCTTGTAAACATCCAAGATCTAAATTTACTCCTGTTGGTGTAATTTTGGTAAAGACATGATGTGATAAGACTGTCTCTTCTAAGTTGCAATGGATGGATTCTTTGGGGGAATAGTACCAAAGGCTCTGCAACTGGTTACAGCATCATGGCATTAGTGCAGCTAAGAGGAGGTTGCAGATGAAACTGGACTAAGGACCACGGAGGTGCACAATGGGGAAGGAGGGGTAGAATCAAGGCATGTTATGTGCCTTGCTATTGCTAAGTGTTGAGGTATATATAGTGTATTGTGATAATTTGCACACTATGAGAAGAAAGAGGTCAAAAGATCAGCAGAGTGTCCCAGCTGAATGAAAGAACAGTATCTGAAACAATCCAAGAGAGGAGGAATCATGGGAAAGATTTGTTCCTGAAGATAAGCCTGTGATGTGTTTCCTCATCTAGTAGTTCCAAAATGTGGTGTTGTTCAAATCAAACAACAGACTGGACAAATGCCCAAAATGCCAGATTCTCAAATCCAGCACCCAGAGGTTTCAACTTCCTGCTGAACCAAATCTCCACAAACGATAAAACAAAAGCAGCTAGTGTTTGGAGGAAACGTGGGAACTGGGAGCCAAACATTCTACCAGTTTCAAAACACCTGCTGGGTGGTTTATATAGCAATATAGTTCCAAAAGTTCATAGTGGAAGAATTGTGGAGAAGGATGCTATCAGAGTGGAAAAACAAGAATGCTTTGCAGAATTTTGATTTAGAGCCTCCGTTGTAAATGCCAGTTGTTCCACTGGCTTCATTTTGCTAATGCAAGAACATCTTCTGCAGTAATAACATATTTCAGCATGAATGTCTTTTTAATAATCCTTAATTTGAGTTTTAATTCCCTTGATAACCACTTTGAAGAGACAACTGCATTCCTAAAGTAACAGTTCGGAAGCACATCTGAGCACAGACCAATAGCGTCCATGCATGTGCATACATACAAGCAGGAGAAAGAGGGTCCCTGTATTATAACACATTACCATATTAATTTTTTTACATTATCATATTTCTTAAATTCAATGTCATCAAAAGAATTGCCTAAAACCTTTAATAAGCAATCTCTCCAGATTCCATAGACGTCAGCTATTAGTGGCATACTCTTTCACAGAATCTGGGCAGAAGGTGGAAGTGGAAGATGAAGATGCTGAGGCAAAAGAAGCAATGACAGAAAAAGGAGATTACTAGAGACAAAGAACAACTTAGAGCACTGCTGCCGAGGCCAGGGCACGTCCCTATTTTAACCTGGGATTCAAGATAACTTAGCATCTTACTCTCGATCTAACCAATAAGCTATGTTGGGATCAATGGGCCCAAAGTAACAAAGCTGCCACAGGAAACATAAAACACCAACAAAAAGTGTTTGTGTGTGTGTGTGTGTGTGTGTGTGTGTGTACACATATGGTATGTGCAAGTGATTGCACATGTATGACCTTTCCTTTTCTGTCCTGAATGGTGGGTGGAAAATTGCTCACACCACCATCCCTAACTCCTCATCCATCCCCAACTGTCTCCCAGTCTTCTCACCAGAAGTCATTCTTAACTTGTTCTTCGAAAATAGTTTCATGAGATCTGTCCTGAAATTTGAGTCAGAAGGCACAGAGGAACTGGGGCTTGAAAGAAACATCAGCAATCTCACATTTTAAAGAACAGACTTCACCTGACTTCTTGGGAGAGAGGAAGGGAGGCCCATGAAATGATAATAGGTAAACAGCAAATGCAGGTGTACTTCTGTATGAGTTACTCTCCCACCTCTTACCCTCCCTGTGGGTCAAGTCTCTCGGTTGCTAAGGCTTTTGTTTACTTATTTACAATCACCCATTTCTTCTTTATTACATTTACCAGTATAGTTACTAACAGCAAACTTTACAGATCAATTATGGAGAACTGGGACTGTGTCTGTCTTATTCACTGAGCTGTTTTTGCAATCTCATAGTCACTCAAAAGACACATGCTTAGTTGCTAAGCTATTAGACTGAAAAGAGAAAGAGAACAAGACATCAGGAAATAAGGGAACTGGGAATAGGCCTCAGAAGAGTTAAGGGGAACTGCTGAGGTGAATGTGATCAAAATACATTGTATGAAATTCTCAAAGAATTAATAAAATATGTATTCATATAAACATATGTGTATTTTGTGTGTACTGGAGTGATGATCCAACAGTTAAGAACCCTTGATGCTTTTGAAAATAATCTGAGTTTGGTTCCCAACACTCATGAGGGAGCTCACAACCTCCTGTAACTCCAACTCCAGGGAATCTGACACCCTTTTCTGGCCTCCATGGGCAAATACAATTATGTACACACACACACACTCACACACACACAAATTAAACAAAGATAAATGTTTAAAATGAAAATGTACTTGAGGCAAATGGAAGGAGTTTGAGATCAAGGAAATGAGGAAAGAATAAGAGGAAGAGGAACCAGGAAGGAAGGAGAGAAAGAGGGAAGGGAGGAAGATATGGAAGAATGATGGGAGGGAGGAAGGGAGGAAGGGAAGGAGAAAGGAGCATCTGTTATCACTGTGACTGCCCAGTTAAGACGCTTCTCAGGTACTTTAGTTCTATACATTGTACAAGCATTCAGCCACGAATCCATATGAGAGATTTTGCGCATGTAAAATATACTGCACATTATTCTCTAGATCCCACTTGCACCATTATCTATATCTACCCTGTCCCACCATTTCCGTATTTTTTACAGTGTACAAGAGAATAGGAAATCTATTCTATGTTCTGTGAGAACTCAGATTCAAGGATCAACAATGCTAAAATTAAAAAAAATGAAATCCTATAAAAGTAGTCTGAAAAAGTAATAGCATAGATTAAATATGTTTATTTAGTCACATCTCTCTGTCCCACACATCAGATAGTTCTATGACTCATTCACAAGACAATATCTCAAAGATCATGAAAATATTTCTATGACAAATAGTAAAATGTGTTTTCATTTCCTGTGATATCATGTGTCAAAATAATGAGAGTGGCCTCCTTAAGGATCTTCTGTTTCAAACTGTACCAAATATGTAGATTCTGCAATACTGAGGGCAAAGGCTAACTGTGTGAAATGGGGGGATTTGAAGTGGGATTGATGCCTCTGAGCATAATGGTTGCAATGTTGGGCAGCTCATGATAGCACCCAAACAAAATGACTAATGAGAAAGGCTGACCTCTGATTCAGATTCTTTGCCATTCTAAATTCAGAAATAGTGAGACTGGGTCCTTCTAGCAATACCTGACCACAATTTCATTTGTAAGTCAGTAACTGCAGATCTTTTAAAAATATAAATAAATTTTAAGAGCCTTTTTTTTCTAGAAGGTGGATTAAAATTTGCATCTCAGTCAGATCTTTGATTTTGCAAAAAACAGAATGAGGGTGTTTTTTCTAATATCTCAGTTAGGATTCACCAGGCTTCTATGGAATGAGAGATGCCTTGGTGAGTCAAGCTGATGCCCAATGCAAACAGTCACTGTGGGGAGATGGATCAGTGGGGATTCAGGAGGTACAGCTGATAGGCATCTGGTGGTTAGTTCACATTGGACAAAGCAGAAGAGGATACCATACATGCAGAATGCTGCAGACTGCACACTAGTGGAACTTGTCTGAATGCTGTCACCAGCACTGAACACTGTCAAGCCTTGCCTAGGTCTTTGGACATGTAGTAGTAAAGGTATAGCATATATCTATTTACAAGATTACAAGTTTGGTCAGAGACATAGTCCAGTGACAAAACACTCACTTAACATGTACATTTCCCTGGGTTCCTTTCCCCATATTGCCTAAAACAAGAGTTTTAGGCAATATGGGGAAAGGAACTATAGAGACTATAGAAGTATCAGGCTAGCTACAAAGATGTCCTCTTCTCAACCATAGTTCACTTACTAACTGTTAGATGTCAGTGGTATCCCAGACTTACAGAACCTTGCACCTACAAAATTCCTAAATCTTACTGCTAACAAAGACATATTATTAAAAGAAAGCAAATTAATAGTACTAAGCCACATTATGAGAATCATTCCAAAACTTAAAAAAATCATGAGCTTTTGTTACATAAAAATGGAATAAAGAACTGATATTAGTACATAGTTACAGGGTCAGTAACCACTACCACCAAGCTCATTCTTCATTCAACACACAAACACACACACACTCACACACACACATGCACGCACGCACGCATGCACGCGCACACACACACACGCACACATGCATGCACACTCACAGGTACACCACCACATGCATTCCCATTTATGAACAATAGTTTTTACACACAACAGTGACATAAACAAGGAAAAACATGGCAGCCTTGCTTTTATTTCTTTTGTTTCACTTTTTTTAAATAAGAAATTATACCTGAGATAATTTTTTCCTACTGTCTTAACATGATACACCACTGTGAAATTTTCTAAGATTTTGTTGTTAGTTTATTCTTGTTTTACATTGCTGGGGATCCTAACTACTAGCTAATAGGAAGAGATGAGAGCCAGGTGAAGACCTTACTCCAGGTGTCCAGGTGTCCAGGCTTCTGGGCTTTGCATCCACACACACTTGACAAAAGCACAAGCTTGGGCATTGCTATCGGACTGTTGACACTAATTTGGAAAGGAAGACACGGCCCTGACTCACCTCTGTTCCACAGAGGCCTGTTGATTTTATAATTCAGTTCAGTTTAAATGTGAACCAGATTGGCTGTACTGGCACACTCAAAGCACAGGTGTGTTTATTCCTTCATCAAACAATGGTAGTCCTATTCAAAGCCCCAGAACTCCAGATGGATCCCCTATGTCTCTCCACATGACCTCTTCACCTGACTCGCAGATGGAAACCACTTAATTCCTTCCTCATTCCTGCTCTTCTGCTCTTAGGCTCACCCGATTATTCTTAATAGAGCTGAATTATTTCCCAAGGACATTGGCTGATTCTCAAAAGTCCTTTAAAAGAGCACATAAGTTTTTGGTAATCTGAGACCTGATGTGGATAAATAGTTCCCTCCAATCAGGATGTACCACTTGTTTCTGTGAGTTTCTCACTTCACTAGAAGTATAGTCCATAGGTTGGCTAGCTCTGATTTTGCCCACATTCTCCTTTCCCTGTGTGCTATAATATCAATTAGCTTTTGATTATCTCTGATCAAATATATGACAGAAATAGAGGGAAGAAAAATTCATTGAACTCGTATTGCAGAGGGTTCATTCCATGCTTGCCTGTCTCTCATGCACTAGGACAGAACATAGAGGTGCCAGTAACTGGTGTCAGGAACAAGTAACAAAGCCTATTCTTCACTTCTTAGTAGATAATAAAAAAGAGAAACAGGGCCTGCACCTAGAGGCATTGCAGGTGTGGCTGCTGTGTTACATTTGCATCAATAGGTGGCAGAGGCTATGTCTACATTCAGTGTTCTGACATATGAACATCTGAATGGATAGTAGCCTAACATTGCCTGAAAAAAGCAAGCCAGAGACCAATGTCAGTTTGGTGCCAGGTGGTCCAGATCGGCAGCTAGCCTGTGACAACCACCAGTCCAGCACCAGGCAAGTACCAGATGGGTTCCCAGGACAGGTAGCAAGCCAAAGAACAGAGGAACCCTGCCTGGCATCATGGACTACTCAGGAGAGCTGGGCAAGAAGCAAGCCTGAGACAACTACCAGATTGGTACAGGTACAGATCTGGATTGGGGAGCTATCCTGAGATGAACACCAGTCTGGTGCCCCACAGGTCTGGGTGTCAGACCATACTGAAGATGACCTGTGCCAGGTGTCATAATGCATAATGTACAAGTGGGGTATAGCACTCTTGAGACCACTCCTGACAAAAGCCTAGACTCTCAGAGACCCCAGGCCTCACTAAGAGGAACAAGTAAATGGTGGAGAAATTGGAAGAGAAAGACAAACAGAAGGATGTGGGCACAGTGAAGACAGGCAGAACTGGAGACTTGAGGGTAATGAGGAACAACCTCTTGAGAGTAGCTACTGATGCTACTGAACATGGTGGAGTCCTGGCCTCTATGCCAAGAGAGGCCATATCTGGGTCAATGGCCCTGCAGCACCAGCAGGGGTCCATTACCACCAAAACCCAGGTGGGAATCCCTAGTCTGGGCTACCACTTGGGGAGATGCTGACATCTGAGGGCTGTGCAGAACTGGTCCATCCCCTACCTGGACATCATGAGAGAACTGGCCCTAAAGGCATGAGAGCAAAAGAGCTCACCCTTCCCTTATCCAGCTGTAGTACTTGGGAGAGCAGACCCTACGCATTCAGGAGTTGTGAGTGAGCTGGCTCCAAGGATGAGATCATGGGAGAGTTTGTTGTACCACTCATCTCCATATGGTGGCATGGATGAGAGAGAGATACCCTCCTGTCCCTCACCCCTCATCACCCATAGCAGGTGGGAGACTTGGCCCTGGGGTCATGAGAACAGGAAACCTGACCCTGTCCTTCACCAGCTGCACCACTCAGGAGAGCAGGACCTATATCTCACCTGGGCAGCACAGTACACCTGGCCCTGGATATAGGGGTTGTGGGTGAGTTGACCCTGAGGGAGTATGTATAGGAGGGCCAGCCCTGTCTTTTTTCTTCTTTGCAGTGGTGTTGGCAAGACAGAGATCCCCTCCCATCCCTTTTGCCCTCACCACCAGTGTCAGATAGGAGATCTGGCCCTGCTGGGGTCACAAGAGCAGGAGAGCTATCCCTGACCCTCACATGCTGCAGCACTTTGGAGGACAGGCCTTGTATCTCACCTCAGAAGAACAGTACAGCTGACCCTGGATGTGAGGGTAGTAGGTGAGCCAGCCTCAAGTGTGTGAGCCCAGGAGAGCTAGTACTGACTCCTGTCCACTGTGTGGTGGCATTGGTAAAGGACAAATCCCCTCTATTCTCTTTTGCCCTCGCCACAGGTGGTAGGTGGCAGAGTTGGCCCTGAAGGAGTCATGAAAGCAAGAGAGCTGGCCCAACCCCTTACCTGTTGCAGGACTTGGGAGAGCAGGCCCTGTACCTTACCTGGGTAGCACAGTAGGACTAGCCCTGGATGTGAGGCTTGCAGGCCCAGAACCAGGGCTTTAAATTGGCCAACCCCAACATCTAATCCATGGATGGACTGCTGGAGTGCATGAAGAGGCCAGTTGGACAAACCCAAAACTACAGGATCTCCATGACACAGGATAACAATATGATATCTGAGAGGAGTCCCAGTGAGGTTCCAGTATTGACAAAGTACCAGAAGCCAGAAGCCTTGTATGAGACAAAGGAGTCACTATAATGAACACTTGCAAGCAAAAAAGAGTGGACAAAGGATTGTGGGACACACTACAGCTTCTACAATGAGATTTTTTTTTTTTTCCGTTGGGAAGGGTTGCAAAGGTAGAGGATGGCTCTGAGTGGAGGTGGGAAATGAGTGCATGATGTGAAATTTACAAAATAAGAAAATAAAAAAGATAAGAGAGACAGAGTAACAGAGACCAAGAACCAGGTATAATTGTCAAAATCATTTTTTGTTTTTAAAATAAAAGCATGCAAGATTTTTATTAGAAATCTATAACACTGAACATCAATTCAGTATTTATTCAGTATTATAAGCATAATCTACTGAATATGTGAACATCATCAATAAGGTTCTTTTTTAATTAATTAATTTACTTGGGTTTTCAAGATAGGGTTTCTCTGAATAGCCTTGGCTGTCCTGTAACTTGCTCTATAGACTAAGCTGGCCTCAAACTCAAAGATCTGCCTGCTTCTGTCTCTTGAGAGCTGGATTAAAAGTATGTGCCACCACCAAGTGACTCATAAGATTCTTAATAATGATGGGCTTATTTATTTACAAATCCATTTGTTTTTGCTGTATGACAGAGACTTTAGTAGTTTAAGTTAAATACTTTCAAGGACAACTAGCAGACAACAGTGTGACATTTTCCCTTTTTTTCAGAGAATTTCTCTTGATTTTCATTTTCTTTTGCTACTTAACAATATATCTTAAGTATCAAATAACACACAAACATATACTTCTTGTGAAAATTGGAACTATAAAAATACAGCAATTAAATTGCCTTTTTCATTTTTTTCTTCATGTCCTTCCCAGAAATAACTTGGTTTAATAATAATCCTCAAAATCATAACCCCATGACCTACTCCCTCCAGTAAGTCCCATATTATTAAATTACTAGGACTCCCAACACCAGTTGGGACTGGAGAGATGGCTCTACAGTCATAGTGCTCATTATGGTTCCAGAGGTCCCAGAACCTAGCACTCACATTTCACAGCTCACTACTATCTGTAATTTCACTTCCAAGGGGGATCTGACTCCCTCTTCTGGCCCCTGTGGACATGTAGTACACATCAGTACACTCACTCGTGCATGGACACACATACACACAGTACATTTAAGTACTATTATTATGCATCAAAACATAACATAATTTTATATAAGAATTTTATGTATAATTTTATGTGATTGTGTGTGTATTTAAAATATATAGTGTTTAAAATTATTGTGTGTGTGTGTGTAATAGTGCCTTTGTCTGTGGACTAGGTGTTCTAACATATGAGCCTGCAAGGGACATATCAGATTTACATCAAAGTACATCATACCTGTCCTCACTAAAACATTCTACTTTGGCAAATTGTCCCACATGTAATTAAATGGCCAAAGCACAATGTTGTCTTCTACTTACAACTCAGCATCTGTAACTCCATCCTCTACTCTCCACCTTAGGTGTCAGAGAAGTGTATAACAAGAGGTTATTGTTTGAAATAACATGTGTTAATAAGAGCATAGTCATAAATAACTAATAATGCACAGTGCTGTGTATAATAAAACCCAAGGAGGGCCAGTTGTTCAACTTGGAGGATCAAGAAATGTCACAGACAAGTATCCTCCTTTGTGGACCCTAGCAGATAGATATAATACTCCAATTACATATAAAATTGGACATAGACTCTTAAAGACAGAGGAATGTAGAATGTTTACAACTATAGGTAGGTACAGAAAACATTATTATTTGATGGGCATTTTACTGTGAGTCTCCATCTATTGTTTTATTTATTCCTGTTGTGATGAAATGTAGAAGGTAATATTTTCTATTTTACTGTATTTTAAGGAGTAGTGAGAAATAGGAACAGAACTTTAAAGAATGTCTGAAATCTATCTAATCTTCCCAATATCCTACCTTGCTATACATTTATAATCTTTCCTAACTAGTCCAGATAGTGGGAAGCTGAATTTGTACATATTTTCTCCAGCCCTGTGTATATAAAACACTTCTTTCTGATCATCAACAAGTTCTAGGAAGAGATTCTTCTATGCATTCTCTTCTGATGGCATGCCATCTCTTCAGCAAGTGCCCCCCCCCCACCATTATTCCAAGATTTTTATTTTAATCTTTAGTTTATATCTACGGGTGTTTTGTCTGCATGTACATCTATGTACTACAATGTGTATGCCTCATGCACACAGAAGCCAGAAGAGGGTATCTGATACCCTGTTACTAAAATCACAGATTACTGAAAGCCACAATGTGGGTGCTGGGAAACAAATCCAGGCCCCCTGGAAAAGCAGCCAGTGCCCTGAATCCCCATCTCTCTGATCCCTTATCCACTACTTTAATGCTTAGGAAACTGAAAGTAGAGTAATGCTGGGGATAAAGTTGACTTTGCCTGAATTTCTTCAGGCTCTAGGTTCTGGAAGTCAGTCCAAAGTCAAGAAAGGCAGGATGTCTTTCCTACCCATTAAGTTTATCAAGTCTGTACATCTAGTGCATGGTCCACTAAAGTCCACTAAAGGAGCTGTGTAATATCTACATGAGAAACAAAACCACATTTAGGATGATAGTTGTGATGGCTCTGGAAATTATGGAGCTATTTCCTTAGAGGAGAATAATACAAAAGCCTTAAAAGTTAAGTCATATTCTCATTAATTCCCTTATTCATTATTCACATGAAGTACACTTAGCAAAGGAAACAAATAAGGCATTTATTGGGGTAAATATATACTAATTTGATATATGATGCCAATGATCTGACTTTGGTGAAATTGTCGTTGGGACTTCTCATTTGGGTAGTCAGTGGGGATCAGGCTAATGTCTCCCTGACATGAAAGGGTGGTGCCTCAGTCATTAATATCCTTTGAGAGTCAGGACAGTAGGTCTGATGTTAGTGATGTGTGGTCAATCACATATGGTACTTTTCCATTCTATGACCATGATCAGAGGCATGCAACTGAGAAGGTACTTCTGGCTTAATAATAGAAAGACAGCAAAGTAATAAAGTAACAAAGATGGAGTGTTATCAATGTACAAGGGAGGCAATTGTTCTGATGGCAGCCCAAGGGGAGAACCAGAAGCCTTTAGGGC
This sequence comes from Lophiomys imhausi, assembly GCA_907164525.1. Classification (NCBI taxonomy): domain Eukaryota; kingdom Metazoa; phylum Chordata; class Mammalia; order Rodentia; family Muridae; genus Lophiomys; species Lophiomys imhausi. The sequence continues at coordinate 9,851,351 of CAJQZJ010003694.1, read as the reverse complement.
CTGGTGGAAATTAGGAGCACCTCTGAGAACAAATTAACTGCACAATGAAGAAATCAGATGCAGCCCTAGCTTTCTGCAAGCTCTAAGTACACACAACTGATGGGGTGGTGTTAAGCATTCTAAATGTTAATTAATTGGTCCTGCTTGCTGTCTATTACTTACATTGTCTCTGAATGGTTAAATAAAATGCTGAGGCCTGAGATTGGGCAAAGATAGAGAAAGGTGGGACTTCCTGAGATTAGAACAGGAAGCCTGCGCTTTAGATGAAGGTTTAATTTTTTTCCAGCCAGGAGCAGAAAGAAGGAGGATACACATTGGGTTAGAAAAAATAATCTCATTCCACATGGCCAGGAACATTGGCATAGTGGAGAGAATAGCAGTCCAAGGGGACATATGTATATAGGGGATCATATTTGGGTAATAGAGTTAAGAGCTAGCTTAGATGGGCCAAGATTGCTCAATTCAGGCCAAGGCTTGTTAAAATCCATGTGGTCTCTGTGTGCTCATTTATAATGGCAGGTTAAGGATTAACAGCTACTGGACCAATTAATCATAATCTAAATACTAAGTAATAATTTAATTAACCATTTTTTTACATATGGCACCCAACATGGGGCAATTAGAATCCATACTTACAGCCTGAGAAGGCCTTGGTAAAAGGTAGTTTCCTGCCCAAATATCGGGGAGCCGAGCCCAAATACATTTCAAAGGAGCAGCTCCCTTAAAAAAACTGCCTGCAACAAAGATGGAAAGCTTAGCTCTCCTTATGTACAAAAAAACTGTCAGCCTTCTAAACAGAACTTGAGAGAAGAATAAATTGCCTACATTAAAAATGGAGGAATTCATAATTCCTCAATACTTTTGGATTCCAATTGAGTTTGTTCCTCTTAGCATGCAAATGGTTTTTACTCTGACAATTGTGGTTCTGTGTATCTTTTTTTGAGAAAGTTCAGACTAGGATAGTCTTAAAGGAAAGAATTTCCAGATGGAATGCTAAATTGCCAACAATGATAATGGGGGAAGGAAGGAGGCCTTTCCTGATAATATAAGGCAAAATTGATGGCAACTGGAGCTAAGAGCTCCCTGGCTACTAGGTGTTTGTCAAGTTTCTGGTATCAGTCCACCAGTAAAATGCAGTCAAAACTAGATTTCAAGGAATAATAAACAGAGCTTTAATTGCAGCATGGGATGGCATGGTTAGACATGCCAAGGCTTTTCGAATGCTGTTTCTTTGCTTGATTTTTGTTTAGATGTCTTTGATTTTCCTATATTGGGATGTAGAAAGAATATTTTTCTGGTTTGGCATTGCTAAAACATAAAAGATTTTTGAAGATTTAGGGCAGATTTTGAATTGTCATGACAGTTCAAAGTTGCTCTCTGGGATACAGAGTTACTAATATCTGGGACTTAAGTGAAATATTTGGGCAGGGTGTTCCTGGTGCACACGCCCTTATTCCCATCACACCAGAGGAAGAAACAGGCAGATCTCTGAATTCTAACCAGCCTGGTTTAAACAATGAAGGCAGGGTGGGAACACTGCTGATAAGATAAGGCTGCTTACTAAAGACAGTCTAAAATTCAAAAATGACACATTTTTCCCTTGATATTAAATTTAATGTCCCTACTGGTCTAATGGATAAATATACATAATCTTCAATTTATGTAAAGAGAAAGGGGTCACAAGCCAGTCTCCTTAGGTGTGGGGCTCCCACTGGAGAACTGGTTTCAGGAGACATTTTGCCTGGAAGGAGATATGTTAATCACTGGGCGTGATGGTGCATGCCTTTAATCCCAGCACTTGGAAAACAAAGACAGGTGGATCCCTGACCTTCACCAAGGTCAGCCTCATCTACAAAGTGAATCCAGGACAAGGATACACATAGAAATCCTGTCTCAAGAGAGAGAGAGAGAAAGAGAGACAGAGAGAGATTGTGTTAATCAATGTAAGGACCCAGAGTTAGGCTGGGGAAGAACATGTAAACTGCATGACTCCCACAGCCAGCAGTTAAAAAAAAGTAATATAAGTTAGCATATCATGCTATTCTACACCAATCTCCTTAAAAATCGGGTTTCCATGGGAGAATTGCAGCTCAAACTAATACAAAATGGTTTAATTAATGTTATTGTTTAATAAGTGAATTCAATTATTTAAATTCATTCCTTGATCTCAAATCTTGGGAGACAAGGAAAAAATAGGTTCTCTATGTGTTTGAGGCCAATCTAATCTACAGAGCTCTACAGAGCAAATCAAGACAGTCCAAGCTACAAAGAGAAACCCTGTCTCAATAAGGATAGATATATCCACATAGAAATTAAATCTCCAAAGAAAGGAGAAAAGGAAAGAAAATATCTATAAATGTATACCTTTGATCCCAAAACATGGAAGACAAGACACAGACAGATGGGTTCCTTTTGAGTTTGAGGCCAACCTAATCTACAAAAAGCCAGAATAAAACAGAATAAACCTGTTTTAATCAATTAATAAATTTATGTCAACTGTAGAGAAGAATACTTAACTCCATACAGTTTTATGCTGTATTTTCAATTTAAAATAGATTATATATAGCATATATATTTAATACTATTACATGCCATCTTTTATGGCATGAATGGAGACTTACAAATATCTTTCTTCTGTTCAAAGAACAGAAAATATTCCTTAACTGATTTGTGCATCCTGCACATCTAAGACATTTTGGTAATTGCAGAAGTATATGTTACTTGTGAGAAATTATATATTTTCTGAACAAAGTGACCAGACACCAAAGAAGATAAGTAGCCCAGATGGTCCAGCTCACAGACTATTCCAGCCAGGATTTCAATGAAGCCCTGAGCTTTCCCATCCAAAGTTCAACTTTGGACTAGAAACTGCTCAGGACATTCAAACTGCTGAGCACATATAGACTGGACAACAAATGTTACTATTAATTTGCTTAACCATTTTTTCCATTTTATCTGGACCCCCAAATAAGTTTTCCACAACCCAATTCAGCAGGAAGCAGTTTTAAGAGAGTGACGTCCCATTCCCAATATGTGGGGTGGATGATCCTTTGGTCATTTGATGTGTTATAAATGTTGTTTAGGGGTAATGGTTACAAATTGTCATATGGACTTGTTAAGCAGCATATAGAAAGTTAGACTTAGAAATCTCTTTTTCTTTTCTCTATCCTTTCTCTCTTATATAGGGGGAAAAGACTTGAAAAGAAAAAGAGGGGGAATATATATATATATATATATAAAATATAGAAATGATAAGATATAAAGATAGATTATTGAATCTGCTCTGAAACGTAAAACTATTGTTATTCTTAAAATAAGGTTAACTTTTGATACATTGGTATAAAATTTTGTATATTGATAAAAATAAGATTAATTTTGATTCATCAGTATAGAATTTTTATTTTGATACATAATATGTATATTTCAACTCTTATATAATTTGTTGTGCCTATAAAACCCATTTAAAAGTACATGTTTACCTCCAATCCTTTTATGGGTTGCTATTGCAATCTATTTTAGGAGTCAAAGTAATACAGTTTGATTGCTGTCCAGTCAAACTCCCGGTCATGTCAAATACTAGGTTAAAAGATAGTAAATGGATAAAAATATACAGTTTGCTTCTTCAAAGATAGATAGATAGATAGATGATAGATTTATAAATAAAGTAGTTGATGTATTCAAAACACTCAGGGGCATACAGAAAATGGCATTTGAAGATGTTTTTATTATTTTAAGAATTGTTTGACTTAAGATAGTCAGCTTCTGACAGCTCCCATTTGACTTAGAAGAAGACAATGAGCACCAAAAAGAAATTTCCCATCAGGAGATAATTCCTACTGGGCAAAAAATGCCCCTGCTCTCTCAACAGACTATATGCTGCCAATGATGGACCAGAGCTTTAATGCAGGTAAGTTGATGTCCTGATTCTGCAGAGACAGAATACAAAAATCCTTCTTATTTCCTGCTGTACAATTATGTCTATGAGATATGCTTGGCCAAAAGGCTAATGATGATAATCCAATGATGTCGAGAGATATTTGGGACTGTCTAGGCAACAAACTGTCATTTTTCCATTGTGGAAGCTGTTCTCTCATGCTTCCTAGTCACTTAAATAATAACTTTCTCCCTTCTTATGTTTTTGATGGAGTTGAAGGCATAATAGTTATAAAATTTCAATTGAACTTGAGTTGTTTAGGATTTAAAAGGATATTTTCAAGTCCAAATAAAATCTTTAGGTTTAAATATAGGATATGAAAGAAATTATTTAGGTTCAGAACTTTAGACACACCAAGATAGATATTTTTTTTCTTCTTCAAGGTTGCCTAATATAAATAGGCTAAACATTATGTGTGTAACTTTTACATATGGTTTTCTTGATTGTTTTATATTTGTTCTTATTGTTTTTACTATATGAGTTAAACAATTTAGCCTTTTTATTAGACAAAAGGAGGGAATTGATAGGGTGGTGTTAAGCATTGTAAATGCTAATTAATTGGTCCTACTTGCTGTCTGTTAGTTACATCATCTCTGATTGGTTAAATAAAATGCTGAGGCCTGAGATTGGGCAAAGACAGAGAAAGATGGGACTTCCTGAGATTAGAACAGGAACCCTGAGCTTTAGATGGAGGATTAATTCATTCAAGCCAGGAGCAGAAAGAAGGAGGACACACACCTTGGGTTTGAAAAAAGAACCTCATTCCACATGGCCAGGAACATCAGCATAGTATGGAGAATAGTCCAAGAGGACATATGAATATATGGGGTCATGTTTGGGTAATAGCTAGCCTAGATGGGACAAGATTGCTCAATTCAGGCCAAAGCTTGTTAAAATCCATTGGTCTCTGTGTGCTCATTTATAATGGCAGGTTAAGAATTAACAGCTACCAAACCAATTAATCATAATCTAAGTACTAAGTAATTTAATTAACCATTTTTTACACACAACCATGCAGATACACATTCCTTAAAATGATGTCCTGCCATGAACCAAAACAACAGCAACAGCAAAACACATATGGTAGAGCTGTGATTAACTCATAACCCCTTGGACTTAGAGCCAGGAATTCCAACTGGAACCAGCTACAGCTACAGGTATTTGTGTCATGGCATCCTGTGTGAGAAGACCCTAGACTGTACTGGGAAAATGGATGTCTCAGCAGTTAAGAGCACTTGCTACTCTTCCAGAGGACCTGATTTCTTTTCCCAGAGCCAAATTTGGACAGCTCACAACTGCCTGTAGTTCCAATGCAAGGTGCTCTGATGCCCTCTTCTGGCAACTGAGAGCATCTACCCACACCTTGAGTCCACACATACAAGCACACACTTATATAATTGATTTTTCGAGACAGGATTTCTCTGTATAAGCCTGGCTATCCTGGACTCGATTTGTAAACCAGACTGACCTCAGACTCCCAGAGATCTGCCTGCCTCTGATTCCCTGATACCCGAGTGCTGGCATTAAAGGTGTGTGCCACCATGACTGGCTTAAAATAAATCTTTAAAGAAGAAAAAAAAGTCCCAACGTACACTATGACTTATACCAGCAGCTTATTTTTCAAAGTGCTGCTAAGGTTAGTGCACACTAGTGTGGGCCCTAGCCAGGTTAGGAGGACCATAGCTGTGGAGAGCTGTATCACCCACAGCTGTGAGTAATACACAAAAATGTCTGTGTGCCAATGTTGGTGATGAGATAGTGTAAGTGGATCGATTCATCGACCGCTCCTGGAAGAAATAAAAACAAAACACTCACACTCACATTGTATATCATATTAGCATTAGACACACAATACTATAGAGGAATGTACCATTAATCTTACTGCATAGTGGTAGCAAAATTAGCCTGCCAAATTTATATTTGGAATGAAGGTGTTCTACACACTTAATAAAAAAGGACACTGAATCATGCAATATAGGGATGCGTCCTTTGGCTCTGCCTAATTCAGGAGTAAGGGCACAAATGGTGCTGATGGGTGGCCCACAGATTATGGATGAGGGTCAACTCCTTGGCAGCTGGCTGAGCAAGTGGAAGAGCCAGGAATCTGGACCCCATGCTACCTCTGATACTCAACAGCTGTGCGACCCAGTGCACGCTTACCCACCGGCTGTTCTTTACAGAGACTGAAAGAGTAAGGCCTGTGTGGGTCTGCACCAGGTTCTCTGTGTATATTTTATAGCTGTTAGTTTGGAGCTTTTGTGGAACTCCTAGCGGTGAGAACAGGTGTAGCTTTGACTCGTTTGTCTGCTTTTGGGACTCTCTTCCTGCTATTGGGTTACCTAGTTCAGTCTCCATAGGAGAGCGCTTTTGCATTGTCTTATTGTGTCTTGTTTTGTCCTGCTTGGCTGTCATCTCTTGGAGGCCTGTTTTTGTTTGTTTGTTTGTTTCTGAAGAGGAATTGGAGGGTAAGTGAATCTGGGATAGAAGGGAAATGTCAGCTGGGAAGAATGGAAGGAAGGAAAACTGTGGTTGGGATGTATTGTATGAGAGAAGAATCTATTTTCTTTTTTTTTTTTTTTTTTTTTGTTTTTCAAGACAGGGTTTCTCTGTGTAACAGCTTTGGCTGTCCTGGACTCACTTTGTAGACCAGGCTGGCCTCAAACTCACAGTGATCCGCCTGCCTCTGCCTCCCAAGTGCTGGGATTAAAGGCGTGCGCCACTAACGCCCGGCAAGAATCTATTTTCAATTAAAAAAGAAAACCAAAATATATATTTGTAAAAAAACAAGAATGAAATAATAATTCTCTATCCACGATGGTTATGAGGGTTAGAATGGGTATAAAGCATCCCAAAAACACATAAAAATAAAAACTTGCCAGTGAGCATCAAATCTCTTGGAGATCCAGGATGTGGTGCAGGATAACATTAAAGATGTGCCACTCTGCTCCCTGTCACCCTCAAAAACACAGGACAGTAGAGCACAGTGACACAATGTGTGTGCTGTGGAGACAGGGAATCCATAGTCTCATTCCAAAGTAAATGCAAGCCACCTGTAGCTGGATCCTTGTTTATAAGCCCTGCGTGTTTAGCTTTGCCATTTAGCAAGCCTGGGTACTGTAATTATTACCTGAAGCAAATAATGTAGTTAGCATTTTATAAGAAAATGCAAACTCGTCATCTTTTTTTTTTTTTAATTCTCAGAGCAATACCATTAGTCATGATAAATTCTTCTTATATTTGTGTGACTGTGGTAGGTAATGTCTTAGGCATTCTTCTGCAATTTGACATCAATCATCCTCCACTTAGCATAAATTAAAGCCAAGCTTTTGTAGCTGAATCTCACCACTTTCTATGCTTCATTTTATGAACCACATTCCCTCCTAAAATATGTATTAAGTTGGCTTTGGCTGTATTTTCTTAAGTCATGGCCATATTCAGAAATCATGTATGTTTTCACATTTTATTTCCATTGCTCCCAATTAATTCAACTTTTGTAAGGATTGTTGTTCATTCTGTCTTTCTGCTCTATGAGAAGGATAAACTACAGTGATGTCCAGAACTTTCATACAAATGGTTCATTAGCATAGGCTACCATTTTATCTACTTATCTATAACTTTATTCCTCCAAATCATATATTGAATAAGTCTGACAAGCTGGCTCTCAGTGCAGTTGTCTTCCCTCATATGATTTTCCACTCTCAAGAATTTCAGTAGCCAAAGGTGAACTCTGTCCAAATATTATTACATGAAAATTTTCAACAATAAACAATTTGTAATTGCTACTGTCATTTGTCAGCTTGACAGAATCTAAAATCAGCTTGGAGACCTGGGATAAAGCCCTCTGGCAATGCCTGTGGGACATTAACTTGACTGTGCTAACTGAGAGAGGGAATACCTGCCCATCATGGCTGATGCTACTCCCTTGCTGAGATCATAGACTGTGTAAGTGGAGAAAGGCAGTGGAGATGCAGTATGCATTCACAATCTATGCTTTCTGGGTGGTGGTTTCACTTCCTGTGCTGATGGATTGTACCCAGGAACTGTGAGCTGAGATAATCCCTCACTCTCTTAAGTTGTTTATATTAGGTTTTTTTTTTTTTTATAAATACTTTATTTTTTTTTCTTCAAGTTACATCTCAGTAACAAACCCCTCCCTATTCCCCCTTCCCAACCCGCCCTTCCACCCTCTTCCCTCCAGAGGTTTCCCCTTTCAGTCCAACAGCTGGTTCCTTCTCTTATAACAGTAAGTATTATACAAAACAATAGATATAATTATGCCACATTTATGAGATTAAATTGGCCCAGTATACCTTCCCAATGTTCAGTTTATACCTATTTGGCCCCTGACTTTAACATTCTACTATCTACCCACCTCCATGAGTTTAAAGGTCTATATGTGACTCAACATTCATACTATCTTTCAACACACTTTTAAGAGTATCTTCTTAGATCTATAACACCCTCTTGATTCCTAAACAGTTCAAAATTTAACTATAAGATTCTGTCTGTCTATTCTTCAACCACCTCAGAGACCTGAGAGGGATAAATATATTTGCTTATATAGGAAGTGCAGAGCCTGCAGCTTCCAAAACTAAGAAAGAACATACCAGTAACTGCCTGGACAGTTCCCATTTTCTCTCCATACATT
>CAJQZJ010003694.1:9813905-9832317 GCA_907164525.1 Lophiomys imhausi | reverse complement strand
ATCTATGGCCAAGTGGACCCTGATTCTGTCTGCTGTAAGTTGGGATCGATCTTACCAGGCGCCTCTCCAAATGGGAGTTCCCGAGTCCCCGGTTTAGTGGCCTCCGTGTCTGTGAGAGATGGGGAGAGCCTTGCCCTGGGACTTTTAACAGTCCCTTGGGAGCTGTGAGCATTCCCGGGGGGGGGGGGTCTAGCCCCTCCGGTTTTTGCACAGTGCCCAGTAACTCTGTGTTTTTTATGGCTCTTTTTTCCCCGCGTTCAGAATGCGTCAGTGTAGGTCGCCACCATCTTCGCTCCCTATATTAGGTGTTTTATCATAGCATCTGGAAAAGAAAGAGACACAGTTTATCTGTTATCAGTTGAGCAGTTTTCTAAGCAGCGGGATGAAGTCTCATACTATTCTTCCTAGGACACAAGGACTTGTTTCTTGGCCTGGGACATAGCAATGATGCTGGAGAAGCCACCTGGGAGGTAGATGCTTACTGGTCCTCTCAGCTTTCAGTTTACCTGTTGAGAACGTGCAGGGCTTGTGTTAAGATCACTAGCAGACTGCTGCTACATCAGAGTGTCCTACTTTTGCTTGCTGTTGCTGTCATGAAATGTCCATGTCCTTAGCAAAGCAACATTAGGGGGAGGTTTATGTAGATCACAGTCCACCACTGCAGGGAAGTTAAGGTGGCGAAAACTTGAAGCAGCTAGTCACAGTCAGAGGAAAACAGAGAGCAGTGAGTTAACACAAACATTCTAGTTCTCAGTTTGTCACCTTTACATTCAGGCCAGGCCCCGGCTCATGAAGTAACTCCACCCACATTTCAGGTAGATCTTCCCATATCAACCGTTGAAATAAGTAAAATCTCCTACAGAGATTCTCAGAGGCTCTTCCTCCAGGACCTTTTAGATTTTGTCAATTTGACAATTAAATTAACCATTCCAAATGGTCCTTTACTCCCAGGCTTCACCTCATTGTGTTGGTACTGTGTCTTCTCATACCATCACGAGAAGAAAGTACAAAGTGTAAAGCATTTTGAGAGAGAGTCTATCCATCCATATAACTTTAATTATAACACAGTGCCATAATCTTTCCATCGTATTATCAGTTGTTATTTATCTTTTTGTGAGTTAACATTATCATGGTGTGTATCTACAGGAAAAAAAGTAAACACTGTATAAGCTTTGCTTCTACAATTTCAGATATTCACTCCAGATCTTAGAATATATCCCCTATGGATAAATCAGGATGGCTATACTGAAAATCTTTAGAGGTGCTCTTGGTTGCAGTTAAGTTCTCAGAGCCCACACATTTCAAGAAGGCAACATGGGACAATGGCACCACAGGACAAAGCTCACATGAAGCCACCTGGAAGAGCTTCCTAAGGAAGGGCATCAGGATCTTCTGTCCTTTGCCAGAGACTTAAAATAAATCAAGATTTCCTAGAAGAGTGTCTGACAGCTCTTGATGGCCATGTGGACATAGAGAAAATTTCTGTTTGCTTCTCTGAATTTTCTCTTAAAGGTAAACATATCTTCTATGCTACAAACACAGTAGTAAGAATTTATCCTAGCCAGCAAAGCTCCAAAACTGAATGCAGTGCAGCATTGTAGCATCAAACAACTTTCAATAAGGACCCACTGAGGAGTCAAGAAAATTATTCTATAAAACTTGCACTCCTAAACAAGGTGAATGTGCATGCCTTTAGTCCCAACACATGGAAGGCAGAGGCAGGCAGATCTCTCAGTTTGAGGCCAACCTGATTTACAGAGAAAGTTCCAGGACAGCCAGTGCTACAAAGAGAATCTCTGTCTTGAAAACAAACAAACAACAAACATAACAAACAAAAATACACATGCTCTTGCAACAGAAAAAAAAAAAAAGCAATGCCCATAGTCCAGCTTCTGCAATTGCAGGTAGCTTCTCCATTTGATCAGGGATAGAAAATGCATGGGTCTGGAGAAATGAGTGAGGATTTGTAGAGAAGGTGAAATCTGGCCTGCAGCCTGGAGAATCCTTATTGGGGCAGATGCAGAAGAAAGTGGCACAGGAATTGATTGCTAAGCAATGAGAAGTTTGTCATCCTAGGACAGATGTCTCTGTAGGAATGCAGTTCTAGGATGGCTTTGCAGAAACTTGTCCTATGATGTTTAGCCTCTTCAAATTTAAGACATTAAAACAACAGAAACACTACAAAGATGATTGAATGTCCAATGATTTAGCAAGGCAGTTAGTCAAATAACTACTCTTCAGAAACCTTTTGACTAGGAAAAACAAACAGACAACAAAAGCAATGAACCCTGACTAATAAGAGGGAAGCCGAGAAACTAAGTTACAGTGTAAGAGTCTAAAAGTCCAGCCCTTTTACTAAGTGGAAGAATGACACCTCTGTTCTTCAGTAACTCTCAAGTTCTTAGCCTGTTATTGGCTGAGAAGACCTGCTTACTAGTTCTCAGCTAAAGGCTCTTCGTTCTTCATCCTCCTTGCCACCCTGCACTCTCCAATTTGTTCTTTCGTATTAGAAGAAAACCCTCCTAAATATCATTTTCCAAGCCTGCCCCTGCACCTATGTCCTCCATCTCTCATAAACAGCTGGTTATAATCTCAGGTCCATCTCCAGTCTGAGCTCCTTTCAAATGCTTCTCTGATTCTGGGAACTAGTCAGTGAGTGCCCTCTCTACAGTACCCACAAAGCCACTGCTTGTCACCCTGCTGGTTTGTGCCCTAGTCAAGTTTTGGGCTCCTTACTTTCATGCATTTGACTCAACACCTGGATTATACATCTCTGCAAGGTAAGGAGCTTGTTCTCTCCTCGCTGTACTATGATATTTGTGCTCCCTAATGATAAAATTAAAATCAATTCCTTCAGTGTCTTCAAACAACAGGATGGCTAAACACCTGATGATTTTGTTGAATGATTGTACCCAGTGTGCCAGCATCTACAAAGTCCATGGTGCCTGAGCCACAAGTGAAATGGGAAAGGGTGAAATATGGCTGAGGTTGATGCCTCTCAAATGTAGTCTAGAGCATTTTCTAGAAGAGGTAGCCCAAAACATAATGATAATCATCATTGCCATGTTATCATCTACACTGTTTCTCATCAGAACACTGAAAATGTAGGCATTCTTCCTGGAAAGCAGCTACCAGTTGAGACAAGATATCCTCCCCTCTAAACTTCGCTGAGAAATTGTGGCAGGTCTGATAGATTTGCCAAGCTAAACTGGCTTTGGTGAGAATGAAACAATTTGTCAAACTCCAAGGGGTTGTGAGCATGAACTTGTGGGGGAGAGGAAGTTTACCGCTGCCTGGAACGTGAATCCAGTACTTTTAGCCAGAACCAGACAAACCAGAAAGAAAACAGCCCAAGGACACTGAAGTGGGCAACACAAATCCCTGTGCAATTGGCTCTGTTTAAAGGTTGACAGCAGGGAAGATTGACACTCTTGATTTATAAGCCGGGAAAGTGCCAGGTTCCCATAGAAATGGGTCCTGGTCTCAAATTAAAAGTTATTTATAAGGAAGAAGGGGGAATTGAATCCCCAAACCAACACTGTAGCCCCTGGCCTCCCTCCTGAAGTTTCAAGTGTTTGGGGGAATTGTTTGCTGAGTCAACAAGTACAGTGAGCCAGAGAATTGCAAGAAACAGCAGCATACCTGCTGCTGAGCCCACATGTTTCGGGGGTCACCGTCCTCAAGGAAGCTGTCATCTACAACAGGGCTGAGAGCAGGAATGGAAAAATAAAATCCGAGCCAGTGCGGCCATTCACCAGGAGAGGAGGGTAAATTGCAATGGACCTGTGCTGAGGTGGATGGAGAAAGGGTTTCAGGTGCAGACAGGCTGAGAATAGCAGGAAGGACACAGACATTGCCACTGCCACAAACCACTCACTATGCCACTGCCAGCATCTAGTATAGTTTGTGTTATCCAGCATCATAGTGAGGCTAATTCATCAAAATCTCTACAAGGTCCTGCCTGGGTCATTACTATGGTTAGGAAAATCACCATGGCTTATTAATTAGCATGATTTTGTTGAACCCCATCAGCAAAAGTGATAACAATAGATAATATTTACCAGTATTTACTCTTTAATGAGCACTCCTCTCAACTTTTCACACATCATTTTGCTTAACCTACATAAACATGATAAAAGGTAGAAAACAGTATTACAACCTATTTCACTAATGAGAAACTGAGAGGTTAGGTAATCTGAGTGAGGCCACATAGCTGGTAAGTAGGGGAGATTTGATCCTAATCCAGGTGGTCTACTCCAGAGGAATGTTCTTAAACTACTCAGCAAGATCTGGGACTGAGGCCAATGTCAGCTAGAGTCTCCAAGGAAGATGTATCCTGGGTTGTCTCTACTTCCACAAAAGCTCAAGTGTTTTTCCTTGTAAGACTAATTCACTGTAATGACTGTACTCTTCATGCAAATACCAGATTCCTTTCCCCTAACTCTTCATGGCAGGTACCATTTTTGAAGTCAAGTTAGCCCACTGCTCTGCAGGCTTTCTAATATCTCCCACTCACTTCTGCAGCTCCTAACTCTGTCAAGGATCAGGCCACTCACTTCTGTAGCTCCTAACTCTGTCAAGGATCAGGCACTCACTTCTGTAGCTCCTAACTCTGTCAAGGATCAGGCAAGAAACAGGAAAACAGGAATGGTCAGCTTGCAAGAGAAGTTCACAGCACACTGAGTAGCACATGGTTCCATTGATTGAATAGGCTACAGATATTGTCTTGCATTCTAGGAGTTTTTCTTGCTGGGACCCTCCATGCAGTTCCCAAGAAATGAACCACACAATTCTACAGTGTAAACCCTGCAATTCTGATGGTGGGAACCATATGTCTCCAAAGATATAAACAATGCATTCTCCATGATGTGAACTATGTGATTCCAATAATGTGAATCATGCAATGCCCACTACGTAAACCATGCAATTTCCATGATGTGAACCATACATTTCCAAAAATATAAACTGGGTATTTTACATTGTGTCAACTATGCAACTCCTATGATGTGAACATGCAATACACATGGTGTGAATATGCAATTCCTGTGGTATAAGCTCTACATTTATCATGGTATGAATCATGCATTCTATTCACTGTATCGCAGATGTACTCATCTGTCTACCACTTCACAAAACTTTTTCCACTTGGGTCTGAACTCTTTCAGGGTGTTCCAGGGACAAATATCCAATGACATGAGGCTTTCTCACTATCTCTAGGACCTAAAGACATTATCTCTTCATGATCCTAGTACAGCAACAACAGTACTCCTTCAGCCACAGCAACTCACAGCCTTCTCTTGCTTTTTTTTTATTGTCTAAGTGTCACACAGGTAATGGCCTGCTGTTTCCCATAACTGCCAAAGACATTTTAGAGCCTTCTCAAGGAAAACTATAGATACGGGCTGACAAGTATGAGTCTCGTGAAAAATTCCATTCATTAAAACCTCCCCAATATTTCACTCCTTCCTAATGGCTCTATTAGCAAATGGAATTCAGGATTCATATATGGCCAAAAGTAATCTACTGTTTCAAGTTTTATGCCAATTTCATCTGAATGCTTCATTCAGAAGTTCTAATTCAATATCTACCACTTATTTTGGAAATATTATTGGTCAAATACCATTACAAATTACTAGATACATGTGGTCTCAAGTAAGCCTTTAAGCAATTCCAATGCAAGCAGGGCTGATACTAATAAAGATGAGGATTTGAGGTCTACAGTCAAAGCCTGACTCACAAAAATGTTGAACTCTCGACACTTAAACCAAAATCCCTGGACACCTACACAAGTTACTTATGCTATTGTGCGCACCACACTGTGTTTTCTACTATATTTTACTTTGACATCCTTTCTTTCTTGCCTTAATACCACTCAATTCCACCAAAGCAACTCTCAGGGGCTAATCACAAATCTCCTTTCACCCACCTCGCCTTCTTGAACCACTGTCCTCTCTGGCATGCCTCAGCCTACAGTTTGCTCACAAGTTCACTGGCAGCCATTTCCAATTATCCTTTTGAGACTTCTCCAAGTTGTCTCTGGGTGTGAAGTCCTGGAGCTCAGACCTGGCCCTTTTCTCTTCCATCCTTCCCAAGGCCCACAGTATCTTCCCTGTGCTGATGATCTCTGTGTCTAAATCTTTCTTATTGAGCTGTTTAACAGACTCATTTATAGATCTTAACAGAGACATCAAGGATTTTCCGATATAGAATATCTGGCAATATCCCTCTATGCAAATATCTCTTTTGTGCCCTTGTCCTTAGAAATTTTTCCTTTTTTTTTTTTTTTTTTTTTTTTTTTTAAGAAGTAGCTTCATACCATGTCAAGACAAATGCCACTGGGCATTGTCTGCAAGTGTGCCATGCCCTCATGTTCCCCATCACCACTTTCTTCAAACCTCATCAGTTTTACTTTCACCAACTTCAGGTTCATCATTGTCATCCAAACCACCACCAACTTTTCTCTGTTCTACTGTGACTGACTCTAAGTAACCTCTCTGTTCCCTTTTCACAGCGTTGTCTGTCTGTTTTAAAGGTAGACAACTTTCACTACATCTGTTTACAAGGCAGCCAAAGAGACAACTTTTAACCGTGAATTAGACTCCATATCTGCTGCATTCCAGCCCCTTCATTGCATCTGCCCACACAGAATCAGATATAAACTTGGTTCCACAGCCATGTTCCTTCTCATATCGGTGTTCTCCTTTTCGCCAGCCCTACGTTCCCTTTGTCTGAGTACTAGTGGAAATGTATGTTTGTTGTACAGTGTCATTGAAACATGTTTCCTTATGCTTATGTTATCTGCTACTTTTTTCAAATATCAGTTCACATAGCAACCTCTCCAAAGGCCGTCACTCCTCATAGTATTTGAAGTAGCTCTAGCGAGTTACACTCGACACCACCTACTTTATGGATCCCCCAATGGTATCATGATATCTCTTTCTCTCTCTTCTCTTATTTACAGTATCAATCAAATATATATTATATGTACATGTTTATATTTATACTATATATAGGGAGTTTATATATGCAGCTTACACATTTGCTTAATTTATGATATCCACATTAGTCAATAAACTTTAGTTGAATAGACATCCCTCTTCCTATAATTTCTCATACAATAAATAATACTTTTGATTGAAGCACTGCCTGGTTACTACAAAACAGACAACATATCAAATCCCTGAATAGAGTTTGACAAAATTATAAATGTAGTAGAAAAGATTACATGAAAAAAATTGACCTTGGTTTCTACTGTCCTTCACTCTTCCTACAGACAGATACTGAAATCACAGAACTCTCTTTCTAGCTGGAGTTTAGAGGGAGGCACAGAGAAGGAGTCCTGAGTACCTACTGAGTGTGAGGCAGTTTTGGAGAAAACCAAAGTCTCCAGGAAGTTTCCAGTACCTGTCCAATCATAGCACCAAAGGCAGTGTTTGGAAGATTTTAATCAGAGAAAAAATGGTTTTAATACAGAATGTGCTATGGGATATTTGTTTTGGCACAGATTGAGCTTAAGTCAAATAGTCTGCATTTACAATCCAAGTGATTAATAAACAGCCACAGAATTTTGCTCTTTCCCCACAATACACTCAAGAAAATGGATGGATTTTGTTATTCTCCTTATTATTTTTTATCACCAAAAGTTTTTTCTAAGTAATTTCTTCCATTCCTTCCAAGCTGTAAAAATGAGAGAGGCAGTGTGATTATGCATTGCTGGAAAGAGATGCAATTGTAGAGAATTATAAATCATATTATTTTGTTTGGTTGGCATTCTTCTGCTTATTTGTTTCTAATGCAAAGAGCAGGAGATCTGCCATTATTTGTGCTCTATAACCTGTGGTACATGTGACAGAACAAAAAAAAATCTATTAATAAAAATGTGTTTTCCCATTCAGGGCCAAAAGCAAAATAGGACCAGGTTGAAACAGTCATGTGCTTATCCTATCAGAATTTATTCTTCTTAGTGACTGTTGTCTACCTTTAAAACTAAAAGACAAACAATGCTTAAAGGATTTTCCCAAAAAAGATATTGGTCAAAACCCAAAGATTTATTTCCTGCCTTACTGTTTGCAGATCATTAATAACCTTTGGGATATTCTAGTTTAAGAGAAGACAGATTATTTCTCTAGGCTTTTATTTTACAAAACAAAATATGTAGAGATGAATAAATTTGTACAGATTCTGAGAGTGGAAAAGATGACCAGAAACACTCCCGTGGCTTTGTATGTTTCAGAGGTAAGAGAAAGGAAGAATTGTGATAGTGAGTTTGCCTATGCTGTGCATTCTGAAACCATTTCCTGGCAGTATTCAAGCAGAATAAGGAATAATGCATGAGTGACAGTGTGGGTTTTGTGATCATTTCCTCTATATCCGTTCAGAGCAAGTCAAGAGGATATACATTTAAATTCTTATATGAAAACTTTAATGTAGACAATTGTAAATTCTTCCAGACTTTAAGTACTATAAGATATAGGAATCTGTTTGTAAGGGTGCCTTGATTATAATCCAACACTAAGAGTTTTAGTGCCTCATTATATATCCAATAGCATATTCTAAGAGAAGTACTAAACAGGTCATCATTGTCATCATCATGTATGTGTGTGTGTGTGTGTGTGTGTGTGTAATTTGTAAACTTATAATATACAAAGAAATACTATGATAATGGCACAAGTGATTAAAAATACTAATACAAGGATACTTAAAAAAGATGCAGACAGTTGAAGTTTTATGACAAAATTAATCTCAGTTTAACAATATATAGAATCTTGGTGAGATAAAAGCCAGGAAGAGATGGGATGGAGAAGCCATTGCGATTCAGGACATCCAAACGAAGATCTAAGGTCAAAAATATCCATGTGAAGAGGAGCGGGAGATACCTGAAGGGGGTATCAAGTTGAAATAGTTCTGTAGGAAGAGGTATGAGTCGACTAAAGAGATCTGTAGATCCAAAATACTCAGGGGAGTGTAGCTAAGGAAGATCTAGAAGAATCTGCAGAGAAGTTGGAACAACTGTTGAGTGCAGTCTAGTTGGAATCTTCCCAGAGTGGACTATCTGCCCTGGTCATGTGTTCAGGTTGGTTGGAGTTCTATGGTAGTCCTCAGGTATTACCAACCCTGAAAATACTTTAGAATAAATTCAGTTGTGTAGAAAAAAAAATGTTAAATTATTTATGCCATTTGTAGAAATAATTAAATAGATTATAAATCAGCATTTAAATTATTATTAATTGATCAGTGGTGTTAATTCTTAACCCACCATTATAAATGAGCACACAGGGGCCAAGATGGTGGCGACCTACACTGACGCATTTTGAATGCGGGGAAAAAAGAGCCATAAAAAACACAGAGTTATTGGGCACTGTGCAAAAACCGGAGGGGCTAGACCCCCCCCCCCACCCGGGAACACTCACAGCTCCCAAAGTACTGTTAAAAGTCCCAGGGCAAGGCTCTCTCCCCATCTCTCACAGACACGGAAGCCACTAAACCCGGGATTTGGGAACTCCCATTTGGAGAGGCGCCTGATAAGATAGATCCCAACTTCCAGCAGGCAGAATCAGGGTCCACTTGGCCATAGATCGCTGGCCTATTGGGCTCCCCACACATCAGGTTGAACTTATACCCACTTAAAAAACTTTGCGAGATAGTGGAAGGCTTAGCAAGGAACAAACAGGGGGCTCAGCGGGTGGTCCGCAGCCGCTCGTGAAGCGGAGGGCAGGAGGTTCTGAGAGAGCGCAGGAAGCTGGGAACACAAAGGCTGGAGGGAAGGGCTGAATCCCGCACACTTACAGTAGTGCAGCTGGAGAGGGAGCACAGCTGGCAGGGCCAAATCCCCGCGAGTCCACGGCAGGTCATCTGGGGAGAGAGACAGGCGTGGGCGGGGCCAGGGATCCGTGCACCCACGGCTGAGCTGCTGGGGCGAGAGGTCCACTCAGGCCGCCGGAGGCTCCGGGGCTTGGGGTACCCACGGGACCCTTGGCGGCGCAGACAGGAAGGGAATCAGGCACAGAGTCCAGCCCTGTGGCGAGAAGCCTAGAGAGAAACCAGAAATCGGGATCATAGCTGTATCCTGGAAAATCCAGACATATTAGGTGTGGAACCAGACTCTGTCAGCCTCCTTGACGACAAACAAAGCCCACAGAATCTGTGCCTGGGCAAACAGGCCCATACTATCAGAACCATTACAGGCTGATAACTCAGAGTGAAACATAGGGAAGTCTGAATTGGGAGCAGTGAAACAATCCTGGTCCATTACTCACAACCTGGGAATAGGCTGCACCAACTCACAGTGCCTCTGGCAATTAAAACCACAGTGACCTTGAAATCCCCCTGTAAGCAACAACAGATAGCCAAGTAACTCGTCCCCTGCACCAAATCATCCACTGTGGTTCCAAGCACAGAAAACTGACAGCTAAATGCATCCAATGGCAAAAGGTCAAAAAAAAATAGAAATCAAGGAATTATGACTCCAACAAAGCAGAACCATCCTAGCTCATCCAATTCGGATGACCACACACCAACAGAAACACATGAAAACATTGACAATTCTGCATTATGAAAAGTGATAGAGTCCCTGAAAGAAGAACTTAAATCTATGAAGGAATTCAAAGAAGCCACAATTCTACAAATCAAAACAAGGAACAACACCATTAAAGAGCTCCAAACCAAGGTGACAGCGCTTGAACAGGAAAAGGAAAAAGCCATGAAAGATTTTCATACAAAAACAAGCAAGCTGGAGAAGGAAATGTACAAAATGAACAAAACCATACAAGACATGAAAATAGAAATAGAAACAATAAAGAAAACACAGTCAGAGTTAAAAGAGGAAGTGGAGAACCAAGGGAAGAGAACAGGAACTACGGATGTGAGTATCAACAATAGGATGCAAGAGATGGAAAACAGGATCTCAGGCATGGAAGATTCAGTGGAAGAAATCAGTACAACATCCAAAGAAAATGAGAAGGCTAAAAAATCTCTCACCCACAACATCCAAGAAATCAAGGACTCATTGAAAAGACGGAACCTAAGAATTATAGGTATAGAGGAAAGAGAAGACTCCCGACTCCAAGGTCCAGGAAATATCTTCAACAAAATCATAGAGGAAAACTTCCCAAACCTGAAAAAAGAGATGCCAATAAAAATCCAAGAGGCTTACAGAACACCAACAGATTAGACCAGAAAAGAAACTCCTCTCGCCACATAAAAATTGAAACCCCAAATGTACAGAACAAAGAAAGAATATTAAAAGCGGTAAGAGAAAAAGGTCAAGTCACATACAATGGCAGACCCATCAGAATTACACCTGACTTCTCCCCAGAAACGTTAAAAGCTAGAAGGGCCTGGTCAGATATACTACAAGTCCTAAGAGATCATAGATGCCCAGCCAGACTACTTTACCCAGCAAAACTCTCTATCAACATAGATGGAGAAAACAAGATATTCCATGACAAAATCAAATTTAAACAATATCTACCCACAAACCCAGCCCTACAGAAAATCCTAGAAGGAAAATCCCAACCCAGAGAAGAAAACTCCACCCAAGAAAACAAAGGGAATAGAAAACCCCTCAGCAACTAAACCAAAAGAGGCACAGGACCACCGCCTATACCAAACTAATGGGAAATAACAACCCCAGGTCACTAATATCCATCAACATCAATGGACTCAACTCCCCAATAAAAATACATAGGTTTACAGACTGGATCCAGAAGCAAGACCCTACCTTATGCTGTATACAAGAGACACATCTAACTACGGAAGATAGACACTGCCTCAGAGTAAAGGGCTGGGAAAAGGTTTTCCAAGCAAATGGACCCAGGAAGCAAGCTGGAGTAGCCATCCTAATATCAAACAAAACAGACTTCCAACTGAAGTTAATGAAGAAAGACAAAGAAGGGCACTATATACTCATTAAAGGGAATATTCATCAAGAGGAAATTTCAATACTGAACACCTATGCCCCAAATACAAAGGCACCTACTTTCGTAAAAGAAACACTTCTAAAACTTAAAGCGCATGTTGATCACAACACATTAGTAGTGGGAGACTTCAACACCCCACTCACAACAAAGGACAGATCATCAAAACAGAAGACAAACAGAGAAATATTGAATCTAACAGAGATCATGAAACAAATGGACCTAACAGATATCTACAGAACGTTTCACCCAAACACAAATGAATACACCTTTTTCTCAGCACCCCACGGAACCTTCTCCAAAATCGACCAAATAATTGGTCACAAAGATAGTCTCAATAGATACAAGAAAATGGAAATAACACCTTGTATCTTATCAGACCACCACGGAATAAAGCTGGTCTTCAACAGTAAAAGAATCAACAGAAATCATACACACACATGGAAATTGAACAGCTCCTTACTGGATGACCACTGGGTCAGGGAAGAAAAAGGAAGGAAATCAAAGACTTCTTAAAATCCAATGACAATGAAGACACAACATATCCAAACCTATGGGATACATTGAAAGCTGTGCTACGAGGAAAGTTCATAGCACTAAGTGCTTTCAAAAAGAAAATTGTGACAGCTCATATTAGTGAACTAACAGCTAAGCTGGGTGAATTGGAAAAAAAAGAAACAAACACTCCCAAGAAGAGTAGAAGACAGGAAATCATCAAGCTTAGAGCTGAAATCAACAACTTAGAATCAAAAAGAACTATACAAAGAATCAATGAAACCAAGTGTTGGTTCTTTGAGAAAATCAACAAAATAGACAGACCCCTAGCCAAATTAACTAAAAGGAAAAGGGAAAGAACACAAATCAACAAAATCAGAAATGAAAAGGGAGAAATAACAACAGACATTGAGGAGATCCAGAAAATATTCGGGCATTACTTTAAAAATCTATATTCCACTAAATTTGAAAACCTAAGCAAAATGGACAATTTCCTCGAAAAAATCCACCTACCAAAACTAAATCAAAATCAGATTAACAGCTTAAACAGCCCAATAACACCTAAGGAAATAGAAACAGTCATTAATAATCTCCCAACCAAAAAAAGCCCAGGGCCAGATGGCTCTAGCACGGAATTCTACCGGACCTTCAAAGAGGAACTAACACCATTACTTTTCAAACTCTTCCACCACATAGAAACAGAAAGATCACTGCCAAACTCATTCTATGAGGCCACTGTCATTCTGATTCCTAAACCACACAAAGACCCAACAAAGAAAGAGAACTTCAGACCAATCTCCCTCATGAACATTGATGCAAAAATACTTAATAAAATACTAGCAAACCGAATTCAAGAACACATCAAAAGTATCATACACCATGATCAAGTAGGCTTCATACCTGGAATGCAGGGATGGTTCAATATACGAAAGTCTATCAATGTAATTCACCACATAAACAAGATGAAAGAAAAAAACCACATGATAATCTCGCTAGATGCAGAAAAAGCATTTGACAAAATCCAACACCCCTTCATGCTAAAAGTTCTGGAGAGAACGGGCATACAAGGACCATACCTAGAAATAATAAAGGCAATATACAGCAAGCCAGTAGCCAACATCAAATTAAATGGAGAGAAGCTTGAAGCATTTCCTCTAAACTCAGGGACAAGACAAGGATGTCCACTTTCACCATATCTCTTCAATATAGTACTTGAAGTCCTTGCTAGAGCAATAAGACAACTAAAGGAGATCAAAGGGATAAAAATTGGAAATGAAGAAGTCAAATTATCCCTATTCGCAGATGATATGTTAGTATACATAAGCGACCCCAAAAACTCCACCAAAGAACTCTTACAGCTGATAAACAACTTCAGCAAGGTGGCTGGATACAAAATTAACTCAAAATCAGAAGCCCTTCTTTATACAACAAACAAATATACCGAAAAAGAAATAAGGGAAACAACTCCCTTCACAATAGCCACAAACAACATAAAATACCTGGGAGTAACTCTAACCAAGCATGTAAAGGACCTATATAACAAGAACTTCAAGCCCCTGAAGAAAGAAATGGAAGAGGCCTTTAGAAGATGGAAAGATCTCCCATGCTCATGGATAGGTAAGATCAACATAATAAAAATGGCTATCCTACCAAAAGCAATATATAGATTTAATGCAATTCCTATCAAAATACCAACACAATTCTTTATAGACCTGGAAAAAGTTATTCTCAACTTCATATGGAACAACAAAAAGCCCAGAATAGTTAAATCAATCCTGTACAATGAAAAAAGCATCTGGAGGTATCACCATCCCAGATTTCAAGCTGTACTACAGAGCAACAGTAATAAAAACAGCATGGTACTGGTATAGAAACAGACCAGTGGATCAATGGAATCGAATTGAAGACCCAAACATGGATCCACACACCTATGGCCAACTAATCTTTGACAAAGAAGCCAAAACCGCACAATGGAAGAAGTACAGCATCTTCAACAAATGGTGCTGGTCCAACTGGATGTCCACTTGCAAAAGAATGAAATTAGACCCATACCTATCACCTTGTACAAAACTTAATTCCAAGTGGATCAAAGACCTTAACATAAGGCCGGCCACACTAAAGATACTAGAAGAAAAAGTAGGAGAAACCCTCGAACTCATTGGCACAGGTGACAACTTCCTGAACAGAACACCAACAGCTCAGGACCTGAGATCAACAATCAATAAATGGAACCTCATGAAACTGAAAAGTTTCTGTAAAGCAAAGGATACTGTCATTAGAACAAAACGGCAACCAACAGACTGGGAGAAAATCTTCACCAACCCCACATCTGATAGAGGGCTATTATCTAAAATCTACAAAGAACTCAAGAAACTAAACGCCAAGAAACCAAATAATCCAATCAAAAAATGGGAGATGGAGCAAAATAGAGAATTCACAAAGGAGAAATCCCTAAGGGCTGAGAGACACCTGAAGAAATGTTCAACATCCTTAATCATCAGAGAAATGCAACTCAAGACGACCCTGAGATTCCACCTAACACCTGTTAGAATGGCTAAAATAAAGTGCTCAAATGATAGCGCATGCTGGCGAGGGTGTGGAGAAAGGGGTACCCTACTCCATTGCTGGTGGGAGTGCAGGCTTGTGCAACCACTATGGAGGTCTGTCTGGCGATATCTTAGAAATCTAGGAATAACCTTGCCTCAAGACCCAGCCATACCACTTCTGGGTATACACCCAAAGGACCTCTCACGGAGACATAGGGAAGTCTCCTCATCTATGTTCATAGCAGCCTTATTTGTAATAGCTAGAAATTGGAAACAACCCAGATGTCCCTCAACTGAAGAATGGATTAAAAAATTGTGGTACATCTATACAATGGAATATTACTCAGCTATCAGAAACAATGAAATCATGCAATTTGCAACCAAATGGATGGATCTAGAGGAGCTCATCCTGAGTGAGCTAACCCAGTCTCAGAAGGATGCACATGGCATCTATTCACTTATAGTAGGATTTTAACTATATCGTACAGGATATCTGTACTACAACCAACACATCAAAAGGAAGAAGGACATAATTTTTGTTTTTTATCTTTTTCTTTTTCCTTCTTTTTTTCTTTTTTCTTTTTCCTTTTCCCTTCTCTTTTTCCTCTCTTTTTTTGTTGATATTCTTTGTTTTTGTGGGTTTGTGTGTTTGTTGGTCTTTTTTTTAGTATTTCCCCAGTAGCAATGAGACACCATTCACTGGCAGTACTGCCTCGTAGGCCCCCGGTGAATGAAGAGGCTCTTGGCCCTCATATGACTCCTGATCTGTGGTGAGAGAATGTTAGGCAGGGACACTCCACCCCAGAGGAACAAGACGGAAGGGTCAGGGAATAGAGCATGGGAGGGTGGGGCTGGGAAGCGGGAAAAGAGGACAATATGATAAGGATGTAACCTGAAGCAACAAACAAATAAATTTATTAAGTGAAAAAAAAAAAAAAAAAAAAGGGCAGGGGGCAGGACTGAAACACTGTGAATGGAACAGAGGATACAGCCATTCGGCCTGGTTTTGCAGACCTCCAGGTGTAGAGAAGACGTGGAGCTAAGGTAAAATACAAGAGAATTGTGGTATTGGCCCATGCCTTTGACTTCAGCGGAGACAAGGGGGGGGCACCATAGAGTTGGTGGTCTTATGTATTCTGGAGTCATACGCAGCGGGGTGGTGAGGGTGCATACTCTTGGTCCCACCATTCAAGAAGAGTACACCCTTGGTCCCAGCTCCCAGCACACTGTAGACAGAAACGGGCAGATCCCGGAGCTCAGGATCAGCCTGATGCAGGGCAAACTCTAAATAGAGAAAGACTTCGATCCAGGAGTGGTGGAACACATCTTTGATCCCTTCAGATGGGAAACACAGGTCCCTGATCCCAATAATTAGAGTTCAGAGACACACACATGGGATTTGGAGGGACCTAGGTTTGGAGGCTATTTACAAAAGGCCTTCTTGATGCAGGCAGATTGTCCTTTGGGATCTCAAAATATATACACTAGAGCTGGTTTAGCTCCAAGGTGACAGAATGATTTCTTCTTTAACCCGGATTGAAAGATAACGCTTTGTATGTTGTCAGAAGGCCAAATTTGCTTCAGGAGAAGTACTACCTAGCCCCCCCATCCCCCCCCCGAAAAAAAAAAGAGGGCAATTGTCCTAGGGTTGGGATTGGAGCAGGGCTCTGTTCTTATCGTTCCAGGAGAATCGAAGCGTCCATTAGGGGAGCCCGGGGACGGCTGGACAGCAGAATCCTCAGCAGAGAGCAGAATCAGGCACCAAGGAGGACGAGTGACCCAGTTGATTCTGCCTGGCAGACTTCCTCAATAGCTGTCTCCATCGGGGGCCTGCAACCACCACAGCAATCCAATGTCACTGGGACCGCTCAGCTCTACACAATGCCCCGACAGGAACCTCAGTGAAACCTGCAAGATCAGCTTCTGCCTACAAACCCCTTAGGTCATCTAAACAGCTGAGAACAGAAGGACTGAACATAAAAGGAGTGTACTAACATTTTTAATCATTTTTCCCATTTGGGTTCGGGCCCCAAACAGGTCTACTACGACCCAAATCAGCAGGAAGTCACTTTAAGAGAGCGACGTCCCATGCCCAGAGGGTGGGGAGGGTGTTTCTCCGCCCTTCTTTTTGGTTATTTGAAGGATAACTGAAAACTCTGATATGTAGGGGAAGAGACTACAAGCTGATAAATGGTCCTGTCTTAATGGGTTTTGGAGATTAACCCCAGGGATCCTACTTTTCCTTTTCTGTATCCTTCTTCCTCTCCTATGTAGGAGTGCATGGGCTTGAGAAAAATGAGATATAGACATTGCACAGGAAGGTCCAAGAAGAAGGGGCAGATTATTGAATATGCCCTTATACCTTTGTATATTGATACAAAATTAGTAGTTTATTTGGCTAAAGTGGTATTGACCATTGTTTATTGTGCAAAAATAAGATTGTATTGGATTACATCGGTATCGATCTTTGTATATTGATACAAAATTAAGATTATAGTTGGCCACAATGGTATTGACCCTTGCATATGGACGTAATATTAAGATTATATTGGGCTACATAGGCATTGATCTTGGTATATTGATACATAATTAAGAGTATATTTAACCACAATGGAATAGATCTTTGTATATTGATACAAATTTAAAGGTAACGCTTCCCAATGGTATCATACCTAGAGATACTTAAAAATAAAATGTGAGCCGGGCGGTGGTGGCGCACGCCTTTAATCCCAGCACTTGGGAGGCAGAGGCAGGTGGATCTTTGTGAGTTCGAGGCCAGCCTGGTCTACAAAGCGAGTCCAGGACAGCCAGAGATATTCAGAGAAACCCTGTCTCGAAAAACCAAAATAAATAAATAAATAAATAAATAAATAAATAAATAAAATAAAATAAAATGTGAAGCTCTGACCTCTTGATACCAACCGTCTAAAACGGTCTAGGATAGCTAAAACAAACTCCTAGTCATGCAAATATGTCACTTTGTTAGCTACTATGACAGTCTATCACAGATATTCTCTAAACTACCCAGTAATCAAGTTGCTAAGAGACAAGCAACATTTGCTTATCTAAATACAAGAGATGAATAGGGCATCTTCAAAAACCCCTAGAGATCTGCAGAATATGGCATTCAAAGATGTTATCTTAAATCAAGATTTTTTTTTGATATCGAGACATATCAGCGCCTGACAGCACCCCCTATTCTACTCCAAGTAGAAGATAAGCATCGAAGAACCTCCACTGTAAGATGGTTGAATTAGTGGCAAACCTTTCTCTTGGCATGAAAAAACCCCTTGCACCAACTGCAGACAGACTGCTGTCCAAAAATGACAAAACTTGGTAGCAGGTAAGTCGACAGCCTAACTCTGCCAAGACAGGGTAGGTAAGTCCTTCATAATCCCTGCTCTACAACAAATGTCTGTCAGAGAAACAGGACCCAAAGGCTGAAGATTGATGCTG
>CAJQZJ010003694.1:9779480-9804236 GCA_907164525.1 Lophiomys imhausi | reverse complement strand
CCCTCCTCTAGCCATTCACTATTACACACATCAGGGAAATCCCTTTGCTTTGTTTCTACCTTCTGTTGTGATTTCCTGAGACATGCTGAAGTAGAGCAAGAGGAGAGAACTGTTTAGCACGGAAAAACAGGTTGACTAATATTTCACATAAAGTCCTGGTCACATGGATTATTGCAAGCAATATTTGAAAAACTAAGTTTGTTCATTATCACAAAGATGGCTGGAGTACTATCAACAGCAGTGACTTTGAAATTTCTTTCCCACGAACACAGGGAACAGACTCTGTCCACCCCTCTATGACACTTAATACTTCTAGCTGGGAAATCTGACCTTCATCATCAAGGACAAGCAGTTGGCTCTCTTCATGGCTTCTGTACAAATTCCTCACTGTCTTGCCATCTGTGTCTTACTCTTCTTTTAAGGGCTTCCCTGGATAATTTTTTAAAGTTTCTATTTTCATATGAAAAAAAAACTGACAAGCTTTTGTGAAGTTGTAAGGGTAGGACAAAGGGGAGTGAGTGAGTGAGGGAGGGAGGGAGGGAGGGAGGGAGGGAGGGAGGGAGGGACTGATAGAGAGAGGCAGGGAGGGAGAACAAGAAAGGAATGGAAAGAGAGAGAGAGAGAGAGAGAGGATTTCTTCAAGGCAGCCCCTCCCTTTAGGATACATACAGCTCTTTGCTCTGCATTCACACCCTGGAATTACCCCACAGCTGCAGTTGCAGAAACACCCACAAAACAAGTGGTGACATAAACAAACCTGATGTGCAGCCTCTGTTAGGCCTTGAGTTCCTAATCATGAGTGGTCTTCCTCTGGAATTTCAGAAGCCAATTATTGCCTTCCAAATAAAGAAATGAGAGCAAGTCCTTAGTGACCTTTAAGGATCATCAGTGGCTCTCGAGTCCTGATTTCAGCCCTTTCACTTGTCTGCTGCATGATCTGATTCATGCACACTTGCTGAGCATCACCTACAGAGCCCATCCTATACCAGCAGTGGTACACGCTGGGACCTTTCCCCTCATATGAACACTTAAGGAAAACTACACCCTTCTCCTTTTCGAAATCTGTTCTACTGCTCACTTTCCTCTATGTACCAAATTTGTTGTTCTCCAGGGTGTGGGAGAAACAAGATAAGTATACCTCTCCATTACTGTGTATCATTTTCCAGCCTGGGACCATGGTGGCAGGTCCCTTCTAACTGCATTAGAAATCATAGCAAGTTGTAGCACTGCCACTCCTTCCAGGCAAATGTGAGACAGAGCAGTTGGCTCATTAACATTGCAGCTGCACAGCAGATTAAATCCATTGTGCTTGCTGCCTGGTTGAGGCACTTCTAGAATTAGGGCCTGGCATTGCTGGAACAAGCTTGTACTCTGTTTATAATCATTCCCAACACAGACAACACAGTCTTGCTTTTCTGTGTCTGTATAGACTGGCTGGCTAAAAATATCTCCTACTAAGTTGGGAGATATTAAGATATCCTATATAACTCTAGAACACACATACACACACACACATCCTAATTGTAGTCTCTCCATTCAAATATAAAAATATAATCATAGTCTTCAATGACTCTTCCAAGAAAAGAAACTAAAAACTTCCCCAAACCAACCATGGTTTCATAAATATAGGACTTTGATTTGGTTACAGTGCATTCCAAAATCCTTCAGAGAACAAGGGTTTAGTGTATTTTTGTTGTTGCTATTGATGCTGATGTTGCTGTTTTTATGTGGCCTTCAACATTGTGACGAGCCTAATAAGGTTGTTTGATTTTTATTAATCCTGAAAATACATTCTCTCTTTATACAAATATCTCACAGACAGCTACATATACTTATTTTAAAGATTTTAGGATAAGAACAGAAGCTACTTCTGTTTTGACCACCACACATAAAAATGAAGTGTTCTTGACAGGAAGTCTGAACATATTTCCAAGGCCTCTCTGGGACAGAAGTCTTTGATCATCAGAGGGATGAGCAAGACATGGCATGGTGGATCTTGGAATGCAACACTAACTAATAATAAGTGAAAGAGTCTGGCTTGAGGTGGCAAGTACCTTATCTTGAAGCTGAGGCTGAAAATTAATCATACATATCACAATTCTAAGACTGGAACAAAATGAGATGTAACAGAGGACTCAGCGAGGTGGTATTCCTGGTATAACACACTTAAGAGTGCCCCTCCAACATGTCACTACAACTAGGTTTGCTAATATCTTCCCCAAGTGACATACTTACCCATCTTGTCACAGAACATCACAGACAGTCTCAGGCTATTTCCACCGGAAAGGGCAGGGGAGTCATTTGTCCTCTGAATGGCTTAGCCTATGCTCTGTCACCTCTGGCTGCATGTTAGAACCAGGTTCTGAAGACAGTCAGTGCCAAAGCTCCTGCCATCCTAATGAACTAACATCTGTTCTAAGGGTGGGATCTGGACATGAGCATCTTTTTAAAGCTGCTTCATCAACAGCATAGATTTAGAACTGACATCACCAGATTCATCCTCAGGCAAGAGAGTAGGAGGGGTTGAGGGTGCAGTCCGTGATCCCTTCTCTGGAGTCCACCAATGACATGACTTGTGTTCTTCTCAAGGACATACGTATGGAAAAGACTAGCTACTTCTAGAAGACCTAGCCTTCTAGACGAGACAAGAACAAACCTATCATGGGTGGACTAGTGATAGCCCATCTTTGTCTTTCTTTTTCAGCTACCTTTGGCATTTGGAAGGGACAGCTCTGATGGCAGCAGTGGCTGGACATTTTGAGTCATGTCTCAGGAATACGCACAATCCTCTCAGTCCTTTATCTCATACCATCTCACTGAGGGAGCAGTTATTCTGTCTTGTCTTTGTTCAGGCATTTATGCACCATGGAAAGCTGAGATTTAATTCTTCATTCCCTCTGGCAATAGGATCTCAATTCCCGGCAGCCAGTCAACACATCAGGAATCTGCTAAAGCAAATGACGTTGCCTCTTCACAGCAGGCTGACCAGTAACCATCTAGAATTCATTACTGTTCTGGTTTGTTTACACACACTAGGAACAGACAGTGCTGTGAGTTATTTGGACATACTTCTTTTTCTATAAATTAGTTTCAAACTATCCTTCAAGTCAATAGGCCAGCTTCAAAAGGTTCAATTTTCTTCCTTTCCTTTCTTTGGGCAGTAAATATGTAAGGCTGTTACCTTTAGAGAACATATGCTGTCAGTAGCAGGGTGCGGCAGATAACCATTTAATTTAGTCAAATCTAATCCCACCTGGCAATGCTTGCCTTCACTTAGAATAGCTGCCCTTTTGCTTGATTGCTAATTAACAGTGTCACAATTCCCATCCTCCATTTATGGTCAGAAGACACTGCATAATCTAAAAAGAAAAAAATGACCAAAGTTCAGCTGAATGATTTAAAATTAAAATCACTTCTCAGTTAGTGAGGTTGAGTATTGCTTCATTTTGTCTAGTATCTATAATAGAGGTCTCACCTACTAGGTTTAGTGTGGCAAGGAGATTGAGTAGCAAAGCAAAGGTAATCCCTGCCCCTACCTCATGGACTTCTAACATGAATGCCAACCAAACTCAGCAGGTCAGCACAAGAGGCAAGAGGAAGGAACTGAAAACCGAGGACTCTGAGAGCTGCACCACGGCACCCTGTCTGAAGGAGACTTCCGAAAGGGTTAGAGCTACAAGTTATCCCGTTTCTATATCTTCTTCGTATGAGCGATAAAGAAATATTAAAAATCCAGCTGCTCTAAAGACCAGTTAAGTTTAAAGGGGCTCTAGAAACAAACCGAAAGACTCTGAGTTGATGCTTGATAAGCACATCCTCAGGCAGATGAAGAAAGGAGAGAATGCTGAGTGCATTATGCTGAAGGCTGACCTGCAACAGGAGACAGTGAGGAAGTCAGAGGTGGGAAGGCCTCATCTACAGAGAAGAAAGAGTCACTTTCTCCCAGAGGCTCATGCAGGTTCAATCCTAGCCCTGTACATATGATTCTCTAATTTTGAGAATTATATTTTCAGTGTTGAAAATATACAACACTGAAACAGGGACTCTTCAGAACTCCTGACTTACCTACCACATTTCTTTTGGACTGCTCACAACCCTCCAAGTGACTAGAACCACAGGGCTCTATGGAAATAAATCTAGATGTTTCATTCTAGAAAAGCCTTTTCCTTTTGTGTGAGACGAAAGTAAATTCACTCCATAAATACCTGAAACTTCAGTTGCACAGCTATAAGCCTTCAGGACACTGGGCTTACCACCACCAGGTATTTATCAGAAATCTGGACAAGATTCTGAGTTTGTCTGGATTCTCAAGAAACATAGCTCTAACTGGATCTGTAGAGGGACAGCTTCAAGTAAATATGATCAATGATAGACAATAGATAAGTAGATTGCTGCACTTATTACAGGAATGAGCTCCTATGATTGTGGAGATGAGAAGGGCTATCATCTTCTACCTGTAGGTTAGCAGGTGGTTGTTCATATCAGTTAGGATGGACCTTTCTTATGTAATCAACTAATGTCCATGACTTCCAGAAACACCCTCAACAGATAACAAGAAGTAAGAACTTTTCAGGCACGAGGACATCTCTTAATCCAGTCAAGATTGTACTTAAAATTAGCCATTATAGTCCTTTCATCTATCTCGGCAGTGATGAAAATGTTAAGCAATGAGATATTTGATTCTGAAATGGGAATCCCCGAATAAAAGAAAAGGAAGACAGATGCTAGATACTGGATACTTTTGTTGTTCAACTGAGTTACTAGAGAGTGACTGATCATCTGGACGGCAATGATCGTAGTAGCATTCAAAGACAAGGTTAGAATGGAAGCTAGAGAGATGTCTCAGTGGTTAAGAGCATATACTGCTGTAACACAGGAGCCAAGTTTGGTTCCCAGCACCCACATCAATGGCTTGCAACTGCCTGTAGCTCCAGTTCTTAGAGATCCTACACAACATCTGGACTCTGTAGCCTCTGCCCACATTTGGGAGAATCATAGACACATACACATAATTTAAAAATAAGGAAAATGGTTAAAGATACAAAGATCAAGTGTGGGGCTGCCTTGAAGAAGTTCACAGTCAGTTGTAGACCTTGTGAGTGAGCACTCTCAGCAATGGAATGGATGGAGTGCAGGGACTTACAGGTGAGACAGTTATCAGGATGTCTTCATCAATTTATTTAAAAGAAGCAATTGTTTGAGTTCTGTCTTCACTTATATGTTTTTGGGGTAGAGAGGGGAGAATTTAATAACTATCTGTCCCCAGATACAATGCAACCATTAACAAAGGTAAAAAGCAAAGCCCAAATTCCAGAACAGTATCAATATTTAATCACAGAGGCTAAGGGTTGCTGAAGCTGAAGATAGTAAATGCAACTGAAACAAAGCAGCCAGATTCCCAAAATGGGGTTGGGGGTCTCCGGGTGTTGCCATCTCACAGTTTCTAGAATATTCCCTAAGCAGATTGTGCCCATTACAGACACACCACAGCACATCCTGGGAAGGTTCTGTGTGTGATTTCACCTCATGTAACAAATCAGAATTTTAGTCATACAGCACAAAAACATTTTTTTCCTACAGAATGGATAGAACAGAAGAATAATCTAGCCAGCATACTAATAAAGGTGGCTGGGAAAACTCTTTGAAACATTCAACAGGCTATTTGGGGAATTGTAGATTCCACATACCAGAGAGCCAATGTAATGGTATTATTAAACAACTCTAATACATGGACCATATTACATGGAGGATAAACCTTTATTTTTATAATTGCTACTTATCTCAGACCTTGTATTCACAATCTCAGAGGGCACTTCCAGAAGTTAATATTATCAGTGTATCCCAGAGAGTGCTGTGTGAGGGTTCTGCTTCCTATAAAAGCATTACCTTCCTGGCAGCCCCTCCTTGCATCCAGCTTCATAACCAGGATCTGTCTGCACAGTTATTAAGCTGGGGCTTATGATCCTGTTTCCTAGATATCAAACTAGAAATTGTTCCTGCTACAAACTGGGTAAATGGTATCTGCATTCTTTACTGTTTTCTTGTGTGGATGCCAACCCTGCTTACAGTTCAAATAAGGCTATTTATGCATGTGGATCAACTGATGATGGATGGATGGATGGATGGATGGTTAGATGGATGGATGGATGGATGGATGGATTGATATGATACTCTCAGATTGATAACTGCAAGGTTTCTACACTCTATGTTTACAGCCAATCATTGTAACCATATTCTTTTTTTTTAACCTATCTGGATTTATTTTCTTAACATTGAATAGTATAATAAACAGGATACTTATGTCACAGTGTCATGTACATTATTATAAATAGTATTATACACAGGAATGAAAGTTTATTGACCTTTCAGGGTTAACCATTCTTTTTTTAATGTTTATTTATTACTTCAGGTACATCTCCATCACAGTACCCTCTTTCCACCCCTCCCAGTCCCACCCTCCCACCCTCTACTCCCTATCCCTTCCATGCCACTCCTCTGGAGTGGAGTGTCCCTACATAACAGTCCCCCACCCCAGTTCAGCAGTCATATGAGGGCCAAGAGCCTCCTCATACTCTGGTGGCCTACAAGGCAGCACCACTAGGGCAAAGTGTCTCTTTGGAAGGAAACAAAGTCTATGTTTCT
Source organism: Lophiomys imhausi (assembly GCA_907164525.1). NCBI lineage: Eukaryota > Metazoa > Chordata > Mammalia > Rodentia > Muridae > Lophiomys > Lophiomys imhausi. The sequence continues at coordinate 9,797,594 of CAJQZJ010003694.1, read as the reverse complement.
ATTCCCTTTGGTGCATTGGTTGTAGTATAGTTATCATGTACTATATGGCTAAAATCCGATTATAAGTGAATAGATGCCACGTGCATCCTTCTGAGTCTGGGTTAGCTCACTCAGGATGAGCTTCTCTAGTTCCATCCATTTGGCTGCAGATTACATGACTTTGTTGTTTCTGATGACTGAGTAGTATTCTATTATGTAGATGTACCACAGTCTTGATACATAGACAGGAGATAGTCTCTACAGGTACAAACCATTTAGGCCTCAGTTACTCCTATAATTATGACTGACATATAAGCATTAAAGAGCTATCTTACTGATAAAGACTTCCCAACATAAGGCACAACATGTTGGGCAGTGTTTTTTTCATTACACCCACAAACTACTAGACATACATGATGACACCATAGGCAATCACAGGATCCCACCACACAGGGTTCAAGTAATAGTAAAAAGTGAACCAGAAGCAAAATTGGCTCTCCTCATACTTTTCTCTTTTCCAGAATTGTGCTGTTATGTGGTGCTCAAATTATAAAGCCAAAAAGACATTTTGCAATCTGCTGGATGGAAGATATTTAAGGATTGTTTCTCTCAAGAAAGAGAAAAATTATAAGGAAGAGATACATGTTAATACAGTTCTCTTCGATACATTAAATGTTCTCATTTCCCTTCCCAAACGTTGAAATATTTGGCAAGAGACAAAACGTTTTGTTTCTCTATTTCCCCATCTGGAAAAAATTTTCCCATCTATAAAGATGGAAGGTAAAGGTGATCTGTGTATCTTAGACATCATATATACTGGCAAACAAACTGAGTGTTTGGCTGAGAATATATGTCACATTGTAAAGATATTATAAAACTAAAATTGGTAAACATTTAGAAAAATTAAATTATAAAATTCATTTCTTTTAATTATATAAGGGAACTGAATTCTGCCCTAATATATTTACTATGATTTTTTTTTTCCAGAGAGGGTTTCTCTGTGTATAAGCCCTGGGTGCCCTAGACTCACTTTGTATACCAGGCTGGACTTGAACTCACAGAGATCCACCTGCCTCTGCCTCCTGAGTGCTGGGATTAAAGGCGTGTGCCACCACGCCTGGCATTTATCATGATCTTAATGCATGGGCCTGGAGAGATGGCTCCACAGTTCACAGCACATGCTCTTGAAGAGGACTCAGGGTGAGTCTCCAGCACTCACATAGTGGTTCACACCATCAGTTATGGGGATATAGGGCATACAATGCCTTCTTTGTTCTCTTGGGCACTAAGACTGAAAAGCACTCCAGAGTTGTCAGATAAGACAAGAGTAACATCTTTGAAAGGCAAAGTGGGTCAAGCATCTATAATTTGAACACACATACACACACACACACACACACACACACACACACACACACACAGTGTACATACATGCATACATTCAGGCAAACACTCAAAAAACGTGAAAACAAAGTTAAAATAAATATAGAAAATATATTTGAAAAATACTTTTTCAAATATCAATACATGAAATGTTTATATATATTCTATAATGTTCTAACATAGTGGTTCTCAACTGGTAGGTCACGGCCCCTTTGGAAAACCTCTGTCTCTGAAAATATTTACATTATTATTCACAACAGCAGCGAAACTACAGTTTTGAAGTAGCAATGAAAATAAACTTTACAGTTGTAGGTCACCATGACGTGAGAAAGTAAGTATATTAAAGGGTCACAGAATTAGGAAGGTTGAGAACCACTGGTCTAACAGATGAGAGTGTGTTTGACTTGAAGTGACAACTTACAGTTTCCAGAGTGTTTTAGGTGTTGCTGATGACTCCATAAAGCAATGCAATCTTTCCTGCCCATATATCCCAGGATGGCATATTTCAGGGTGTCAGACAATGTGTGATACATCTTCCCCACCAGCAAATGACCCATCAGAATTCAGAATCGGGTGTGGTCCTACTCTACCTAGACTAAGAAGACTGAAAAGCACTCCAGGATTGTCAGATAAGATGTGAGTAACGTCTTTGAACGGCAAAGTGGGGCAGAAATCTATAATTTGAAATTGAGTTTAGAGTGGAACATTCCAGAGAACAATAAGGCATTGCTTGACAAATAATTCAATCATCTGGTTTTATAGAGACCTTAGGCATGATGTAATACAATCCTATATTGTTACAGATTAGGTTACAAAGGCTCAGGGAAGTTGACTCACCTGCCAAGTCACATTGCTAATAAATGAAAAAGGAGGAAATGCTATTTTGAGCCAGCTCCAAATCCTGTACCTTTCTCCATCTTAATAAGCAGCCTGCTTATGATCCAGAATTGTCTGACTATGTCTGACACTTCCAAAGTCCCCTCCAGTCAAAGGAATCCTAGCCGAGTTGGCTGAAGCCCCCAGATATTGATCTCCAACTCTCCTTGAACAGTTACCTGCACACTAACTGCAAGTCTCCATTTGAGGTTCCTTTTTGGTAGCAAATGAAACTAATTCAAGACTGGCGTGGTAATAAGACTGACAGGTTATCGGGAACAACCAATTATAATGGTGAGTGATAATGTCCTAATGTGGAATACCAACTAGCTTGGATTTACTTATGGGAGTACACATGAATGAAAAGGAGCTGCACGATCAAAAGTCCACCCCATCATAGGTGACAACTAATAAAGTTTGAAACTCTGGAGCGTTCTGTATGACTTACAGGCATCTCAGTGTATGAGAGAATGGCCTCTCCTCTATAGTCCTTACTACTAATATAACCTTGGCGAAGGAGAGGGCCTTGTAAATATGGTAAAATTCAGGAACTTATTGAAGCTTGTGAGTTGTTTTCTTTCTCTGAGTCTTAAGAAGCCTGATCTTGAACTTCCCCAGCATTTGCAAGCTTCCTTCTGGGTTGGTATGCTTTTCCTGTGGAAGCAAATTGTTGCACAAAACTCATCCACTTCTGCCAGCCCTTACATGCTTTCTGCTGCCTCTTCTTCAGTGCTCCATGAGCCTCGGAGGTGATAATAGAGACATCTGTATAAAGCAAAGCATTGGGACATTATACCACAGTAACAGCCATTTTTCCCCAGGAGCTTCACTAGTGGTTATGAGTCTGTGGATACCATCATTTGCAAAAGGGAGTTCCCTTCTATAATCTATTGCAGTTAACAACAGCGATCTATACGTATAAGCAAACATTTTTAGAAGCCACTTTGACAGACACATCATATTAATTTAACAAACCAATAACAGTTTTTTGCCCTCTGATGCTAACTTATGATTGCCCAACCAATGATTTATGTACACACTTATAAACCAGACATAAAATTCCTTCTGTGGAGTGGCCCTTATGTCCAACTGGAAAGCAGCTAGTTGTACCTCAAATTGTCCATCCCACTATTGCACCTGCAATCACGTCTTACTTGGCATTTTGAGAGTGTAGAATGCAGGTGCTCGGTCATGTGGAAATGTTAGTGACAATCCTCCAGCTGCCGGCATGGCACTTTCTGTCATTATGAAAACCAGCCAATAGAGAGAGCACAATCAGTCATAGGTTGATTTCTCTTTGTCTTGCAGTCAACGCCTGTGGTGCCTTCAACAGTGGGGACTTATTGTCTAGTTTTGCCATGCAACCAACAGTCGCAGCAATATCTTTTATAGTTTGGGCAACTTCAAATATCTACCTGACTACAACTGCTAGAGAGGTAAGCCCCATCCAGCACTAGGATTTTTCCTCAGAAATCTTTTGGCTCCCAGTAGTGCTGTTTCTCATTCTTTTAGGGCGTCTTTATTTAAATTCAACTAATGATTTTATTGCTATTGGTTCATGTTTTCTGTTCCTCTTTGTTTCTGTTTTCTTTTATGCTGTAATGAATTACTGGTTGGGACTCAAGACCTTCCAAAGGCTCATCTGTTGAACCTTTGGTCTTCCACTATATTTTTCCTTATTGACTCTGACTTCATGCAAATATAGTCACATTTATGTTTGAATGATGCAGAGCAGCTCAAGAAGGGAATAGAAGGTCTTACAAGCCAGTTTATATTTCAACAATAATATTTTGACACTAGAAATCCAGTAGACCATGAGTCAACTAATGGTGGTTGACAGTGGATACCCAGGGAACCTGGGGAAACAGTTATATAGTCTGTTTGGTGGCTGAATGCACTTCTGTGTCAATTTAATATAAATAAGGCTTTGAGGCCAGAAGTGTGTGCCTTCAGCTTTGCCTTTAGCTATTGTTATCCAGCTTGTGTAAGGGTGCATGTGCCTACCTGCCACCTGGGTAGCAGTCTGTGTACGTGTGCTCATACCTACCTGTGTGCGGCTTATGTTAGCATATGCCTGGGTACCTGCCAATGGATGGAGTATGCTTTATCTGCCTAGCACATCTCACATATTCTTCAACTTTCCAGGGACCCATGACCTTCCTCTGTCCCTGACATTGGAGCTTGAACCACATTGCCATTTTGTTTGGTTTTCCTTCTTTACATATGCTTTTATTTGCTTTAGCAACATATGAACCTGATTCACATGCTTCTCTATGTGGTTTAAGTCTACCAAACTCTCTTTATGCCATAAAGATCATGCCTCGCCATAAGGCTGAACAATACTGCTCAGATTCAATAACAGTCTTTCTCAGTGAATTCTTTTTCTTAATTCTCTGGTGAGCATAGGCTTATTCATCCTCTGTAAACTCAACACCAAACACTCCCTATCATGTGCCCAATGCTCTTAGCAATGCTTGTTCCTCTTCCGTTGTCCTCCAGTCTCTGATATCCTCGGGAATCTCTGGTGGAGAGAATGAGTATCACCTCCTATAGACCAGTCCATCGGGAACTGATTTCTTTCCAGCTTCGTTGGATCATGCCCCCTTTGCCTCAAGGAGTTGTAGAGAGTCACAGTACTGAATTTTTCTGTGTCTGTAATGCTTAAACCTACCCCATCTTCCCCCATTTCCCAGAGCCTCACAATCCAGATGGCAAGAGGCTCTTCTACTATTCAGAAGTCCTTCCCAATTCATTGCTAAGGTTCTAGCATACACACTGGATTAGACTTTCCCTTTTTCTCTATTAAAAGTCACAATGGAGGACTGCCTTCCCTCACCTCCACCCTGTTCTCTTCCTCACCATCGTTGTTGTTAAGGCCCTGCCTTTGTGTTGAATCTTGAATGTTTCCTTCTTCTCTGTTAAAGATTGGACATGAACACTGTCTTCTATTTCTTCCTATATGTCTTCTTCCTCCTCATTCTCTGTTTCTTCCTATGGTTGCAAGTTTCAGAATTCCAGGACAGCCTCGTTAGTACAAATCTAGCTTGCACACTGTCTTTTCTTCCTCCTTCCCCAGCCATCAGAAAAGACAAGCCAGTCCCTGCATTGCATTCTGTCTTTCATCTAATTTACCTAACAAACAAGAGGACACACAGTCCCTGCATTGCATTCTGTCTTTCATCTAATTTACCTAACAAACAAGAGGACAGCACTGAAGATGCTATCACCTTTCCCCACTGTAATTCCTCACTTACACAAGCAAGCTCCCACCAATGACCATCTGAGCTGGAGTTCAATATCTTATCTGTAAGATATTCATGTAACCTCCATGTAAGCTTGCTGACATTTTCAACATGTTACTCTGAGTGACTGGAAATTTTTCTCTAAACCTTCAACCATTCTTGAGGGATCTCTACATTCTCATAGTAAAACACACACACCAAGACTTCAACACCTGAGTTCCTGGGAAACATTTCCTATTCAAACCACAGTGAAGGGTGTCTGAAGAGACAACTCTACCATCTCATGGAATCTTGGGAGTTATGATGACAACATGGGGCGATCCAATGTGTACAGAATTCCTGGCATATGGTAAAGCATAAGAAAAAAGATAGAGGTCTTAATGGTTGATAGTTCTTTACATTGAATAATTGATTCACCTTTGATCTGTACCAGCAAAAAGAAAGGAGGAGTCAGAAAGAGATGGAAGCAGGGACCTGAGCCACAGCATCACATTTTAGAATGCTTGCCTTTTTCCTCTCTAAGTTTTACAATAATTCAGCACAGCATAACTTCAGCGCCAATTTCACAGATGGTGAAAATGAAATATCTAAAAGGAAGAAACTTCACAAAGCTAGTAAGTAGTGGCTAGGCGAAGACTAGAACATGTCTGTCTACTTATTACCCAAGGTAAGCGGTTTCCAATTCATGCAGAGTCTCATTTTTATGGCACTTGCTTCTCCCACTAATAGAACCTTCCAGAACCAGCAACACAAGACACAATCCAAAATGAAACAGGCTGACTACTCTTCAAGCATTGGGCAGCGAAGGTATTCCACAGGCATTTATTCTCCAGCAGCCTCCTGCTAAGGGACTATCAGATTACAGAATTTGGCCTGGAGGCATTCAGTCCTCTCCCCTTTTCCGTTTCTCCCTAAGTTAGTTTTCATTTCATAACAGTCATTAGGGGAGCTCGGGGAATGAAGTGTAAAAATCTCCCCTCACCTCGGAGCCCTGGCTGGCGGCAACTCCTTGCCAACTCCCGCAATCAGCGCTCGATTTAAGCAAGAAAACCTCATCAATTAGGCCTCCATATACACGGATCACGTGGCCTGCTGGTCACGCTGAGCGGCTGCAGAGGAGTACCAGAGGCCTCATTACAGACCTTAAGCTTTTGTAAAATTCCTGAATAAGCAGCCCATGGAGTGTCTGCAGAAGGGACGCAATTTAAAAAAAAAAAAATTCTCTGGCTTTAACAGCTGCTTTTATGGACAATTTAACACTGTGGGTTGCCAGCTGTGTTAATGCCTGACCCCTCCTCCATGGTGTCACGCCTTGTGAAATAGCCGGCAGATGTAGAGTCCCGGCCCCCTTGTTGCCAAGAAAACCGTGCCTTTCTTAACATCCTGGACTCTGTATGCTTTTCTTGACATATCAGTCTCTTGGCCCATGACCAAGGACAAAGAGATTTTTTTTCCTAGTTGCCATGAACTGACTGTTCCTACCTTCTAGTTCTGGGGGTTCACGTCTGGTTAAGTAAATGAAATCTGTGTCCTAACACTAAGAACAGATTGGAAATAACAGTAGGAAGTGACAAGGGCTAATGCCCCGTCTCCCCTGCCTTGTGGTGGTGGAGTGGGTAGAAGAGAGAGACCGAGTTTTGGTCGTGCACTCAGGGAATAACTTCATTGAAGGGAGAACTTGCTGCATCTAAGAGATGGCCACTGGTGCTGTATATTGTCAGCTTACTCAGCCAGTTCTCAGACCCCGAGAACGTGTTTCTTCAGGTTGAAGATCCGGTAACTGAACCTTCTCTTTGGTCCATGTCTGATTATGGTCAAGGGCCGTTAATACATTGACCAAGTGCTCTTCGCACCTAGGGATCAACCAGTCTGTCCATGTGGCATTTTATAGTGAAAAACATTGCACTATTTATATCCACAATCTGTCTTTTTTCTTCCTTATTCTCTCCACTCTGCTTCGCTATTACTTGGTTCAAGTAAAACAGCAAGAAAAAATAAAATAAAAAGAAGCTTGGAATCTACTTAAAAGTCAGTAGTCTATGCAAAAAATTGAACCTGCAATGCTGCATAAATCCTTGGACTAAGGACATCTCAGGACTTTTCAAAAGTATTTATCCATATAGAAATACAGCATTTGACAGGAAGAGATCTAAACATAATAAATAGACAGATATCTTCAAGTCTTATTTAAATTCCAATTTAGCTGTATGTGAGCATATTAAACTAAGATCCATACTGTTGAAATACAGTATGGCCTTCCTGTGAACCAATAGGCAAAGACCTCATTTTCCTGAATTATGTCAGATAAAATAATAGGGACAATTCCTCTGTTAAAAAAAAAAAGTGAATTCTAGGTATATTAAGAACTTTGTGAAGGTTTACTGGCAATGAACAAAGAGTTTATATTGTTTAGGTTGTAGTTTCAACCTACTTAGCTGATTCTATGTATAGGACAAGGGATATAAAGTTGAACCTAGGACTTCAAAGGTCCTCTTGGAAAATAAAACTTGGGCGACACCTTAATGGAGTCCTTGAAGGCCAAGATGGAGTCATTTTACATTCACTCAAAAGGGTATTTTCAATAAATGTAAGTTTATCAAAATTCTTAAATATGTTCTCAGCCTTTACTACTCATGTATTTGTGGTGGGTATGGGTGTGTGTGCATACGTGCATGTGTGTGTGTGTGTGTGTGTGTGTGTGTGTGTGTGTGTGTGTGTGTGTATTTTTAATCACCTGTAGGTGAAATAAGGCAAAATAATTTTTAAATTTATTTTTTTTAGAAACTTATTTTCCAAAAAAAAAAAAAAAAAACAGATAAAATTCTGCCCTCTGCAACCTGCAGTTAATGGCTGGATCAATGCATAGAGTATCAACATATGCTAGGATTGTGTAAAGATAGAGAATCTCACACTGTTTGGCCAGCAGGGGGAAAACCACATAACACTTGTAAATCTGCCAAGGGGAAACAGGAAACCTAATACACTGCTGGGCCAGGTTAACTATTTCCCAGCATCCAGAGGACAAAAGATAATACTAGCCATCACTAGGAACAGGCAATTAGTAAATTCTATTATGGTGATTCCCCAGCCCACCTCAATCCTATCCCCAACCCATTCCCGGAAGATAAATGTAAGGAAAAGACAACTGCGTTTTAATGCCTCTACATGTGCCCTTGGGTCATAAAACTGTGTAAAAATCTAAGAATGTGCTTACTGAAGGTCAGGATAATAGCTCTTCAGAAAGAAAAAAGGGTGGTGGCCTAGGCAAAGGAACTGTGTTAGGGTAGAGTCCTTTGAGTTTTCTTAAATGTTTATGTAAAGGCATTCCTATAGTAAGCTATATATTTTGCATGGTCCTCTGTATCTTTTTAAACTTTACAACAAAAGGTAAAAATACACTGAACTCATCATTGAGTTGGCAATAAAACAATGAAAACACTCAAAGTCCAAAACTGGAATACAAAGGAGACTTCAGAGTGTCAAATGAGGATTGAAGCCAGTTTCCTGCCCTAGGGCAAATGCCAACCTTGAGGCATTTAAGGTGTCTGTTGTGCAAACACCATGGGGTACCAGCTTTGTGGTAACCCAGAGTCTCCATCAGAAGCAGATTAAAATACTACCTGAAAGAGAACAGCTTTAGCTTAGCCATCTGAAGGTTCCCACAGATAAAGTTCCAGAAAACATGAACTCATAATAAACATGCCCAACTCATGAGAAAACAACCCTGAACAGCAGGCCATAGAAGTGAGTAATAACAGAAACAGCCCTGCAAAGAATCCTGACACTGGATCCTAAAGAACTTCAAAGGTATTGAGTGATTAGTGGGACTATAAATAACAGTATTGGATGACTGACAAGCAGAATTTTTTTAAAGACTCTAATAAAAATGTAGTAATTAAAAATGAATAAAACCACAATGACTTAGGTAGAGGGGCATCCAATTCATTTCAAGCAAGATGAAACAGCTGGTGGCAGAGCAATGCTCATGCCAACAAGTGGGAAAGTGGAGTGGAATTCAAGCAGACATCTCTTTGTGAAGGAATCTCAAGAGCTAATCAGCTCCCCCTCCTTGGAGAGGAAGAGTTTCTGGAGAAGAGCTAATCTCAAGAATATTTGAAGCATTAATATCATGCAATTGATTTTTTCCTCAGTTCTATTTGCTAATCCTGGTGTCCTAGCAGAAGAAGGCTACCTCTAGGCATAGAAAACTGGGGTGCACAGAAAAAAAATCTGACTTGAGGTGCCCGATTCATAAAGCAGGAATGAGTGAAGATATGGCCAGTTTCTCTTTAAGACACAGAAACTTCTGTAGCTGCTGGAGGTAGAACTAGAAGCATACAGCCACTGCCAAAGACAAGAGACTGTGTAAGCCCTGCACAGTGGACATCCGGGCTGTCCTGTGAAAAGCCTGCAGCAGAGACACACCAGAGGCCAATGAAACAACATAAAACAACTAGCTCTGTGGAAGACATGGTGGAAAGATCTTAAGTGCCTGAGGATCAGGGAGTTGGCTGTGAGATTTTGTTTCCTAGGAAAATTAGAAGCTACACTCATAAAGTTTAACGAACATGACTCTCCAAATGTGAGCTGAACAGGGATGACACCAGTGAACATGCGAAACTGTGAAGCCTCAACCCTACACAAAGGTAATTGAGCAAAGCTGGGAACGGAAGAAGTAGCCTTCCCCTGGGAAGAGCACAATTGGTTGACCATTGTGCGAAGTGATCAGCCTTGAAATCATACACTCAGGTAGCATTATATAGACTGAAGAGGTCATATTTAAGAATATACATGCATACATGTATGTTTATGCATATAATAATACTCATACAATTAGTAACAACAACAAAAAAAGGACGATGACTTTCAAGGAAGCGAGGAGGGGTATATATGGGATGGTTTGAACAAAAGAAAGGGAAGAGAGACATGCTGTAATTAAATTACAGTCTCAAAAAAAAAAATTGAAAGGAATGACAACACCACCACCACCACTAGGGCCTCACTCTGAAATTCAGGCCAGCCTGAAACTCATTATGTAACTACAGGTAGCCTCAATCTTTTACAAAATTCTCCAGTATCTGCCTGTGAGTAAAGCTACCAGTATGAACCATTACATCCCCAACAAAACCATTTTGAATTATGCTGGGGAAGTGTTAAGCATTCTAAATGTTAATTAATTGGTTCTGTTTGCTGTCTGTTACTTATGTTCACTCTGATTGGTTAAATAAAATGCCCAGGCCTGAGATTGGGTAAAGACAAGGAAAGGTGGGACTTCCTGAGATGAGAGCAGGAAGCCTGCACTTTAGACAGAAGATTAAAGATTCCAGCCAGCAGCAGGAAGAAGGCATTCCAGCCACGAGCAGCAGGAGGAAGAAGAAGACACATGCCATGGGTTAGAAAAACAACCTCATTCCACATGGCCTGGAACATCAGCTAGTGTGGAGAATGGCGGTCCAAGGGGACATATGTATATATGGGGTCATATTTGGGTAATAGACTTAAGAGCTAGCTTAGTTGGGCCAGGATTGCACAACTCAGGCCAAGGCTTGCTAAAATCCATGCGGTCTCTGTGTCCTCGTTTATAATGGTGGGTTAAGGATTGGCTGCCAAACCAATTAAATATAATATAAATACTGGGTAAATAGTTTAATTAGCTATAATTTTTTTTACAGAATAGTTTAAAACTGTACACATAATTAAAATAAAAATTACCAATAACAGTAAAACACCAAAAAGGGTTTAATGGAACTAAGGTACTATATGATTTTTACACTGCAAAATTGTCAAATGATTTTCTTTAATTCTATTGAACTTTAGGGAATCATGTTGTAATCTTTATATTTACCAGTGGAAATAAAAGAAAGTACATGTATAACCAAACAGAGGAAAACCATGGAGTACAAACAATTATCTGATTAACTGAAAAGCATGGAAAATAAAAGAATAGTACCAAAATAAAATAAATAACAAAATGGTCAATGTTTACTCTACATTTGAATTTCATTAAGTGTAAATTAGACTAAATTCAACGAAAAAAAAACCAAGTTTCATCTAGAATATACTTTCATTTCACTTACATGTAGAAACTGGTCAAACTCTGAGTAATAACTCTCTTAATAAATTTCAAATCATTGATCATGCAAGACATAATGCCTTTTATCACTCCCAGTTTCCCTCCTCTACCTTATCCTCTCCTCCATCACCAGAATTCATCCCATCTAGTTCCACAAATTCCCTTTCAATCCTTTCATTGCATTATACCTTTCCTATCTTGAAAACACCCACTGATGCCCCCTAAAAACTTCCTGACCTCTACTGCTATTCCAAATGAAACACACATATCTAAAGATTCAAAGATAACATGCACAAATGAGAGAAAACATGCAACATTTATCTTTCTGTGTCTGTATTACACAGAATAATTGTTTTCATTTTCACCCATTTACCTGTAAATATCATTTTTCTTAATAGATGACTGATATTCAATTGCGTAAGGGTACCACATTTTCATTATTCATGCATCAGCTGATGGGCATCTAGACTCTTTCCAGTTACTGGCTATTGTGAATAGATCAAAAATGAACATGGATGAGTAAGCATCTCTGTAATAGGATACAGGGTATTTTGGGTATGCGCCCAAGAGTGGTATAGCAAGAATAGCACATACTTGAGCTATAGAATGTGGAGAAATCTTCCTGGTACTCAACTGAAAGATTTATCCCTCCTAGACAGCTTGCTAGAAGGTGTTACGCATGCTGACAAAACAGAAACATAATCATGATTTTTACTCAACTGTAAATACTCTGGCTACAATAATGACTGACCTATACTGTGACCAACTTATCAGGATATATACTCTTAGAGAAAAATAACACTTGTCACAATATTTGAGAATTGCTAACAGTTCCTTCACTAGGGGTGAAAATTTATGTCCAACTCTTCTCTCACGTAGGGATTTCTCCACATAGGCTTGGGCTTCTACTAGTCTTAAGCATTCTATCACAACCACTGGTTGTTCATATATGTAGTTGCTGTTCAAAAGACAGTTTCTTTGTAGTCATCTACCACCTCTGGATTGTACACTCTTTCTGCCCCTTTTCTGTGATAATTCCTGAGGCTTTAGAGATGAGAATATAATATATATGTTCCATTTAGGGCTGAACATTCTAAAGTCTCTTATTCTTTGTGTCTTGGTCAATTGTTGGTCTCTATGTTAATGACCATCTACTGCAAATAGAAGTTTTTCTATGAGAGTTGAGAGATGTCTTACTCTATAGTTATAATGAGAAGTCATTTGGAGTTGCTCTATTTAGCAATGTAATAGTAGCAACTTTTCACCCAGAGTTTGTGACCTGTATAATAATGATGGTGCCAGCTGTGCATTTCATATTGTAGAGTGGTCCTTAAATCCAATCAGAAAGTGGTTGGTTACTCCCATGAAATTCATGCCACTACTGCACCAGTGACCATGTTTTCTCAGGACAGTCTATATATTTTATACCCAGAAAAGAGAGCTGTAACTCAAGTATAAAATGATTATTTAAATACATATTTCCATAGGACCAGTGACTTCCTAAGCAACCTCTAAATTATTTAAGAAAGACACCTCACCAGCTTGGCGAAAATTATTTCAGAGAATAATAAAGGATATACTATTTCATAATTCACTTTAAAAACAACTGATTACTGGATTACAAATGACAAAAATAGTATAAGAAAAATTAATGCTAAAGTTTTTCAGAAGTTGATTGCAAAAATAAATAATAAAATGTTAGTAAGTAGACTCCAGTGATATCTGCTATATCATGGATCAAATAGACTTAAGTCTAGGATTGTAACATTGGCTGCATTTCAAAAACAAGTATTGTAACTCATTGTATAGAAACTTACTCATTTTATAGAAATAGAAAGGGGCTTGAAAAACTTCAGTTCCCATTAATTATTAATAGAACACTTTAAATTAATAGTAGAAGGAAACATCCTTTTCCGATAAATGATACATTTTTAAAATGCTAAAAGCAAATATCATTTCCTCTGTGGAATGTTGTAATGCTCCCTCCTCGGAATTTGAAGGAAACAATAGTTCATTTTGCTAGTTACTCAGCAAAACTAGGATCCATTGGTCCTAGTAAATGCAATAATAAAGAAAGGAAAGAAAGAAGAGCAAAATTGGAATGGAGAAGTAAAACTGTGAAGATTCAGATATGGTATGATTGTGGTTTTTTAAAGATCTATATGTAAAATATTATAATTAATAATGAGTTTAGTGAACAAAGATATCTGGATAAGATAAGCAGACAAAAATCTATTTTATTTGTAGTACAATTATTAACCAAAGTAAACAAATCATTTAAGATACCATAAAATTCAAATAAGTTTAATGAAAGATGCTTAGGACTCTACCACAAAGTATAAAACGTTACTGATTGATATTAAAGGAAGATAGACATAAATGGAGAATTAAAGCTTGTTCTAGAAACACAAAAATTTCCATATAAGTAATTGGAGCAATAAGAGAGTCATGTGAATAAACACATCTTTAATTCAATCTCTCACTGTGTACTGTATCATACTACAAGAAAAACTTTTTTAAAAAGTATAGCTTCTAGAATACAGTATAAGAGGATGTCTTCAAGACACTGTGATAGGCAAAGACTTCTCTAAAGACTCCTTTAATTACCAATCACAGGGAATATAATTGCTGTATTGCATCACTTTAAAACTAGGAACTTTATTCAGAATGGCATCACTCAGCTTCAACTCCTCTCAGCTCTGAGGAGTTGAAAGCCAACCTTCTGGAATACATATTGTCTCAGAAAATAAATAGTTAAAACTGGAGAGATGGAGCAGCAGTTAAAGAAATGTAGTGCTATTGCAGAGGGCCTGATCTCAGTTCCCAGAACCCATATTGACCAGCTCACAACTGCCTGGAACTCCAGCTCCAAGGCGCCTGACACTCTTCTTTGGCCTCCAGAAGTACCTGTACTCACACACACATACCAACATATAGGTGCACCTAAATACATACAATTAAGTTGTAAAAATCTTAGTAAAGAAAGTAAATATATTTTATTTCATTAAAAATAAATAATGTTTTAAAGCTACGAAATGTTATTCAAAACAATGCACTACTGAGGCCCAAGGTTTAATCTTTAACACATGTGAGCTCTCTCTCTCTCTCTCTCTCTCTCTCTCTCTCTCTCAGGTATGCACACACAAACACATGTACACGCACACACACTACACTTTTGATTGTGTGGAAAGGTAAGTCATAAAATGGGAAAGGTACCTGTAGGATTTTCATCAACAATAGTTGAAAGATTTCTATATGCTAATATAAAATTAGAGACAACTGAAAAAAAAAACAGAAAATTGCCAAAATTGACAGACATTTCTCTGGATAGTGTTAAAAAAATACCTGATGAAAAATGAAAGTGCTTTAACTTTCTTATCCAAGGCAATGGCAGTTAACTATAACATGACTGAAAAAACTATAGAAGGTCTAAAACACAAAAGTCAACAATTCCAAATTCAAGGATGTGTACTAATTGTAATCTCCTGGGGATAGAAGAAATTATTGGTGTAAGAGGTTGGAAAATGTTAGAATTACTTATTGGAACTAAATATATGAAAATAGAGGAGCCAGCATGTATAGATGCAAAGAAGCACATATGTTCATCACAAGAATATATATAAAAAATTTCACAGCAACATCTTTGCAATAGACAGATATTGAATTATCCATTTATTGATAGTCAAGTAGAAAAAGTAATGAAATGTTCTATATCCATGAAAATGAACAAATTACATTCATGTAAACAATATGATAAATCTCACAACTGAATATTTGAACAAAAGAACACTGGTAATAAAACCTTATGTACCATAGAATTTGATTGTGGAGAGTTCTCACATGGCCAGGCTAGTCTATGGTATTAGAACGGAGGATGATTGTTAATTTTAGGGTGTTAATTTAGATGAGAGGTATAAAGGGAGATCCCAGACTGCTTTCATAGTTGAAATAAAAGTATTTTGAGATAAGCCAAACTGAAAGCATATGGAGAAAAATAGAGAGACATTCCTAAGGGCTTTGATTTAAAAGGAGTAAATTTATCCAGATAGAGGATTTGCTGTGAAATATGTGGTGATTAGCAAAGAAATATTGATTAACAGAATAATTTTGCTTAGTGTTTATAACTGTCAGATATTTAAGAACATGTCATCAAAATACTTACCTGGAATAAAGTAATTGTTAAGAGTGACAAAAGATTAATTTTAAATCCTTGTATTGATCTAAGAGTTATAAATTTTGTGATTTTAAGTATGTGTGATACAATTTATCAGGTAACTAATAAAAAAGCATCAAAAATTTATATAGTGTCTAATCTAGTAGATGAAGTTAAAATAACTTTAAAGAACTTATATATTTATTTTAATGTATATAAGAATACACACACAAAGATCAATGCCGATGTAGTCCAATACAATCTTAATATTACGTCCATATACAAGGGTCAATACCATTGTGGCCAACTATAATCTTAATTTTATATCAATATACAAAGATCAATACCGATGTAATCCAATACAATCTTATTTTTGCACAATAAACAATGGTCAATACCACTTTAGCCAAATATACTACTAATTTTGTATCAATATACAAAGGTATAAGGGCATATTCAATAATCTGCCCCTTCTTCTTGGACCTTCCTGTGCTATGTCTATATCTCATTTTTCTCAAGCCTATGCACTCCTACATAGGAGAGGAAGAAGGATACAGAAAAGGAAAAGTAGGAAGTCCCTGGGGCTAACCTCCAAAACCCATTAAACAGGACCATTTATCAGCTTGTAATCGCTTCCCCTAAATATCAGAGTTTTCAGTTATCCTTCAAATAACCAAAAAGAAGGGCGGAGAAACACCCTCCCCACCCTCTGGGCATGGGACGTCGCTCTCTTAAAGTGACTTCCTGCTGATTTGGGTCGTAGTAGACCTGTTTGGGGCCCGAACCCAAATGGAAAAAATGGTTAAAAATGTTAGTACAATCCTTTTATGTTCAGTCCTTCTGTTCTCAGCTGTTTAGATGACCTAAGGAGTTTGTAGGCATAGGCATTGATCTTTGTATATTGATACATAATTAAGAGTATATTTAACCACAATTGAATAGATCTTTGTATATTGATACAAAATTAAAGGTAACGCTTCCTAATGGTATCCTTAAGTACATAGAGATACTTAAAAATAAAATGTGAAGCTCTGGCCTCTTGATACCAACTGTCTAAAACGGTCTAGGATAGTTAAGTAAAACAAACTCCTAGTCATGCAAACATGTCACTTTGTTAGCTACTATGACAATCTATCATAGATATTCTCTAAACTACCCAGTAATCAAGTTGCTAAGAGACAAGCAACATTTGCTTATCTAAATACAAGAGATGGATAGGGCATCTTCAAAAACCCCAAGAGATCTGCAGAATATGGCATTCAAAGATGTTATCTTAAATTAAGATTTTCTTTTTTTTTTATATCGAGACATATCAGCTCCTGACAGCACCCCCTATTCTACTCCAAGTAGAAGATAAGCATCGAAGAATCTCCAGTGTGAGATGGTTGAATTAGTGGCAAGCCTATCTCTTGGCATGAAAAAACCCCTTGCTCCAACTGCAGACAGACTGCTGTCCAAAAAGGACAAAACTTGGTAGCAGGGAAGTCGACAGCCTAACTCTGCCAAGACAGGGTAGGTAAGTCCTTCATAATCCCTGCTCTACAACAAATGTCTGTCAGAGAAACAGGACCCAAAGGCTGAAGACTGATGCAGGAATGTATGGAGAGAAAATGGGAACTGTCCAGGCAGTCACTGGTATGTCTTTTCTTAGTTTTGGAAGCTGCAGGCCCTGCACTTCCTATATAAGCAGATATATTTATACCTCTCAGGTCTCTGAGGTGGTTGAAGAATAGACAGCTAGAGTCTCATAATTAAATTTTGAGCTGTTTAGGAATCAAGAGGGTGTTATAGATCTAAGAAGATACTCTTAAAAGTGTGTTGCAAGTTAGTATGCATGTTGAGTCAGATATAGACCTTTAAACTCATGGAGATGGTTAGATAGTAGAATGTTAAAGTCAGGGGCCAAATATGTATAAACTGGACATTGGGAAGGTATACTGGGCCATTTAACTCTCACAAATGTGGCATATTTATATCTGTTTTTTTGTATAGTATTCACTGTTATAAGAGAAGGAACCATCTGTTGGACTGAAAGGGGAAACTTCTGGGGGGAAGAGGGTGGAAGGGCAGGATAGGAAGGGGGAATAGAGAGGGGTTTGTGACTGAGATGTAACTTGAAGAAAAAAAAATAAAGTATTTAAAAAAAAGAATACACACACATATAGATACAGATATATCTGTATCAATTATCTATAATTAGTATCCTAAAAATAAATACCAAGCTGGAAACAATAAACATCTAGTATTTTACATTCAGTAGGTCATGAGTTCAGAAGTAGTTTGTTGTATGTTTCTCGTTCACGTTGTCTTATCAGGTTGCAATTAAGAAGACTGGGTATAGTTATCTAAAGGCTTGGCTTTACACACACACACACACACACACACACACACACACACACACACACACA